>JBBCBC010000004.1:14235136-14835136 GCA_037126765.1 Stenogyne calaminthoides
CTATCTCTTCTATATGTTCTTTCGGATGCCGGGATGTTGATCCAATTAGGGCATAGATCCGGCAGAGATACTTCTTTTTGATCTGTTGTTCATTATTCTTATGATGGGGCTCTCTCGGGCGATTGAAGCAAATCTTGCTTACGTGTTGAAAGGATTATGAGAGATGGACACATGATCGCCGACTCTCTCGGTTCTTGGGACCTGGATTGGGGATTGGGATGTTAGTTGTTCGGGTTCATTTTCGACGTGTAGAGGGTGTTCGGTTTCTGAGCGGGTTCATTGATTTGTGGTGTGGGAGATTTTGTTCTTAGAGGTAGGGTGAGGAGAGAAGGTTTTGTGGGGAGGGTGGAGGTGATGATTTACGAGGAGGGGTGATGGTGATTTGGAAGTGGGGCGTTGGCGATCTTGCTCTCTGGAAGATCTTGGTTAGAAAGCGGAGAATCGGATGGTGATTCTTCCTCAGTTACCCTTACATCATACGGCGGATTTCTCTCCTTCTGCTGCGATCATCTGTTCTTCCGTACTTCCTGCGATAGTTGGCTCGGGGCGAATTTTGCTATCTTCGTCGATCTTTCTTGCATCGGATCCTGCATTACCATTTGAGCTTTGGGCGGAACTTGGAAGCGATTTTAGAAGAAGATGAGACTCTCTTCGGCGTTTCCGCTAAGCATCTGGTTTCTTGGCGGAATCCTTCCTCCTCATCCTCTTCTCTTGAATGGCCTTTTCTGCGCACTTGAACAATGCGATTTGCCTTATCTTTTCCTTTCTTTTCTCCCTTGGTTTTGGGCACATAAAGTCGGATCCTCATCATCTTGTCGGTGGGGACTCATCCTTGCCCAATATGGCCTTGTGCTTTGCTTGATAAATCTTGGCTCCCATTCTCGTTCCATTCATAATTGCGTGGCGGCTTTATCCGGCTGAATGATAGAATTTTTATGTATGAATGAGCACTTCAAGATAAGCACACCTCATTGCTCTGGGTCACTTCGAACTTCCCAGTCTTTTCTAAGTCTTGCTTTGACCATACCCAACCAATCGATGTCCTAAGCCTTCTTGATTATTGCGGCCATTACACTTATCTTGTATGAAGTGACCGCATCAAGGCTGTAAGTTGAGCACATGATCACCTTCCGAACGATCTCAAGAAGAAGGTGATACTTTCTTTTTCGGATAGGGAGGCTTTGACGTTAAGTCGTGTTCTCCTTGTTTCTTTGGTCTCAACAATTCTTCAAGAAACTCCTTTTCTCCTACGGCCGGTTGTGCCAGGTCTCGGATTGATGCTTCCCTCGAGTTAGTCCAAATATCCTCTTGTAGATCGTCATTCGTCCACTCGAACTTCCATTCCCCAAATCGGAAGAAATCGGTCAAGATCATTGTCTTCATCCCTCTCAGATTGTAAAGAAACTCCGAGGGCTTCATGGGTGTGAACGATGTTACGATGAGTAGAAGAGCAATATCGTTTCGATCCACACGCTTAAGCACTCCAGAATTTCACATTCCGGATCTCAGGTGATGTTGAAGACAGCGTACTTTTCATCAATGATGTCTTTCTTCATCGATGCAAAATTGCGATGATTTTTTCCCTTGTCCCGTCTTGAAACAAGATGTGCCATTTACGAAGATATGCGGATTGATGTTTAGTTTGAGTAAGATATTTCAATAAATTCATCCAAACCAAAAAAAAAATCAGCATCAATGTTGCAAATAAGCGTTTAGATCCAATAAATTACATAAATACAACACAGAAACCTAGGTACCATAGAGAATTCTAGATCATGCAAATGATTTAAAACAAGAAATTACCAATGGTTGATTCAAGGATTTTAAAATCGAAGTGTAGAATCAAATGATTTCAAGGTAATTCTCGGAAGAATTTTAAACAAATGTGATCTTTTCATAATTTTGAGAAGGCGAAGTAGTGGAAAGCGGCTTTACGAGATAAAATTTGGATTTTGTAGAAAAACGAGGAAAACCTTTTTTGCACAACTTTCCAAAGTACTCAAATATCCATGTTTTTGAAAAATCGATGGTTTGAGATTAATTACGAAAAAGTATTTTGATCGCCACGGTTGAGAAAAAACGATCTTCTCGTTTTCCGGACTCAAAAAAATATCAATAAAAACATTTTGAAAACATTTTCGGTCCGCGTTAAAAGTTTTTGCGGGGTATGGGTCATGAATAGTGTAAAATAAATCAATTAAAATAAATAACGATATAAAGATATTTAGAAAGAGATAAATAAGAGAGTGTATCTGACTGATTGATATTGTAATCAATCAGTTACCACGGTGATCTGATCTGGTACTTTGTTGTCATATCGATGTTTTGCCTCATGCATTTCCCAACAATATCTTCGCTTATCCGATCGATTCTTCGCATAGTAACCGCCACTTATCGATCTCTTTTAAAAAACTTCATCCTTCGTTTTTTCTATAATCTCGCATTAATCGAGGTCAACTCCCTCCAAAAACTTTAACCCGAGGAGTCAAAAAGTCGCCTCGATTCCCAAATCGGCACGATTTGACATTCCATAATAATGGCATAGATCTGCTGTGATTTAATCACACCATTAACTCATCCAACCATTAGCCGCGTGTTTCCAATGCGTTATGGATGCAAATTTCTCTTAAGATCTTACGAGAAGATAAAATTTGCATTTATACCCTAATTTCATATAAATAACAACAAATTGTTAGGCGAACAACACAATCATAAACTATTTCATCTTCTTTTTTAGCATATCCTTCATGCTTTTTCCATTGAGTTCCTTATTTCCCGTGAAACTTCCGATAGGAACCTTTAGCCCTTTTCCAATGAAAACAACTTCTCGGATCAACCATGTGTGTTCCTTCACACCGCTTTTACCGTCGTCATCTAAGATTTCACATCGATCAATGCTTAGCTTTTTACCCGGCATGGGCCGGATCTGCTAAAGGCAAATGAGAAGGCACTTCTCCTAACCGTATACACCTTATGCGCTATCGAGATAATGATATTAGCATCAAGCGGACTTAATCTGAAACAAAACATGAGTTTGATATGCACAATAGTGTATCAAACTCAATATTTGCATCTTGACACAAGTGTCTGTTTGGTCTCGTGACCAAACCTTTAAACAATGTGCCTCGTTTAACAAGCTGGAAGTCTGTTGATTTTACGTCTGAGGGCTTCCCAAACTGGACATCCTTCGAGCCTCTCTGGCTCCTCCTTTCGAAGCTTTGAGATTGGCTCGGTTATTCTCGAAGCCTCTCTTCGACCTCTTCTAGATGCGAGGGAAAATGAGGAGCATCATACCTTGAACTCTTTTCTCTTTCCTTCCTCGGGTTGTCTTAGAAATTTTGGTGGTTTATGTATCGACCTTGGGTCTTCTTGTACTTATAATACCACTTGAAGATAGATGTAGCATTTGTAATCTTGTTATATCACTTGTAACTTGTAAATCGACCTTGGTCTTTAACAATGAAAAACTCTATTATTCCATTCTTTGTGTTGTTTTATTCCGACTTATCGATCTGTAGCTTTACTCTTTGATTTGCTTGTTGACTAGAACTTTTAATCGGGCTTATAAAGTAATCTTCCTATCCCATCACTTCCCCTTAATCGATATATCTTGAATCGATCGCCTTTATGCGAACTTCGGATCGGCTACCTTTAAACTTTACGATCTGCTCCTATCCCGAACTTCGATTGGCTCGTTCGTCGTCGATCGATTGGAGATTCCTAACTCAACTGATTCCACTTAACCTTGGTTAGTCTTTTAACCAACCGAATCGGAGATCAATCCTTGACCATATCTGTGCATTTTCTCCAAGATCCGAGAAGCCCTAGCTCGTTGCATAACTCTCTGAATCGATCTTAGCTAATGGCTTGGTTAAGATATCGACTTTTTGTCTGTGTCGATGGATCTTTTCCATCACGATATTCTTCTTTTCAACATGATCTCGATAAAATGGTGTCGACATCCACATGCTTTGCATCTTGTATGTATAAGGATTACGAGTGATTGCAATAGCACTATTACTGTCGAGAATATAGATGCGTTCTTAGCTATGATGTTGTAATCCCTCACCGCGACTTAGCGAGGCGATTGGGAACAAGCTGCTTCCTGCAACCATATATTACTGCTTGATGGTAGATGTACATAACCCGATGTCCGCTTTTTTGAAAACCAAAGAGATCGGTTTATTTCGGAAAACAACATGAACACGAGGTTAACTTCCCATCGATTACGCAACCTCCGTAGTCTGATCGTAATACCCACTAAACTCTAGATTATCATCGATGGGTAAAATAAACCGAGGTTTACGATCCCCTTCGGATACTTGAGAATCCGCTTAGGCTGCTTCTGGGTGGCTTTTGCATTGGATTTGCTTGAAATCGCACATACACCTAGTCTGAAAAGTAATGTCGAATCGTTGGCGGTCGGGGTATAGTAGAGATCAATTAGAGCTCTATACTCCTTCGATTCGTTTTTCGACCATCTTCGCCTCGGATCAATCTTGAATCCGGTCATCATTGGAAATCTGGCTTCCTTGCGGTGTTGAACTCCGAACTTTGCGATGATTCCTTGTTTTCGCCGCTTTTGGCGGATGAATATCCCTTCAACTTTGCTTGACTTGTAATCCCGAAAAGTAATTCATCCGACCCATCATGGACATCTCGAATTTCCCTTGCATCAACTTCTTTGAACTTCTCACATAACCTTTTGTTGGGAGATCCAAAGATAATGTCATCCACGTGGATCCGAACCATCATAATATCTTCTCCATCTTCTATTACGAATAAGGTTCATCCCTTTGTTCTTTTAGTGAACCCATTTGTCTGTCGAACCGGAGAGTGTATCATACCAAGCTCGAGGAGCTTGTTTGAGCCGAAAGAGCTTTCCTTAAACGGTACACTTGGTTTGCCTTTTTTCAAAGCCTCGGAGGTTGTTCGACATAAACTTCCTCTGCTAGTACCCCGTTTAAGAATGCACTTCTTTACATCCATCCGATACATAGTGAACCCTCTGTGGGAAGCATATGCGAAATTGACCCGAATGGCTTTTAAAGCGAAGCGATCGTGTGCAAAGGTCTCATCATAATCAATTCCTCCCGATTGTGAATACCCCTTAGAAACAAGTCTTGCCTTTATTCACGGTTATGACATTTTTTTCATCTCTCTTGTTCTTGAATACCCACTTTGTGCCAATTACGTCTTGATGAGTTGGTATGTCCACCAATTTCCAAACTTGATTTCTCTCTAATCGTTCTAGCTCCTCTCGCACGGCTGGCTAGAATCCAGCCACAATCTTGTAGAGCTTCCTCTCATGTGGTTGGTTCCTTCATAGACGGATAACAACGGTATATGGCACTTTCACCAATCGATGTCTAGTTTTGACTCTGTCGGATGGGTCTCCGAATGTCGATCAGGTTGGATGACCGGTAATCCGAGTCATACGTTACGATGTAAATGCATTGGAGAACATCATCCATATCGATAGTTCATTACTAGTCATTGGGAGTGGTGCATAATTATGATCCACTTGATAAGAACATGTCTCGGTGATGTTGGACTCATCATGTCTTTGAAAATCCATTTCATAGGAACTTCGAAGTTTCCACGAACCGATGGTTGATTGATCTTATCTCGGTATGTAACAACTTCTTCAGCGCAGGTTATGCGTACCTTTGGATCCGATTGACTGTTGAATCGACAAGATCAAGTTACGGGATGTACACTTTTTCGTGTTGAACTTCTTTCTCCTTGATGCTTATCGATCCATTTTTTTGCGTGTCGAGTAGCAGTTGATGCAGTGCGGCTTTTGTTACGGTAGCTTTCTCTTGTTAGAAGGATGTCTCATCAAAGACCACATGGGGTGTTTCTTCCACAACTAGAGTTAGTTTGTTGTTGTAAACTCCGAAAGCCTTTTTGGATGAGGAATATCCTAAGAATATACCCTCATCCGACTTGGCCTCAAAAGTCTTCAACCCGACATTTCCCATTGTTGTGAATGAAACATTTGCACCCAAAAACATGGAAGTATGAAAACACGAGGTTTTTCTGTCTTTCCACACGTTCATAAGGTGTTTTGAAGTGAGTCTTAGTCGACAAAATCTGCTTCGAGTATGACATGTTGTGTTTATCGCTTATTACCCCGAAAACGGCTTGGTGTGGCATGTTCGGCTAACATAGTCTTGGCGAACTTCCTTAAGAGTTATGTTTCTCCGCTTCGCTTTCTCCATTTTGTTGTATGCGTTCTTGCAAATTGACGTTTCATGTCAGATACCAAACTTCGGTGCAAAAATCAATAATAAATGAATTCGGGAACTCTGTGCCTTTATCTCGATCTTTACTATCTTGACACCCTTCTCATTTTGTAGCTTTTTGAGCGATTAGTATCTTAGTCATTGTCTCGTTCTTCTTGTATAAGAATACAACCCAAGTAAACTTGGAATAATCATCCACGATTACAAGAGTATATTTAAGTCCCATCGAGACCGACCGGGTGTAATCGGTCCGAATAGATCCATATGGAGCGATTCAATACTCTCTTGGATCTTTGGTCCCGTATTCCCTTGAATGATGCTTTAACTTGTTTTCCTGCGGCACATGTCTGATCTTTGGAGAATATCTCATTGGGAAGTCCCTCAACCAAAGACATCCTAGCGATCTTGTTAAGAGTCTTGAAGTTCAGATGACTCAATCTTTTATGCCAGAGCCAACTGCAACTTTTAGAACTTTTAACAATTAAGCATGTATTCTTGGGGCAATTGTTCCAATCTATATGTAGACCGTGGCCTTTCCTTGAACCAGTTAGCAAGATTTGTTGAGTGGCTCGATTCCTTATCGTACACTTGTCGCTCGAGAACTCAAAGTTGAATCCATTGTCGCAGAATTGTGATACTGATAGTAGATTGTGCTTCAATCCTTCGACATATGAGACTCTAGTTACTTGTACATCATCATTCTCTAAGGTTCTGAATCCCTTGGTAAAACCAAAGTTGTCATCACCGAAGAGTACACGTGGGCCTTCTTGTTCTTTGTAAGATCTAAGGAGATGTTTGCTTCCTGTCATGTGCCTTGAGCATCCACTATCGATGTACCAGATAGTTGCTTGTGCACCTCCTTTGTTTGCCAGTCCCACGTGAACCTGCAATCAAATCAGGCTTTAGGTACCCCTTTGGAATTGGGTCCTGGGGGGTTAGTGGTGGATTTAGGGATCCACACAAACAGAGCACTTCTATGAAAATCTGAAAGATTAGAAGGTCTGATTTGTCTCCCATACATATCAACATAATCATACGTCTCTTTATATGCTTTCTGATTAGTATGATTATTAGTGTGAGCCTTGGATGACTTAGAAGACTTGGGATTTTTCTTTATATTTTGTCTTCTTTTTAATCCAAAGGGCTCAAAGTCGAGTAGCCCTAGATCTCCTCCGATTATAAGGGTAGGTACGATTGCTACCATCAAAAGATTCATATCTTTTTGGTATAGGTGGTCTTTGCGGTTTACCTATAAATTTGCTTATTAAATACCGACCTTGATTGGGTCTCGGATTAGATTTCCTTCTCATGGGTTGTCTCTTCTCGATACCTAATCTGCTTCGAGTTGAGGTCTCTTCGAAGAACCGGTTCTTCTATTGATTCTCGGTGATGCTTTATCGATTAAGGTCCATTTCTGTTCCTTTCGATTAGGCTTTCTTTATTAGGCCGCCTTTTTTGCCTTATTAGATCTTTTTTAGCTTTTAGATACAATTTTAGCTTCGTTTGAATCAATCGATTTTGAGGATGTAGAAGGGTTCTCATACCCAATTCCCTTCTTGTTAGTCGGCGTTCGAAAATATGTGTTCATTTCTTGAACGGTTTTAGATGATTTTGTGAAAACCTCTATTTTCTTCCTCAGACTATCCTCAGTAGATTTAAGACTCTCATGTAGTCGAATAGCTCATCAAATTTAGCTTGAAGGATTTTGAAATCATCGAACTGTTTTGTCATTTTTGATTGCTAGTTGATCTTTGATCTGTTTTCTCCTGATCAAAAGATTTAACTTTCAGAACGTTAAGTTCCTCAGTTACCTTCTCCGGTTTAAAGATTTCGATTCATTAGTTTTATTTGAGAGCATTCTCTTTAATGAGCTGATTATTTATGATCCTTAGCTTGTCATTTTCAGCTTCCACTATTGTATAAGTGTCTACTGCTTCAAAGAGATCATCAAGCAATTGCTCATAGTAGAGCTGCAAATCAATCTCTCCAGCAGGTGTGCTAATAATAGCAGGTGTGGAATTTGAAAGAGCAGAAGGTTTGGAGGTTACCCGAGATTGGTCCTCCTTGGCCATTAAGTGAACTTCATCGTCATCCCAAGAGAATATCGAGATCTTCATGCTCGTGGAAGTCAACAAAGATCGCTGCTCGGGTGAAGTCTTCTCTGAGATGAGTACGGAAGTCCTCGGAAGGCGATATAGGAATCATCAATTCGGATGTATATTCTGGGGGCTTTCTCCTATCTACGAGGCGTTGCTCTCTCTTTTATTCGTTTCTCTTCTCTTTCTCACAGGAGTCGAGTCGAGGCGATCGGTGTTATGTAGTGACACGGTTTCTACCGATTGAAGCATGATCCTCGATCTGAGAACTTCCTCTGCCCGGGAGTCACTCAAAATGCATGGGATTTGTCGGTGACTTCCTTTTCGATAATGTCGAGAACTTCTTCTGTCGAATCTGTTATCTCTTCTCTCTCATCTGTCGGATCATCTCTTTTCTTTTTCTTCTCATGTGATCTCTTGATCATCGGATCTGGATTCTTTCTCGTGATGCATCCAGTTGGCCTCACTGTTCTTTGATAGTCCTTTGTAGAATCTCGATGCTTACCAAAGTGAGTATTTGTTCTTTCAAGTTTCTTGGTAGCGAGTGATCTGATACCTTGACTTATGATGTTTCCAACGGTTCAGCTGCCTTCGATCTCGGCCTTGGTTGCTTTTTAAACGAATCGATTTAGGCGTTGAGGCTTCAAAGAAAGTCTCGTCTTCATCTGCTTGTCCTCTTTCGATTAAATTGAACACGTGAGTTTTAAGGCTTAGGAACAAGCTGCTTGGCTTCATTTTTGAAATGTCTTGGCAATCCTTGATTCTGGACTTTCATGTCCCATTTCTTGGTGAGAGATCTTAAGATCTTGTAGTTGATATCTTTGTCTGACATCTCTCTACCAAGTTCTCGTAGCTTATTGACTGACATGGTGATCCTCCCATCGAGCTCGTTGATGGTCTCGTTGGGCAACATCTTTAACTTTTCGAACTTCACCAGTTCAGCTTGTAGGCGGCTGTCTTTGATCTGATCATTTCCTTCACAGATCTCAGCAAGAGTATCCCACATTGCTTTTGCGGTTTTGAGATACTTTATCTTCTCTTTGGTGACTTTATCCATTGTCTTCATGATTATATGCCTGGCGATTGTATCTAGAGTGAACAACTTTCTTTCCTCTGCATCCATCAAAGCTGGGCTTTTTTTCGCACAAGACTTCCCGTGGCAAAGTCTGGATCTCCTCCGACTGCTGGGTTGTCGTGGTATATGATGATGGGTCCTCGTTCGATGACTTCCATCATTCTGCCGCTTATCGATCCTAGATGGTTGCACATATATATAGCCCAATCTGCATACTCATCAATTGAAAATTTAGGCAAATCATGATACATACCAGAGGTATTATCCATCTTTGAAAGCGATTTTGAAAACGAATGAGTTTTTAAAAATGGTTTTTCAAGATCTGTTCAAATGACCACAAAGATTCTTCCTCAAGAATCGATGATACTCAAAGCCAGTGGTCTGTAGAACCACTGCTCTGATACCACTTGTAGGTCCCAAACGGGTTTTGTGAGGGTGGAAGTCTAGAGGGGAGGGGTGAATAGACTTCCAAAACTTTTCGTGCGGATCAGGTGTGAACTGCAGATTACCCGATCAGAGTGCTAGTGTATCAATTTAGACTGATGTTCAATCTTACTGAGTGCCTGAGGGCAGATCAGTTTGATATCTGTTAGTTTAACTGAATGGTGCGGAAGCTTGTTTTTACCCGTGTGAAAAACCAGTTTTATCAATCAGATTCTTAAGTCAGTTTTTAACCAGTTGACTGAAGTGTCAGACTGATCAGATCAGTTGCTTGGTGCAGACTGAACTTTAACTTTAGAATATGTATGCAGTTTAAACTCAGTTGTGTGACTTGTGTAAAGCGATAAGAAAGCAAGTAAATGCACACAAGACATTTTATAGTGGTTCGGACAAAACCCGTCCTACGTCCACTCTTCCCTTAACAGAGGGGAACCTTAACCTACTTTAACCTGCGAGACTTATATCATTTTCAGGATGGCCGAGATGTTTACCAAGTTCCCACTCAAGCTTAACCTACGGGACTTATATCCTTTTCGGAGACAGTAGAGATGTTTATCGAGTTCCCACTCTACAACGTAACCAGTAGGGACTTATATCCTACAAAGAGGATAAATGAGATGTTTAATGAGTTCTCACTCTACGGACTTGACCTAACTTGCGTTTTGGGTAAAGAATGATTGAGGGTTCCAACCGAAATCTATCCCGGTGCTTTAGATAGCCAAAATGCTAGTGGATAGGATTTCTTGCTAAGAACTATGGGATGAACACTCTAAGAATAATCTTCGGATGTAGTGTTCTTATGAGTGGAGATTTCTTTAGCTTTTAGCTTTTTTTTTGCGATGTCTCCTTATTTGTTCTTACGTTTTTCACTTGTTGAACCTCTTCTTCAAAAATGAAGAATGATCCCATTTTATAGACCTCGAAATTAAGAAGCCGTTGGAGAGCAATTTGAATTTCGGGCTATATTAGGTAAGGTCATGAGGATATGATTGCGGCGTCTTTGTGATTTTTAGGCGTGGTAAAATCGGCATATTAATTTTTTTTTTGTCTGCAGACATCGTATCCGTATTATCGACTCTTTTTTGTGCGTGTCGCTTTCTCCTTCCCCGGCTGACCTTGAATTGCCCATTAGGCGATTGATATTCCTTTTGGAAGGATTAGGTCTTATGCGGTGTATCTTTTTTATTGTCACGGTGTGGTGACTTGATCAAATGGCGATCGATCTACCATGTTGAGTCTTTGGTTGCACATTGTCTTAGCTTCAATATCACGGAACTCTGCTGAAAATGTAGGTCTTGAGTCTTTTGATCTTGGTGTCTACGAGCCTCGGTGTATTGATCGTCTTGAGTCTTGAGTTTATCCCGAGTCTTGAGTTCATCTGAGTCTTGATGTTATCCCCGAGTCTTGAGTTCATCCCAGTCTTGATGTTATCTGAGTCTTGAGTTCATCGAGTCTTCGAGTTCTTCCCCGAGTCTTGATGTCTTCTTGTCTTCACACGATCTTGACTTCTTATCTTGATTTGCGCTTAGTCTTGAGATCATCGACCTTCTCTGGGTCATCGATACTTCTGACCTATATACATACTTGAGTTCCCCCCCTCAATATGTGACCTATCTTTTACATCATTCTATCTATACATTTCAAATTGGTCATCTTATTCTCGAATCAAAGACATCGATCCTAACTTGTGTCCGACCGTCCTATTACAACCTGTTTTGGAACTTCCATCAAAACTAAATTATATATTTCCCAACAATAAGGTTCTTAATTTGATTCAAGATTAAATTAATAATAAAAATTGTCAAATCAATTTTCTTAAAGATGAGCTTAATTCTATTACTATAAGTGAAGATTAAATAATCTTAAACTACAAGATAAAATCAAATTTTTAATAAATAAATTTTCTATTGAAATTTGTAATGATTTTCCCAATGCTTTTTGGGACAGAAAAAAACACATAGTTTCTCTTCCTTATGAAGAAGATTTTAAAGAAAATAAAATTCCGACTAAGTCTAGACCTTGTCAAATGAACTCTGAATACTTAGAGTTATGTAAAAAGAAAATATATTCCTTATTACGTAAGCTTTATAACTCCTTCTAAATCTCCTTGGTCTTGTACTTTTGCTTTCTATGTTAATAAACATTCTGAGCAGGAACGCGGAGTTCCTCGATTGGTTATTAATTATAAACCTCTCAATAAGGTTTTAAAATGGATTAGACATCCTATTCCTAATAAAAAAGATCTTCTTGACAGATTAGTCAATGCTTTTATTTTCTCTAAATTTGATTTAAAATCGGGGTTTTTGGCAAATTCGATTAATCAACTTTGATAGGTATAAAAGCCTTTTAATGTTCCATTTGGTCATTATGAATGGATCATTATGCCTTTTTGGTCTTAAAATGCTCATTCGAATTTCAACAAATTATGAATGATATTTTAATCCTTATAAATGATTTTATTATTGTCTATATTGATGACATCCTTGTATTTTCTAAAGATATTGAAATACATTTTAAACATCTTGATATGTTTAAAAACTTAGTCATTAAAAATGGTTTAGTTATTTCAAAACCTAAAATGGTTTTATTCCAGACTAAAGTAAAATTTCTTGGTCATATTATTGATAAAGGTAATATTATTCCAATTCAAAGAAGTATTGAATTTGGTAATAAATTCCCTGATGTTATAACTGATAAAACTTCGATTCTGATTCTTAGGAAGCCTTAATTATGTGTCTTCTTATATTAAGAATCTTGCTGAAGATTCCGCTATCTTATATGATAGACTTAAAAAGAATCCTTCTCCTTGGAATGATGATCATACTAAGGCTGTTATCAGGATAAAAGAAAAGGTTAAAAATATTCCTTGTCTTATGCTAGCTAATCCTCTTGGGAAAAAATTGTTGAAACCGATGCCTCGATTTGGGGGTATGGAGGTATTTTAAAACAAATTAATCCGATAATAAAAAGGATTATATCATTAGATTTTATTCCTAAAATGGAGGATTGTGCAAAGATCTATATCAATAGTATCCTCGTGGATCTTTTACAAACACGGATAGGAAATTATTGAGAAATTCCATAGTCCATGAGTTAACTTTGAAAAAGCTTTTTACACGCAAAAAACGCATGCGCCTATTCATCGGCAAAAGCGGCAAAAAAGGGCTAGCCCACATGGTTAACTCATGAATATCACTGGAAAGCTCAAACCTAACCGGTTAAACCAACTCTACCTTTGATATATCAAATTACAGATCAATATAGGAATATAATTCCAAATGCACATGATAGTAGAGTATAGTTAAGTCAGGTCATGATTCAATACAAGTAATTTAGCCGACCATTGAGGCGGCAATCATCATAAATAAAAATTTAAAATACAGAATTTAAATAACAATATACCTTTAAAAAACCACAAGCAAAAACCAGTTTATGAACAATAATATTACAAGGTTACAAGGTTGCACACAAGAGAGGGATTTAGAGAGAGAAAGAGGGGGCGAGTCTAAACTCGAGCGTGCTCTATTTATAGATGAAAGAGCCGGACATCAAACCCCGAATTTCAAAATAAAAAAGAAATAGTGCAGAAAAAATAAAGCCATAAAAAGACAAAAAAAAATTGAATAGTAATTACTATTCATGAACAGTACTTTGTCTGCTGATGCAAGCAATGACGAAATTTAATTTTGTCTGATACTGTAGCCACATTTTGCTGGAATGTGCTAAATCAAAGTCTTCTCTAAATCGCCATTAGTGAAGCTTGTTTCTTTAGAAGAATTAGAGTCTTCTTAAATCCTTTTAAGGAATGAGGATAATGTCTTCCTTCATCAATATCATTCATGTATCTCATTTTTTCCAGTACAGGAATACATATTTCAAGAATCTTAATTTTCTTCTTCAGAACTTTGAGATAATTTTTATCTCGGATTTCATTATTATTTTCATAAAAAATAACATGAAAAGGGGACCTTCCAGATATTAGAAACTGTCATTAGTTTGGAGCTATTTAGATATAATCTCCATTCTTCCATTAACACTTTCTTTCTTTAAGTTTCTCTTTAAGAGAATTTCTCAAAAGATCAAAACTTTCTTGAAGAGAAAAGTCTTGATAGTCTTCATTTGGGTCCTGAGCATCTTGTAATTCAGAACCGAAAATCATAGAGACATCTGATTTTGAATCAGAAAAATCAATATCATTGAATAAATCTTTCTTGATATGATCCATATAAAGATCCATAATTTTTTCCTTGGGAAATAAACCAACATATTTCTTAGAATATTCAGAAAATGAAGAAAGACTATTTGAAGTCTTTTCACCAGAAGACTTTTTATATTCTTCTATTTTGGATTTAATCCTATTGATATTTTCCTGCAAAGGTGACTCGTGGGAGCCAGGAGCAATAACATTTAAGTTATTCCAAAATCTCGTAGTATGGATCCTCCATAAACTTGGTATACCATCTTCAGTATAACTGAATTCTGGTCTCCATTTCCAGACCCATGGGATTCCGGAATCAACAAAAAACATACAAATAGTTTTACTACTTGTATTATGAGTTTTTAATGAAGAAAAATTAATAGAATATTCTTCCAATAGAGATTTAATCTCTTCAGGTAAAATATCTGTCATAGTACCAAAATTTCCCCACCAGGAGAAAAGCCAATTAAGAATTTGATTCCTACTGATATTATCACAAATTTTTATCAGCCAAGTGTGAGAATGCTTAGCATTCTGATAAAATAAAGTTTTATAAAAACTTTGTAGATAATCCCAATAATTGTATTGGTAAATTGTTTTAGTGACTTCATTAGTCATGCTTCTCTCAGCAAAAGGAGAAGTACCACATTCTTGGATGGAGATGATTTTTTTAATGATAAATTTAGAGTAATTTATCGCTTTACTCTTAGGAGGAAAATGTTGAATATCAACACTTCCAAGGCTAATGAGAACCTCTGTAACATCACTGCTAGAGCCATTTTGGCCTCTATCATGGCCAACTGATGGCTGATGCATACGCGTGGGCCCGTGCTGAACGGTAGGAATGATAATTGGTTTTGTGTTGCATTCGATATCCCATCACTGAATCTTTCTGGTTTGAACTCGTTCGCATCATGTCCCCATGTGTCGGGATCAAGATGAAGTAGCCCTATTAGCAACATCAGATCAACCACTATTGGTAATGCTATGTTTCCTAGTTTGGTTGTTTTTGTAGGTGTTCGTGTTATTAGTGGTGCTGATGGGTATAGCTGTAGAACCTTGTGTAGAATCATCGTTACCTGCAAGTTTATGATTGTGTTAGTAGTGTCTTCCTCTCATTTGAGTTTATGATAGATAATTAACATAATTTGATGTAAAAATATATTTTTTAGTTGCATCTTTAAATTTCATTCTTTTTTAAATGGGAGAAATATAGTTTTTTTCTAGAGGTGTACAACTGCCGGTTTAACCACCGGTTTGCCAGATCAAACAGAAACCTTCATGACCGATTTTTTTTAGAAACCATATCAAAATTCTATTTCATCCGATTAAGTTACGGTTAGGGATTTTTAAAATCGAAAATCAAGCTAGGGGTTAAACCGCTAGTTCTATCCTTTTGTTTAAAAAAAAATAATTTAAAATCGAGAGTTGAGATCAAGATTTGAAAATAAATGTGAAAGAGAGTCTATTGTGAAATATTGCATCCTATTGATATGCGCAATACACTATAATTAAGGTAATTTATTTAAAATTTAATGGGTCAGCGGCCAAGTAGGGCCTTGCCCGCAAGGCAAGGTGTGGGGTTAAAGCGGGTTTAAGGAAGCATATATATTTATAGAAGGATATATTTATTAAATATGTGTTGTAGCTTAGTGGTTCTGGTATGTTGTTAATGTATTTTGTTGGGAAATTTATAGTTTTGATGGAAGTCCAAAAACAGTTGTAATAGGACCAGTCGAACCTGTTAGTCGACTGATGATATGATAGGAAACCAGCTGAACATGTTAGACAGCTGATGTATTAAACTAGGTCACATTTTGAGGGGAAACTCAAATTGCACAAGTCAAGTCAAGATCGGCGAAGATCGATGTAAGGATCGAAGAACTAAGATCAGTAGCGAAAATCAGAAGACCTATTCTATGAAGACATCAGCAAAGTCGATTGGTTGAAGCAAAGACAACCATATCAGTAGACTCAAGACGACTGATAAGTAGAAATGTTGATCAGCTCTAGCCTAGTCAGAAAAAAGTGATAAGCATAACTACTTATCCAAGACATACGTTATAAATCGGACGGAAGAATGTCAACTTGGTTGGCTTTTTCTGGTATGCCGAATAAAAGTCCTTGTTATCCAATGAGATCGACACGTATGCACAAAGCTGACAATGCATGATATGGCGTATCATGCTTTCGGCCACGCCGTTCCTGAAGCACGTCACATCAAGCCTGCAAACTACCAAATATAGCCTGAAATTCAAATTGCTCTCCAACGGCTATTTGATTTCGTGGTCTATAAATATGAGATTACTCTTCATAGTGAAGACACGTAAATTATCATCAAGCTCAAGCTATAGCAAATTTCATACGAAGAACACAAAATTCAAGAAAATTTCTAAGTGTTCATCCCATAAGTTCTTAGCATATAAATCTCATCCTCTAGCTTTAGACTACATATATACTAGGATAGATTTCCAGTTGGAACAACAACAAATCTTTACCCAAACCCAAAAGTTAGGTTAAGTTTGTTTTGCAAGATTTTAGACTAGGATTTCTAGTTTCTGATTTCTGGGATCGGTTGAGTGAGAACTCCTTAAACATCTGCTGTACTGTGTTGGACTAACACATTAAACTAAGTCCGGTTGGTTAGTTGGTGCCCCTGCTGATAGGGAAGAGTGGACGTAGGACTGGTTGTCCGAACCACTATAAAAATCTTGTGTGCTTATTTGATTTACCTGCTTTACACTATAGCACACTACCAGGTTTGACATTGCATACATATTCTGAGTGTAGATCAGTTTTGCATCAAGCAACTGATCTGGTCAGCTTGACACTTTGTCATCTGACTGAAAACAAACAAGCAGAATCTGATTCTCTAAAACTGGTTTTTCACACTGGTTAAAACTTACTTCCGCACATCAGTTAAACTGATAGACACCGAATTGATTTGCCATCAGACGATCAGTAAGTTGGATATCAGTCCAAGCTGATTCACACGCACTCTGATCAGGCAACTTGCTTTCACACCTGATCTTGCACGAAAAGTTTCCAGAAGTCTATTCACCCATCCCCTCTAAACTTCTGCCCTCACAAAACCCGTTCGGGACCTACATATTTGGTTCCAGGTTCAATTCTTATTGAGCACAAAATTTTTAAAAATATTTTTTTTCAATCAAGTTTTTATGTGTTACTACATCTATGTGTTACTACATGAAAAAAATGTATTACTTATAGAAACAAAATGTGTTACTACGTGAAATAAAAATTATATTATCATTTTTTAGAAAAAATACATTATCATTCTCCATGTGTTACTGAATGAATAAGTAAGTGTTACTACATTGTTATATTGAAAAAAATTCATATCTTACGTAACACGTATTAAAACCAAGGATCTTAGGTTGGCGAAGCTCTTAAGCATAAAATCGCATGAGTCCTTAGTTTTTCACACACAGGCGCCGCCTAAGCGGCTTTAATCGATCAAGGCGGTTGGCGGGCAAAAGCGACCGATTTTGTTTTACTTTTTTAATTAAAGTATTAAACATACTTACAATCAATCGTGAAAACAAACACTCAAAACACCGAAAAATCTCGAAATAGAATTAGTCAATTAGAAACCCTACCTCCCCATGCCCCTAGCCTCGATCCCCTCCGCCCTCCGCCCTCCGCTCGATTTATGTGCCTCCCTCCCTTTTGACTTCTTCTTCCGTCCGTCGGCGTCATTCTTCTTCTTTGCCATTCGCACCTTGCCCTTGCCGCCTCCATCTTTGTAAGGATAATGCATTTTGTATTCTGAGTTTATTTTATTGATAGAGTTTGTTTATGTGGATAAGAAATTAGTTGTTTATGTGGATAAGAAATTAGAACTTTTGCAGTCTTGTTTTTGGACGAAAATAATAGTTAAAAATCAGGGCATTTAAAAGTTTAATTTTTTCTTGGGTTTGTGTTTTCAATTTTGAATTTTCTGAATTGGGAATATGCAGCCTGTAAAGATTGTTGATTTTTTGTTGATTATTGAAATGAATGTGTTTCTGATTTTCTGAATCAATGTTTGCTAATTGCTAAATCAAGTTAGTTCAATCAATGTTTGTTAAATTTGTAAATAAGTACCAGTGTGTTCAATGTTTGGTGTTTGCTAAATTACTAAATTAGTAAATATTAATTAAATAACCAGTGTGTGTTCTGTTCATTGTTTGCTAAATTAGTAAATTGCTAATTAATGGTGGATGAGTTTATTGTTTAATGTTTTTTCATTTTTGGATGCTTGAGTTCAAGATTTTAGATTTCTTAAATGACCAATTACTTTTGGATGTTTGAGTTCAAGATTTATTCGTGCATATAGTTATATACTATTGATTGAATCATTGTTGTGGTTCAAGATTTAATTGTTGATTCTTTATTTGGATTGACTAGGAATATGACGGCTTTTTCAGCTTCTATTAATGAGAATCAGAATCTCAAAAGAAATTCACAGGATGTAGGATGGGAGTATGGTGTGTTGGTAGATCCAAAAAATTTGGATAAGGTGAAATGCATTTTGTGTGATAAAACATATAGTGGAGGAATTTATAGAATAAAGGAACACGTTGCAGGCATAAAGGGAAATGTGGCTTCATGCCAAAAATCTACCAAAGCTGATCAACTTAAGTGTAGAAATGCAATCAATGAGGGAAGAAAAAAGAAAGCCTGAAGAAAACAATATGATAAGGATATAAGATCGAATGTGAATATTGATGATGACATTGTTGATGAAGAAATGATGTTGGGAGAAGAGACCAAAGGGTCCACTGGACCTATGGATAGATTTGCAAATCAAATCAACCCCGAAAAAGCTTTGAAGAATCAAAAGAAATTGCGTGACCAAAACATCAAAGAGGTCATTTGCAAAGAAAAGCTTGACAAAGTGAAAGGATATGTTTGTAGATGGGCCTATGAAGCAGGCATTCCTTTTGCTGTATTCGAGTTGGATAGTTGCAAGGAGATGTTCGAGGCTATTGGTCAATATGGAACAGGGTGTAAGCCTCCCACACGATACAAAATAAGTGAGTCTTTCTTAAAGAAAGAGGTTGAGAGGACGAAACAAGAACTTAAGCCACAAGAAGACGAGTGGAAAATCATTGGGTGCTCAATTATGACGGATGCTTGGAGTGATAGAAAGAGGAGGAGTATAATGAATTTGTGCGTGAATTGTAGATTTGACACTAGTTTTCTTTCCTCCAAGGACTTCTCCGATACTTCGCATACAGGTCAAGTTATCTACGACTACATCGATAAGTGCATTGAAGAGGTATATGATTTCATTTATTATTTGAAGATTAAATTTCATATTCATATACTTTAATGTACTAACTTTTATTTTTTTTTCTCTTGATGAAGGTTGGACCAGAAAATGTTGTTCAAGTGGTAACTGACAATGCCTCGAACAATATGGCAAATTACAAAAATTGTTGAAGCTAAAGAGACCTCAAATTTTTTGGACCTCATGTGCTGCCCACTCGATGAATCTTATACTTGAAAGCATTGAAAATCTACCAAAATTCAAAAAAGCAATTGATCAAGCTAAGACATTGACTATCTTCATCTATGGTCATCACAAAACATTAGCTATGATGAGGGCGCACACGAAGAAAAGGGACATAATTAGACCCGGAGTAACAAGATTTGCATCGTCATTTCTCTCTCTCCAGAGCCTATCCGAGAAAAGGACTCAACTAAAGGCAATGTTTGCGAGCAAAGAATGGGAGCAATGCAAATTCGCAAAGACCGCCAAAGGAATCGCTGCCTACAACACAATGTTGAGCCTGTCATTTTGGCATGGTGTCACTTCGTGCTTGCAAGTTTTCGGCCCGTTGGTGAAGGTGCTTCGACTTGTTGATGGGGACAAAAAACCATCTATGGGCTTTGTATATGGTGAGCTTTTGAAGGCAAAGGAGGAAATTAAAACATCCTTGAACAACATTGCTAAGAGTTATGACCCCATCATTGCCATTATTGATGCAAAGATGAAAGACAGGCTCAACAATCCACTCCATTTGACGGCTTATCTCTTGAATCCATTCTATCATTATCGAGATCCCCTTCTTCACATGGATCCGGATGTAATAGATGGGGTCATTAAGTGCTTGGATCTTATGTTTCCTCATGATTTGGAAATACAAGATAAGATTATGAATGAGGAACTAACAATTTACAAGCTTAAGCAGTCTAATTTTGGAGGAGGGTTGGCTTCTAAGTGCAAACAAACAAGCATTGAAACTTTCGATCCAGGTAAAATTTACTAATTCTATTGTTTTGATTAATTAAATTGTGTAGTCAACTTTACAACTTTTATGTTCTTTTCTTTGTGTAGTCGATTGGTGATCAAACTATGGTTTGCGCACTCCTAATTTGAAGAAGTTTGCTATGAGAATACTTTCTTTGACCACTAGTTCATCCGGTTGTGAAAGAAATTGGAGTGCTTTTGAAGGGGTTAGTAAACTTTCTTTGTGCTAAATTATTATTTGACTCTTTACTCTTTAACTTTAAATTTTGCTAAATGTGAATTACTAATTTATAAATTATAATTAATTATTTATTTTTACATCTTTTTAGATACACACAAAGAAAAGAAATAAGCTTCTAGTTGAACGATTGAACAATCTTGTGTATGTCCAATTCAATGCAAAGTTGTTGAACAAAAAGAGGAGATCAAATGAAAAAGATGTGGAAGTCCTTTTAGCAAAGGAAGATGCTAGTTTTGCACAAGATTGGATTATTGGTGGAGTTGAATCTGTTGATGATGGTGTTGTGGAGGAAGATATTGCATCGGGTTCGGGATTGGGCATGGCCTTGACTACGAGTTCTCATGATGAGATGGAGGATGTTACTCGAAAAAGGCCCCGACTAAGAGACCTTGATGAGGATGATTTCTCTTCGGATGATGAGGATGTAGAGGAGGGCATTGAGTTTGAGTCTGATGAGGATATTGCCTCGGGTTCGGGATTGGGCATGACCATGCAAGGGAGTGTTCAAACCCTAAAAATAGCCGTTCATCAATAACCAGAAGTGGAAACTCTTGAAGCTATCTCTTCCAACGGATAGTTTTTCAAAGAGTGACCTTTGAAGAAGTTGCCTATAAATACCATTGATCTCCAACATTGAGAGGTTACGGGAAATTACAGCAACTCAAGAGCTCATTCGTATTCTTACAAACTGAAGCACTCGAAAACCCTAGAATTTCCCAAGTGTTTCACATTGGAGAGAGCTCATTACACTAAGCCTAGATTTGATAGATATATCCAAAGCTTAGTAGAGATATCCTAGCCTTTTCATTTGTTCTTATTGTAAAGGATATCTCACCCCAGTTGGAAACCAACCCAAACCCAAACCCTTTGATAAGGTAGTTTGTGTGTGTAATTTGTTGGTGAGTTAGAGTTGTAAAGAGTGAGTAAGTTGCAGGTTAGTCAGCCAGAAAACTCTAGAGGAGAAGTTAGTAAGCTACTTGTGGTAGTCTGAAAACTTGTGTGTGTTGAGTTAGTAAGCTGCAGTGAGTCAGCCAGAAAACTCAAGATAGAAAAGTTAGTAAGCTGCAGTGAGTCAGCCTGAAAGCTTTAGGAGGAGTGTTAAGGAATTTCTCTGAAGATCAGAGAGAGTGGATGTAGGAGCTTGAGTCTCTGAACCACTATAATTGTTGTGTTGTTTGCTTTTCTCATCTTTGCATTATATCTCATTGCATATTTTCACCGAAAGCATATTTTTATTGATATTCATTTTGGAATCAATCCACCGAACTTGCATCAAATTGATCACAAATTTAACCACTATTTTATTAAAGGAAGAGAGTTTCAGCAAGCTAAAACGAGTATAAACAAACTTAGGGCCAACCATTCCGCACTCTTGAGTAGCTAGAACAGATAGTTACCAAACTGAACCAACTCTACTGAGTGTTCAGTAAGATAATTATCGATCCAAGCTTCTCAGGATCTCTGATAAAACCTCAGGATCAGTTGGGCTAATCTGAAAACTTTGAAAGTCGCTTTCAGTTCATTGTCTCGATGAGACTTTGACTCAGGGCGATTTGTGCTTCTCAGGGCAAAATTATCAGGATAACCTGACCCTTCTGATCACAGTGAAGAAATAATTTTAAAAATAATTGTACATGTGTATTCCCCCCCATACACGTGTGAAACTCGTTTGCACCGGGACCAACAACACCCTTTTTACGTGGCCATCTTTAATGTACTTGAAGCATTGGTGCAACGATGAGGGTATGACGCCATTCTCGTGCAACCATGGACGCCCTAGAAGCGTGTTGTACGACCTCCTTGCATCTATCACATGAAACAACACGGTAGAAGTCATCTCATCAATCAACAAATCTAATATGATCGTGCCAAGTGCTCTTTGAACCTCTTGGTTAAACCCTTGGATCATTAGATGGCTATTTTCGAGTTCTTCTATTGGTATGTTGGGAAATTTTGAGTTTTGATGAAAGTTCCAAAACACTTGTAATAGGACCAATCGGACCTCTTAGGTTTCGATGATCTAAATACCCGGGTTAAGGTGACCAGTTGATAATTATTGTATAGAACAACTGATGTAGTAGATAGGTCGAGTCTTGTAGAAGGTCAGATGATCAGACGAGTCAGAAGATCAGACCAGCCAGATAGTCAGATGATCAGGTTAAGACATGAAGATGAAGAATCGAAAGACTGAAAAATCGGATGACTACCGGAAGAACAAGACCGGAAGACATACATCGGGCCAGTCCGCTAGTTGAGCTAAGACAACTTGCATCGAAGACTCTCTATTAGGTAGATCGATCGAGATTATCGATCGGTCGATTCACACTGGTGACAACTGATGGTGCACCATATCATATGTTGGTCCCGTTTGAAAACCCATTAGTGCGTTAAATACCAATTGTAATGCATATAAAATAGGGGTGAGGGAATGGTGGTTACCAATTTTTTGCTTTTAAGAACGATGTGTGTTTTGCTTATAATCAAATGCATATGGCAAGTAAGAACATAAAGCAGTAAAGAACACACGATTTTATAGTGGTTAGGAGTCCAACTCCTACATCCACTCTTCCCTATCACAAGGGGCACCAACTTAACCAACTGGACTTAGTTTAACGTGTTAGTCCAACACCCAACAGATGTTTACCGAGTTCACACTCAAACGGGACTTATCTCCCTCACGGGATTGCCTACCCTCCCTTTTGGGATTGCTTAGATGTTTACCGAGTTCTCACTCACCTACAAACTTAACCTATCAAACTGATTTGGGTAATGTTTGTTTGGTTTCCAACTAGGTTGAGATTTTCCCTTACATTTGTTTAGCCTCAATGCTAAGGATGGAAAAATCTCTCTAAGCTTAGGATATTACATTTGTGCTTAGATCTAGGGTAGAACACTCTTGAATATATGAGTGTATTTCTTGCTCAATGTTCTATGGTGGGAATGCTTGAGTATATGACTCTTGGCTCTGTAGCATCTTTTTCCACATTCTCCACCACTACCAATAATGAAGGAAGAACTTGTATTTATAGTGTGGATTTGAATGTTACCGTTGGATGGAGTCACATTCAAATCCATACTATTCTGTAGCTTTTTGCAGCTTTTTCAGGCTGGTTGTCTTCCTCTCATTGGTCCACGTCAGCTGAATCTAACGGCTATATTCTTCAGGATCTTCTGAGTCTTCAGGTTTCTCTGAGTCTTCAGGATTCTTCTGAGTCTCAGGATTCTTGATTCAGCAGATTTCTCTTCAGCGGACCTTGTCTGATCAGGTATACTGACACTCAGGCTAACTGAGTTCAGCTCTTCTGACTTTAGACAATCTGACCCTCAGGTCACTAGCACTCAGGCTAACTGATCATCA
Organism: Stenogyne calaminthoides; assembly: GCA_037126765.1. Lineage (NCBI taxonomy): Eukaryota > Viridiplantae > Streptophyta > Magnoliopsida > Lamiales > Lamiaceae > Stenogyne > Stenogyne calaminthoides. The sequence continues at coordinate 14,259,053 of JBBCBC010000004.1, forward strand.
GTAGCGTTCTGATTCTCAGTGAACATGACTTCAGATGACTTCTTCAGGTTAGTTGCATCAGGTTAGCTTATCTGATATCGATCACGTCTGATCTCGATCAGTCTCATCTGCTCCTCTTCTGATCTGCAACCTCCTCTTCTGATCTGGTCATCTGATCAGGTCATCTGGTCATCTGATCTTCTAATCAGCTGGCTTAGCTTTTCTTTTCTTCTAATTTTGCTCAGCTCATCAGTTAACTTCGGAACTCATCTTACTCATCTGATCTCGATCAGCCTCGTCTGCAGCCTCATCTGATCTCGATCATCTTCATCTGATTTCATGAGTTCCCCCTCAACTTGTTCTCTCGTTCCCCCTCAACTTGTTATCTGTAAGTTAGCTTAAATAACACAAGTTGATAATGTTTTGGCATAATTCATCAAAACTAAAATATCCCAACATCATACGATGGGACAAGAAGAATGTCAAACCTAGTTGGTAAAGCAAACACTGAATATGTGTACTTGTTAACCAATGAGAATGTGACACGTATGTATGGAGCTGACAATGCGGGATTCGGTGCTGCACAGTCAAACGGCTAGAAAGGACAAACATACATGCTTTCGGCCATGCCGTCCCTGAAGCACATCACATCAAGCCTGCAAACTACCTAAAATAACCTGAAATTCAAAGTGATCTCCAAAGACTCTTTTGATTTCAAGGTCTATAAATATGGGATTAACCTTCATCGAAAGATACGGAAATTATCATCAAGCTCAAGCTATCCGAAATTTCCACACGAAGAACACAAAATCAAGAATATTTTCTAAGTGTTCATCCCATAGTTCTTAGCATAGAAATCTTATCCTTTAGCTTTAGGCTACTCAAATACTAGGATAGATTTCCAGTTGGAACACAACAAATCTTATACCCAAACCAAAAGTTAGGTTAAGTTTGTTTTGCAAGATTTCAGACTAGGGTTTCTAGTTTCTGATTTTTGGGATTGGTTGAGTGAGAACTCTTGAAACATATATTGTACTGTGTTGGACTAACATACTAAACTAAGTCCAGTTGGTTAAGTTGATGTCCCTACTGATAGGGAAGAGTGGACGTAGGACAAGTTGTCCGAACCATTTTAAAATCTTGTGTGCATTATCTGATTTACCTGCTTTACACTTTGCACACTACCTGTTTCAGTTTTACATGCATATTCTGAGTCTGGATCTGATTTGCATCAAGCAACTGATCTGATCAGCTTGACACTTTGTCATTTGATTCAAAACAGATAAGCATAATTCTGATTTAACAAAACTGGTTTTTCACGGGTTAAAACTTAGTTTCCACACATCAGTTAAACTGATAGACACCGAACCGATCTGCCCTCAGGCGATCAGTAAGTTGGATATCAGTCCAAACTAATTCACACACACTCTGATCAGGCATATCTGCTTTTCACACTTGATCTCACAAAAAGTTTTTAGAAGTCTATTCACCCCTCCCCTCTAGACTTTTGCCCTCACGAAAACCCGTTCGGGACCTACAAGTGGTATTAGAGTTGTGGTTCTACTTTCCACTAACTTTGAGTATCATCGGTTCTTGAGGAAGAACCATTGTGGTCACTTGAACAGATCTTGAAAAACCTGTTTTAAAAATTCATCTGTTTTCAAAACTCACGATCAGCATGGATAATACTTCGGGTATGTATCATGATCTGCCTAAGTTCTCTATTGATGAGTATGCTGATTGGACCATTCTCATGAGTAACCATCTGGGTGCGATAAGCAGCAGAATGGTGGATGTTCTTGAACAAGGACCCATCATCATTTATTACAACAACCCAGCTGAAGGAGGTGATCCAGAATTTCCAGTTGGAGCCAGAATAAGAAAGAGTCCTTCACTGATGGATGCTGAGGAAAGGAAATTGTCCAATCTGGATACTGTGGCCAGACATATCATTATGAGGATGATGGACAAGATAACACGAGAGAAGATCAAGTATCTCAAGACTGCCAAACAAATGTGGGATACTCTTGCTGAGATGTGCGAAGGAAATGATTTGATTAAGGACAACAAATTGCAAGTCGAACTGGTAAAGTTTGAGAAACTAAAGGTGCTGCCCAATGAAACCATAAATCAGCTCGATGGAAGAATCACCATGTCTGTCAATAAGCTTCGGGAGCTGGGACAAGAAATGTCTGACAAAGACATCATCTACAAGATCTTGAGATCTCTGACAAAGAAATGGGATATGGAAGTAACAGTGATAAAGGATTGTCAAGATATTGCGAAGATGAAGCCAATTAACCTGTTTCTGTGTCTTAAAGCTCATGAGTTTGACCTGATTGAAAGAGGCCAAGAAGAAGATGACGAGTCGCTTGCTGAAGTCACACCTGCCACATCAAAAGCAGTTGTATTCAAAGCAGCCGACAACAATTCAAAGTCTACTGAACCTATTGGAAATATCATGAGTCAGACTGAACAGATTGTTTTGCTGACCAGAAAGCTTGAAAGATCCTACATTCAACTGGGAAAATATCGGAAATTTTATAGAGACTATTAGAACAACAGTGGAAGAGATAGGAGATCTACTGACAGATCACAAGAAAGGAATCAATCTGGTGACAGAAGAGATGATCATAGGGAGGATCGCATAGAGGAAAAGAAAAGAGATGATCGGTCTGATGATAGAAGAGACAACATATCAGAAAGAAGGAGTTCTGATCACGGGCAAATGGGAAGTCGCCTGACAGATTCTACAGAAGGAATGACTCACCCGGCAGAAGAAATTTCGTGGAATCTGGAGCATGTTTCAACTGTCAGAAACCAGGCCACTACAGTGCAGACTGCCCTGACTTGACTCCAAAAGAAAGAGAAGATAAGCGGAACAGAAGAGAGCAAAGATACAGAGACAGAAAAGCCATGGGTGCTGATACATCTGGGATAGATGACTCCTATCTGCCTTCAGATGATTCTGGTTATTCATCTGTAGAAGACTTCAGTCTGATGACCACTGCTGATGATTTTGACAACTTCGACGATCTGATGTTCTCATCTGATGACGACATCTGCCTCATGGCTAAGGATGCTGATCAATCTGAGGTAAATTCTAACCCTTCTGTGTTTTCTGTTTCCACACCTGTTGTGCTGAGTACACCTACTGGAGAGATTGACCTGCAGCTCTACAATGAGCAATTGCTTGATGATCTCTCTAATGCAGTAGACACTTATACAATAGTGGAAGCTGAGAACGATAAGCTGAGGGCTGAGAACAATCAGCTTGTAAAAGATAATGGTACAAGAAAAGTTGCTGAACTGAAATCAGTTGAGACTGTCCAGAAGATGACAGCAGAACTGGAGCTTCTGAAAGTCAGTTTTTCTGATCAGGGTAAACTGATTAAGGAACATCAATCTATTAACAAACAGCAAACTGATGATCTCAAAATCCTCCAAGCTAAGTTTGATGAACTCTTCCGACTGCATGAGAGTCTAAAACAAAGTGAGGACTGTTGGGATAACATATGCCAGGATCTATCGGGATGACCTCATAAACACAAATTTAAATTAACAATTATTACTAGCATGAATTTACCTAAGTGAATTCAAATAATAATTAATCCAACAACAACATGCAAATAATATTTCACGTAAAAGATCCTAGCATGCGGAATTTCTAGGAGTTTACGTAAACATACCCATTGGAGAGACGATCTGAGACAGACAGGATCAAGTATCTGGACACCCACCAAAAGTCCTTCTCAAGTATCCCCAAGTCCTCGTCCAATAACCCCGGTGGAAGGTTCTCCGATGAACGATTTATAAAACAAGGAAAATAAAATATTATTGCACCACCTTTGTGGATTTCTAATATTTCCAACGCATGAAACACTAGGGGATGAAAAAATTCATCCTCTTATTTATATATAGAGGGGGGGACGAAATTTTGGTCTCAAAATAGGGTTAGGAAAGATCTTTTCTTGATCTCCAATAAATCTTGAATATATCCCATATATTCTTCTTTCCATGTGTATTTTTCCACAAAAATCTCACACCCTTATTTAGCCAAATTTTCGAAAATAATAGGAGATCCTCAAGATTGGATCTTTCTTGAATTTATGAGATATTCTTGTATTCCAAGAATACATATCTTATAAAATCTTTCCAAGAAAATCAAGAAAAACTTTTTTCCTATTATTACTCTATAATTTTCGAAAATTTCTATTAAAGAGGCCAAGTGGAAGGTTTCTTGAATTTATGGGATAATCTTGTATTCCAAAAATACTTATCTCCTTTCCATAAAATCTTTTCAAGAAAATTCTTCTCCCTCTTTTCTTTAATATTTTCGAAAAAATAAGGAAAATATAATGCAACAATAATTTATTTTATTTTAAGCACTTTTTATTTATTGGATTTTAATTGGGCTACTTGAGGGGCCTTTAGGAGAATTAAGATGGACCTTCCAATGAGCTTCTGAATTCCAATATTGAGCCACAATATATTTAGCCCATTAATATTAATTAATGCCACTATATAATTAATATTGCACTATCCAATCTTAACCCATATTACGGTAATATGACTCCCGGTTATTATTTCCCGTGTTTAAGATTATTTAGTCCATTAATTAATTAAGCCACTGAAAAGCTTTATATTAATTAATATCTTTATCCTTGGAGTAAGGACAACCCAGCTGTATTATCCATACCGGAAAATTAATTCCACTTGCAAGATTTGGTATGATAAAGGTTCCGGGCCCACCAAGGGGACCAATCAAGCAAGACATTGCAAGCACACGATTCTCTGTATTAATTTAGAAACTGTCGTGCAATTAATGTTATTGCCCAAGATATAGGGTATCGTACACAACATTGCATACTCGAGTCTTCCTACCGCCGATGCATAAGGAATGCCTCTCATGTCATTTATCTCCCTTTGTGTCTTAGGGAACATGTCTTTCGATAGATGAATTCCGTGCCTGAAAGGTACAAAACCCTTCTTGGAATCTTGCATGTTGAAATGCTTCAAAATGGTATCTATGTATGAAGCTTGCGATAAGCCGATCATTCTTTTCTTTCAATCTCGAGTGATCTTGATCCCAAGAATATGACTGGCTTCCCCTAAGTCCTTCATATCAAACTGTTTTGACAGCCATACCCTTACGCCTGACAAAACCTTTACATCGTTTCCGATGAGCAGAATATCGTTTACGTATAGTACTAGGAATACCAAGGCAGTTCCGTCACACTTTCTATAAACATAACTCTCGAAATCATTTTGATCAAACCCATAAAATTTTATTACATGATCAAAACATTGGTTCCAAGCCCGAGATGATTGCTTAAGTCCATAAATGGACTTTCTCAGCTTGCACACAAGGTGTTCTTGGCCTTTTTCGATGAAACCTTCGGGTTGTTGCATATAGATTTCCTCGTCAAGACTTCCGTTAAGGAAAGCTGTCTTGACATCCATTTGTCAGATCTCAAAATCTAGATGATCAGCTATTGCCAAGAGAATACAGATGGACTTAAGCATGGCTACAGGCGAAAAGGTTTCTTCATAATCGATACCCTCCTTTTGAGTGTATCCCTTTGCTACAAGCCTAGCTTTAAAGGTTTCCACCTTTCTGTCCGATCCTCTTTTCCTCTTGTAGACCCACTTGCATCCAATGGGTTTTATCCCACTGGGTGGTTCAACTAGCTCTAACACCTGATTATGATCCATTGAGCCCATCTCGGCTTTCATCGCAGTTTGCCAGGATTCTGAATCCTTATCTTGCACCTCCCCCTTGTAGGACCAGGGGTCTGATTCACTTTCCCCGGGGACCAAATCCGAAGATTCTCCTATCCCCATGAATCTCTCAGGTTGTCGGACAACCCTCCCACTACGACGAGGTTCCGATTGTGTTGGTGTGACGCTTGGTATATGAACCTGTACTGTTGGTATAGGAGTTTGCCCTCTTATTTTATTTAAGATAATCTCACTTTTGGGCTTTCGATTGTTCATAAAGTCTTCTTCTAAAGATCTAAAGTGCGTACTTATTACCACCTTTTGATCTCCGGGACCATAGAACATGCACCCTTTCGTTCCCATTTGATATCCTATAAACAACCTTAGTTCTGAACGTGCATCCAACTTACCGGCTTCCTTGTCTAGCACGTACGTCGGACACCCCCAAATCCTGAGATGTCTCAGACTGGGCTTGCCCCCGGTCTACAACTCTTTAGGGGTTTTGGAAACAGATTTGGATGGCACCAGATTCAGAACGTAAGCCGCCGTTTCCAGGGCATGACCCAAAAATGACTTGGGTAGATCTGAATAACTCATCATGGATCTGACCATTTCTAAGAGTGTTCTGTTTCTTCGTTCTGCAACCTCGTTTTGTTGAGGGGTTCCGGGGCAGTCAACTGGGAAACAATGCCCTCGTCTGACAGGTAGTTAAAAAACTCATCGCTGAGGTATTCGCCTCCACGATCAGATCGTAGAAACTTGATACTCTTTTCCCTATGATTCTCCACTTCGGCTTTGAACTCCTTGAATGTATCAAAGGTTTCCGATTTGTGTTTCATGAGGAAAATGTACCCGAACCTTGAGTAATCATCGATGAAAGTCACGAAATACTCATAGCCACCTCTAGCTTTGGTTGACATTGGACCACACACATCAGTGTGAACGATTTGCAACACTTCTGTGGCTCTATTCCCCTTGGCTCCAAATGCCCTCTTGGTCATCTTACTCGCAGGTTGGAAGTGGTTCTAACTGTAGGTCCGTCAGCGAACCATCTTTCACCAACCTTTGGATCCTATTTAGATTAATATGACCCAATCTTAGATGCCATAGAAGTGTCTCGTTCACATTTTCTGAACGTTTTCTCTTATTGCATGAAACAGTCGATGTGTTATAAGATGCATTTTGTGAGTGGTGTGCACAGTTAATAGTATAGAGATTGTTCCGTAAAGTTCCATGACAGATAAACACATCGTTACAGTTAGCAGTAACTTGCTTAGAAAAACGAACAGAATATCCATCATTAAATAGTTTAGAAACTGATATAAGGTTTTTCCGAAAAACAGGAACGTAGAGAACATCTCTCAAAACTAAAATTATGTCTTCAAAAGACAGGTGCACGTCTCCCACTGCTTTAACCACTACTCATGTAGTACTGAAAAAAACTGCTACTTCACATAGCATTGCGGTAATGCTACTTTCGTGGAATTGCAATACCCGCTACCTTTGTAGCATTGCAATACCCGTTACTTACGTAACATTGCCCATGTGATGAGGATCTCACTCCCACTAAGTTGTTGGGTCAGCTGGGACCCCGTAACGTGAAACATACATGGTCAGCAGATCCCGTATCAACTATCCACAAATGAGAAGTATACGCTGCTAAATAAGTTTCAACAACTAGTGCGTGAGAATTACCTTTCTTTCCGGCCCTTTCGGGCTTGGAATAGGCAAACCTCCATTGTCCTCTTTCACTGCAGCTTAAGCACTTCCCCTTTGGATTTTCCTTAACAGCACCAGTATTCCTCATGTTACCATTGCCCTTGGCAACGGTTTAGTTTGATTGCTTATGGCTTTTGGTCCTCTTCTTCTTCTTGCCTTCCCTTGGCCATGAAGATGAAGACGGACCATTTGCCGTCAAAGCTTGAGTTTGGTGCCCCATTAATGTCTCTGCCGTGACCAAAGCTTGCAACAAATCGACTAGCGAGGCCAAAGTGCTCAAAACTTTTGGGCAGAGAGTGGAGTACCAAATCGATCTGGGTCTCCAGATCATAATCTGCACCCAGAACCTCAAGTTTGTTCAGATGGGCCATCTATTTTGAGGACGTAATCCCTTACGGGGTTGCCCTCCACCATTTTCAGCGACAACATCTCTCGCAAGGTGATCTGACGAGTCCCGCATTTTTGACTCGTCAGTTGGCTCATCTGGTTTTTGGTGTGTTAAGAATCCACTTGTGCTTTTGTGCAGTTAGGACAATCATAACTTTTCATTTCCAATCAACATAGTTTCCTATACAATTCTATTCACTTTAAGTATATTAACAGTGGATTAAAAGGTTGCGACATGCTGAACTGAAATAAACAACACTTGTGCAAGCACAAAATTATCACTCAATTCGATCACATAATTCATATCAAAATATCAAAACAATATGAACATGCATCAGCCGACATCTCAAAACAGTTTAAATAGGTCACGTTGGGTGAACTGTCTATTTAAACACATTCAAGCAGGTTACAAACAAGAACAGTTACAAACCTTTAATTCAAAATTAATAGTCGGCTCCCACTTGACCAATATAAAATTGACAGGGACTTCAGAGAAGTATATGCATATCAATTTTATACCTAAGTAATAACCATGATTAAATACAGAATTATTACTTCGCTTTGTACGAGCCTCGTTGGGAGGGTCATCGTCGCCACTAATAATAATTCACAATCATTCTTTTGGGAATTTATTCATGTGAAATCCATCTTTTGGCCGTTCCGTTGGGGAAATTTCTCCAAAAGAATTCACAAATAAATAAATCATGGAGGTCAATTTGACGTAATTTTATTATCCGGAATAAAATTTGTCAATAAAACATACTTAGTAATTTTCGTAAGTGAGATTTTCTTTTAGACAATTCTAAATCATGCAAACACACTTAACAAATAAAATTGCACGAATTTAAAACAAGCATCAAGACTAAATAAATCACGTTGGGCACATATATCTAACTGTCATGGTTTAAATTCCAAATCTTGATCTTGAGAAATCGTCTTTTTCTTTTGCCTTCATCGTTCCTCTCGACAAGCTCCCACTGAATCCACAATAATTCTTTAAAATATCATCCATTTTGGGTTAGGACGACGTCCGGAAAATGAGTAGCTCACGACCCGGAACCGAGTCGCATGCGCCCAGGCACACGCCCCATCGGCCATCCTGCCCCATCGCCCACGGCTTTGATTGTACAAGGCATCGCCCAGACGCAACTGCGTCCGGGGTCCCGCGCCCCGTCGACCAGCTCAGCCCGACCGCATGCCGCATGTGTCGCCCAGTGCATGACGCCCAACAGCCCCGTCCGCGTCCCGCCTAGCGATGCGCGCGGTTGCTAGGCCTTCGACCTAGCCAACGTGCTTCATTTTAGCTCGCCTATGTCCGGGCACATGGACATCCATCTTTAACTCTTCGTCTCCATCTTCATTCACGATCCGATTACAATTCATTTACGAAAAATAAATAAACCTAGATCTAGACTAGTCTATTACATTGATCAAATCAAACAAATCCTAATCTACTCGTGGATTTTCTAACGAGGCAAAACGAATCCGAACGAATCGAATTAAAAACCAACAATTTATTTGCATGTAAATGAGCACATTAAAATATCATGACAATTGGATACCTGTAAAAAAGATCTAACAGTTCTACTATCCAATTTCAATTTTAATGAACAACAATTTAAATCGCAGTTTAAAAGATCAGAGCCCGAACCAGGGCTCTGATACCAGTTGTTGGGATAACATATGCCAGGATCTATCGGGATGACCTCATAAACACAAATTTAAATTAACAATTATTACTAGCATGAATTTACCTAAGTGAATTCAAATAATAATTAATCCAACAACAACATGCAAATAATATTTCACTTAAAAGATCCTAGCATGCGGAATTTCTAGGAGTTTACGTAAACGTACCCGTTGGAGAGACGATCTGAGACAGACATGATCAAGTATCTAGATACCCACCAAAAGTCCTTCTCAAGTATTCCCAAGTCCTTGTCCAATAACCCCGGTGGAAGATTCTCCGATGAACGATTTATAAAACAAGGAAAATAAAATATTGTTGCACCACCTTTGTGGATTTCTAATATTTCCAAAGCATGGAACACTAGAGGACGAAAAAATTCATCCCCTTATTTATATATAGAGGGGGGGGGATGAAATTTTGGTCTTAAAATTGGGTTAGGAAAGATCTTCTTGATCTCCAAGAAATCTTGAATATATCCCATATATTCTTCTTTCCATGTGTATTTTTCCACAAAAATCTCACACCCTTATGTTGGGATATTTGAGTTTTGATGAATTATGCCAAAACATTATCAACTTGTGTTATTGAAGCTAATTTACAGATAACAAGTTGAGGGGGAATAAGAGAACAAGTTGAGGGGGAACTCACGAAATCAGAAGAAGATGATCGAGATCAGACGAGGCTGATCGAGATCAGATGAGTAAAATGAGTTTCGGAGTTAACTGATGAGCTGAGCAAAATCAGAAGAAAAGAAAAGCTAAGCCAGCTGATCAGAAGAATCAAAAGTTACCTGATCAGATGGACCTGAGATCAGAAGTGACCTGATCAGATGACCAGAAAAGATAAGCTGATCAGATGATCAGAAAACCAGATCAGATGACCAGATCAGAAGAGGAGGTTGCAGGTCAGAAGAGGAGGTTGTTGATTAGAAGATGAGCAGATGAGACTGATCGAGATCAGACGTGATCGAGATCAGATAAGATGACCTGATGCAACTAACCTGATGTGCTAATCTGATGCAGATAAACTGATATGCTAACTTTGATGCTATCTTGATCGATCGGTGAGCGATCGATCGAGGAGAAGAAAATAAATAAACCGAAGTCACGATCGATGTCCTCAGAAGACAAGTCACCAGAAGACAAGTCATCTGAAGTCATGTTCACTGAGAATCAGAACGCTACTGATGATCAGATAACCTGGGTGCTAGTGACCTGAGGGTCAGGATGTCTGAAGTCAGAAGAGCTGAACTCAGTTAGCCTGAGTGTTAGTATTGTTGGGAAATATGTAATTTAGTTTTGATGGAAGTTCCAAAACAGGTTGTAATAGGACCAGTCAGACCTATTAGCTGACTGATGACTTAGATTCAGAATAAGATGACCAGCTGAAATGTATAGATAGCTGATGTAAAAGATAGGTCACATATTGAGGGAGAACTTCGGTATGTATAGGTCGAATCGAAGTATCGGATGACCCGGAGAAGGTCGATGATCTCAAGACTAAGCGAAATCGTAAGATAAGAAGTCAAGATCGTGAAGACAAGAAGACATCAAGACTCGGAAGAACTCAAGACTCGGGATGAACCTCAAGACTCAGATAACATCAAGACTCAGATGAACTCAAGACTCGGGATAACACCAAGACTCGATGAACTCAAGACTCGATAAACCTCAAGACTCAAAGATCAAACCCGGTGACTCAAGACGACCAATACACTGAGGCTCAGAGACACCTGAAGATCAAAAGACCTGAAGACCTACCTTCAGCAGAGTCTGCATATTGAAGCTAAGACAATGTGCAACCAAAGACTCAACATGGTAGATCGACGCCATTTGATCAAGTCACCACACCCCCTGTGACAATAAAAAGATACACCGCATAAGACTAATCCTTCCAAAAGGAATATCAATCGCCTAATCCGCAAATTTTCGTTGTCGCCATGAGGCCAAGGAGAAAGCGACACGTGCACAAAAAGAGCTGACAATACGGGATACGACGCTGCAGACAAAAACGGCGCTAATCATGCCGACGGCCACGCCAAAAATCGCAACACGTCTCAATCATATCCTACAGCCTACCTAATATAGCCCGAAATTCAAATTACTCTCCAACGGCTTCTTGATTTCGAGGTCTATAAAATGGGATCATTCTTCATTTTGAAGTAGAGGTTCGACAAGTGAAAAACGCAAGAACAAACACGGAGACATCGCAAAAGAAGCTAAAGCTACAACAAATCTCCACTCAAAAGAACACTACATCTGAAGATTATTTTTAGAGTGTTCATCCCACAGTTCTTAGCAAGAAATCCTATCCACTAGCATTTTGGCTATCTAAAGCACCAGGATAGATTTTAGTTGGAACCCTCAATCATTCTTTACCCAAACGCAAGTTTGGTCAAGTCTGTAGAGTGAGAACTCATTAAACATCTTGGCTATCCTCTTTGTAGGATATAAGTCCCGCTGGTTACGTTATAGAGTGGGAACTCGATAAACATCTCGGCTATCCTGAAAAGGATATAAGTCCCGTAGGTTTAGCTTGAGTGGGAACTCGGTAAACATCTCGGCCATCCTGAAAAGGATATAAGTCCTGCAGGTTAAAGTAGGTTAAGGTTCCCCTGTGTTAAGGGAGGAGTGGACGTAGGACGGGTTTTGTCCGAACCACTACAAAACGTCTTGTGTGCATTTACTTGCTTTCTTATCGCTTTAAACAAGTCACACAACTGAGTTTAAACTGCATACATAGTCTAAAGTTAAAGTTCAGTCTGTACCAAGCAACTGATCCGATCAGTCTGACACTTCAGTCAACTGGTTAAAAACTAACTTAAGAATCTGATTGATAAAACTGGTTTTTCACACGGGTAAAAACAAGCTTCCGCACCATTCAGTTAAACGGACAGATATCAAACCGATCGACCCTCGGCACTCAAGAAGATTGAACATCGATCTAAACCGATACACTAGCACTCGACGGGTAATCTGCGGTTCACACCGATCCAAGACGAAAAAGTTTTGGAAGTCTATTCACCCCTCCCCTCTAGACTTCCACCCTCACAAAACCCATTTGGCACCTACAAGTGGTATCAGAGCAATGGTTCTACAGACCACTGGTTTTGAGTATCATCGATTCTTGAGGAAGAATCTTTGTGGTCATTTTAACAGATCTTGAAAAACCATTTTTAAAAACTCATTCATTTTCAAAATCACTCAGAATGGATAATACCTCTGGTATGTATCATGATTTGCCTAAATTTTCAATTGATGAGTATGCAGATTGGGCTATATATATGTGCAATCATCTAGGATCGATAAGCTGCAGAATGATGGAAGTCATCGAATGAGGACCCATCATCATATACCACAAAAACCCAGCAGTCGGAGGAGATCCAGACTTTGCCATAGGAAGTCTTGTGCGAAAAAGCCTAGCTTTGATGGATGCAGAGGAAAGAAAGCTGTTCACTCTAGACACAATCGCTAGGCATATAATCATGAAGACAATGGATAAAGTCACCAAAGAGAAGATAAAGTATCTCAAAACCGCAAAAGCAATGTGGGATACTCTTGCTGAGATCTGCGAAGGAAATGATCAGATCAAAGACAAATTTACAAATTTGAACCGGTGAAGTTCGAAAAGTTAAAGATGTTGCCCAACGAGACCATCAACGAGCTCGATGGGAGGATCACCATGTCAGTCAATAAGCTACGAGAACTTGGTAGAGAGATGTCAGACAAAGATATCAACTACAAGATCTTAAGATCTCTCACCAAGAAATGGGACATGAAAGTCACGGTAATCAAGGATTGCCAAGACATTTTAAAAATGAAGCCAAGTAGCTTGTTCCTAAGCCTTAAAGCTCACGAGTTCGATTTAATCGAAATAGGACAAGCAGATGAAGACGAGACGCCTGCCGAAGCCTCAACGTCTAAATTAGTTGCTTTTAAAGCAACCAAGAAGGCGAATCGAAGGCCATGAACTGTTGAAATCATAAGTCAAGTCAGACGCTCGCTTACCAAGAAACTTGAAAGAACAAATACTATCTTGGTAAGATCGGAGATTCTAAATGACTATCAAAGAAACAAGGCCAACCGACAGATCAAGAAAGAACTCCGATCCGATGATCAAACATCAAAAAAGAAAAGAGATGATCAAGAAAGAGATAACAGACCGAAGTAAAGTTCGACATTATCAAAAAGGAAGTCACCCCCGACAAATCCTTGAAAAGAAGGAAGTTCAAATAATCGAGGATCATGCTTCAATCATGGAGAAACTGTGTCACTACAAAGACCGAACGACTCTGAAAGAAGAGAAAGAGAAGAGAACGGAACAAAAGAGAGAGCAACGCCTGAGATAGGAAAAGAGTAGTCGACACATCCGAATTGATGATTCTATATTCGCCTTTCGAGGACTCATCATCTCAGAGAAGACTTACGGCTCGAAAGAAACTTCCACGAGCATGAAGATCCGATATTCTCTTCGATGACGATGAAGTTCGATCAAGGAGGACCAATCTAAGGTAACCTCCAAACCTTCGCTTTTTCAAATTCCATACCGCTATTATTAGCACACTGCTTTGGAGAGAGATTGACTTGCTTACTCGAGCAATTACTTGATGATCTCTCCGGAAGAGAGACACTTATACAATATTGGAAGTTTAAAATGACAAGCTAAGGATCAAATAATCAAAAAGAGAACGCCTCGATAGAAACTAACTTGAATGAAATCTCTGAAACCGCCGAAAGGTAATCGAGGAACTTAACGCTCAAGGTTAAATCTTCCGATCGAGAAACAGATAAAGATTAGCTAGCAATCAACAAAACAAACAGTTGATGATTTCAAAATCCTTCAAGCTAAATTTGATGAGCAATTCCGACTACATGAGAGTCTTAAATCATCGAGGATAGTCTGCGGAAGAAAATAGAGGTTTTCACAAAATCATCTAAAACCGCTTCAAGAAATGAACACCTATTTTCCGAACACCGACTAGCAAGAAGGGAATTGGGTATGAGAACCCTTCTACATCCTCAAAAGCCCCGTTTGATTCACTTGAAGGGTGTAATCAAACGAGTCTCTCGACAAAAGATACACTAAAAGCTAAAATTGTATCTAATAAGGGAAAAGACTCATTGAGCAAGTAAGGCGGTTGCCCTGTCGAAAGGGAAATGAAATGGACCGAATCGATAAAGCATCACCGAGAATCAACAGAAAACCCAGTTCTTACGAAGAGACCTCAACTCGATCGGAGATTAGGTATCGAAAGAGATAACCCATGAGAAGGAAATCTAATCTGAGACCCAATCAAGGTCACCGAATAAGCAAGCTATAGGTAAACCGCAAAAGACCACATATGCCAAAAAGATATGAATCTTTTGATGGTAGCGATCGTACCTACCCCTATAATCGAGATCTAGGGAGCTCTTGACCGAGCCACACCGGATTAAAAGAAGACAAAATATAAAGAAAAAATCCCAAGTCTTCTAAGTCATCCAAGGCTCACACTAATAATCATACTAATCGAAAAGCATATAAAGAGACGTATGATTATGTTGATATGTATGGGAGACAAATCGGACCTTCTAATCTTTGATTTTCATAGAAGTGCTCTGTTTGTGTGGATCCCTAACTCCACCACTAACCCCCCTGAGACCCAATTCCAAAGGGGTACATAAAGCCCCGATTTGATTGGAGTTCGCGTGGGGCTATTGCACAAGCAACTATCGCTACATCGATAGTGGATGCTCAAGGCACATGACAGAAGCAAACATCTCCTTAGATCTTACAAAGAACAAGAAGGCCCACGTACTCTTTTGGTGATGACAACTTTGGTTTTACCAAGGGATTCGGAACCTTAGAGAATGATGATGTACAAATAATGGAGTCTCGTATGTCGAAGGATTGAAGCACAATCTACTATCGATGATCACAATTGACGGATTCAAAGTTCTCGGCGACAAATTGTACGATAAGGAATCGAGCCACTCAACAAATCTTGCTAATCGGTTCAAGGAAAGGCCACGATCTACATAGCGATTGGAACAATTGCCCCAAGAATACATGCTTAATTGTTAAGAGTTCTAAAAGTTGCGATTGGCTCGCATAAAAGATTGAGTCATCCCGAACTTCAAGACTCTTAGCAAGATCGCTAGGATGTCTTTGGTTGAGGGACTTCGAATGAGATATTCTCCAAAGATCGGACATGTGCGCATGTCGGGAAGGAAAACAAGTTAAAGCCTCATTCAAGGAATACGGGACCCGGATCCAAGAAGTATTGCAACCTTCTATTCGGACCGATTACTCGGTCGGTCTCGATGGGCGAAATATACTCTTGTAATCGTGGATGATTATTCCAAGTTTACTTGGGTTGTATTCTTATACAAGAAGAACGAGTCAAAGACTAAGATACCCGAACTACTCAAAAAGCTACAAAATGAGAAGGGTGTCAGCATAGTAAAGATCAGATCAGATAAATGTACAAAGTTCCTGAATTCCTTTATTCTTGATTTTTTTTTGCTTTGAGTTTGGTATACAACATGAAACGTCAAAATAGAAGAACGCCACAACAAAATGGAGTAGCGAATCGGAGAAATAGAACTCTCAAGGAAATTCTTTCATCTATGTTAAATTGAACATGCCACACCAAGCCGTTTTAAAGCGTATAATAAACCAAAGATGTCATACTCAGAACAGATGTTCTCTGACTAAGACTCACTTCAAAACACCTTATGAATTGTGGAAAGACAGAAAACCTAGTGTTTCATACTTCCATGTTTTTGGGTGCAAATGTTTCATTCACAAAAATGGGAAAAATCAGTTGAAGACTTTTGAGGCCAAGTCAGATGAGGGTATATTCTTAGGATATTCCCCATCCAGCAAGACTTTCAGAGTTTACAACAAACGAACTCGAGTTGTGGAAGAAACACCCCATGTGGTCTTTGATGAGACATCCTCTGAACAAGAGAAAGCTGCCTCAGAACAAGCCGTACCAGATCAACCGTTACCTGACACACAGAAAATGGATCAACTAAGCATCAAGGAGAAAGAAGCTGAACACGTAAAAGTGTACATCCCAGAACTTGATCTTGCTGATTCAACAGGTCAATCAGACCCAAAGGTACGCTGGCCGCCGATGAAGAAGTCATTAAGTAAGGCGGTATCAACCCAACCATCCGGTTCGGGGGTGTTAAGCAAAACGAGTCTTACACGTGTATGGGGGGGAATATACGTGTTCAGTGTTTTTAAAACTTTTCTTTTACTGAGGTCAGCTTGGGTCAGGCTGTCCGGAAGATTTGGTCTTTGAGAAGCACAAATCACTCTGAGTCAAAGTCTCTTGTGAAATCCCGAGCTTTTCGAAACCTCAAATAATCCCAACTGAGTCCTCGAACTTTCGAGATCCTGGTTGCTTGGATCGAGATAACTAACTTATCAACCCTCGAGAGTAAGTTCATTTGGTAACTATCTGTTCTAAATCTACTCGGATGTCTTGGAATGGTTGGCCCTTTAGTTTATACTCGTTTTAAGCTTTCTTTGAAAACCTTCCTTTGAATGGAATAGTGATTGATCCGTGATTCAATTATATGCAACTTCCAAAGATTCCAACAAATCTCGGTGAAAATATGCTTTCGATTTAAATCAATGAACACCTTAAGCCAATAAACAACACAAAGAATTTATAGTGGTTCGAGATCAAGCTCCCTGTCCATCTAGCGATCCTCGAGAGAAATTCACTAATCACTTCCGAGCTTTAATACCTCGCATAGTTTACTTACTCAACTCGACGAATATAAACCCGACCTTGAAAACTTCCGTAGTTTACTTACTCAAACACAAACAAGCTTTGACTACCTCATCTAACTTCACCTCTAGAAGACTAAAAACTCTTTACAACTCTTCTCACCAACAAACACACTCCAACTACCTTCTCAAGGGTTTGGGGTTTCTCGGTTGGTTTCAACTAGGATGAGATGTCCTTGACAATGAAGTACAATGCAAAGGCTAGGATATCTCGACTAAGCTTTGGATAGATCTTATCAAAGCTACTTAGTTTAATGAGCTCTCTTCAATATAAAAAGCACTTGGAAAATTCTAAGTTTTTCGAGTGCTTTAACTTCATGATAATAAGTTTGAGCTCTTGAGTTGCTTACAAATTTCCCGTAACCTTACAATGTAGAGGGTCACAAGTATTTATAGGCATACACCAAGGTCACTCTTGAAAAACTATCCGTTGGAGGAGATAACCGTGAGTTTCCTCTTATGGTGTGTGAGGAACGGCTATATTTAGGGTTTGAAACTCCCTAACACGTTTTAGGCAATAACCTTTCATGTAGCCGGTCTTCACTTTTTGCCCCGAACTTTTGTACCGACATCTTTTTTCAAACTTTATCCTTTGTCGATTGTCGATGTGGTACAATGTTGTCTTCCTCTTTTTGACTTTTGTCTCGGTTAAAGGTAGACACCTTCAACGGCTCTTTTTGGTTACAAACTACGAGTTGATATAACCTAAACAACACTCGACTTAGTTCCTTTTATGCGTATTTGAATGTCTTGGCAAATATCTATTTTTTTTAAGGAATCGCGATCTTCGGTGCATCCTTGATAGATATGTTGATGCCTCGGAACATTGAGGTTTATATCTTGACATTCAAGACATTCTTGAAGTCTTGATAATTCTTCTGCAAATTCTTGATCTCCTTCTTGATCTTAGATCTTACAAAGAAGTCTTGATTAGAAGTCTTGCTTCCAGTCTTGATGTCTTGAGTCTTGAGTCTTCGATCTTCACAAGATATATCTTGATGATATCTTTGTCTTCAAGTCTTGAGAATCCTCGATTTCATCTTGAAGTCTTGATATCTCGATTTCTGCGAGTCTTTAGATTCTCAGTTTCTTACTGAGTCTTCAGAAACTTAGTTTTATACTGAAACTTTAGTTTCTTCAGAAACATACTGAGTTCTTCAGAATCTTTAGATCCTAACCTGATCTATATCTGCTGACTATACATTTTGCAGATATCATCCTGAATACTATAAAACTGAATCCTGACTCAACTATCAAGATTATCCTGAACATGTCATACTCAGGGGTTTTGAGATCTAATCAAAATCATATATCTCTATTAAATTCATCTCCCAACAATTTCCCCCTTTTTGATGATGCCAAAACCTATCTTGTTACAACCATACAACCTAAACTCAGGTTTCAGTTTATCCTATTACAAGATTGGTTATGTCTCCAATAATTTCCTGAACAGAGAATCTCTCAATAATTTCTGAGAATCTCCCAACAATTAATCATTCAACAATTTCTTCAGTAATGAATCTCTCAATGGATTCATCACTAAATACTTATAAACAATTTCTCATAAACAATTAATTCAGAGACATCATTCAGCATATCAAAAGTAAAAGACATGTAAATAAGATAATGAGATATTATCTTTTGAGCATAAATGATAAATTTTCATTGATGATGAGTAGACTGTTACAGGTTACAATGAAACTTATCAGAAAAAAAAGACAAAAAGATAGAAAAATTACAAGTGTCTTCAGGTAAGTCTTCAGTCTTCATATTTGACTCTTCAGTCTTCTGCTCTTCAGTTTGCATCTTCTTCAATTTCATCAGCGGGCACCTCCAGGTTGAACATTCCGAAATACCTCTTCTTCAGTGCATTTTTTTCCTTAATGATATCCTGGATTTGTTCCTGTCGAGGCCCAAATATTGAGCAATTTCTTGAGTGATGACTTTTTTCATTCACCAGGCCATTTTCAAGTCTTGGAGGAGGGTAGGTATATGGACCGGGGGCTACTATCTACACCTTTTCTTCGTTCGCAAGGTTTATCCAGCTTTGGAGATATTTAGGATAGAAGGTTAGGAGATATTCAATAAATGCTTCATTTGGATCTGAGCTTTCCCCTTTCCATTCCCTGAGCACTTCATAATAGAACCAGAAGGTTCTCTTGACCTCTTCCCAACTATCATTGAATTGGATGGGCATCCACTTGTCAATGTGTGGCCATTTTAGTGCTTTTGATGTCCCTCTCCGTTTGCTCGCAAACTTTTTGTAACCACTCCTTTTGTTTACTTGCTCTTCTTCACCTTTTTCACGATCATCGCACGCTTTGAGACCGAAATTAGCTTGTTCTATCTGGAGTGTCTTCAGAGCATTCCTTGTGTTGAAGACTTTCTTCTGATGTTGACCTGCAGACTCTTCTAATTCTCCAATCAGCTTTCTTTGTATTGGCTTAGAAGCCTTTGCACGCTTGCTCTCAGGTTCAACAATGCCCAAGGCTTTCCTCTTCATAGTGAAGAAATGGCTTGTTCCAACCTTAGCTCTATCACTCGGTTTCTCTTGCTACTTCAATCATGTTTCCTCGAAACTAAGTGTAGATCGGCTTCTCCACCTTCTTGAACTTCATCTTCTCGAGCTACAAAAAGAGAAGGATAAGAGGATTACCCTCGAGATAGGTTAAAAAGATCGGAGGGTGAATAGACTTACGAAAAATAAAGGCGGATAGCGATCAGTCTTGAGTGAATCGATTCGATTCGATAACCAACTTCTCGCCCGGCTCGGTTCGGTTATCAGATTAAGCGATTTTGCACCGATTCCAAGTTTTATCTTTTTAATCGGATAGCGAAATATCGGTCCGATCCGATCGGATGCAACATATGTATGCTCTTTAAGATTGTGCGATGTGAAACAATCAAAGCGGTAAAAGGCACACAAGAATAGTGCAAACCACACCAACTTAACCGAAATGGACTTAGATTAGTGTGTTAGTCCAACACAAACTTACCAACCGATGTTTTAAGAGTTCTCACTCAACCGATCCTTAAATCAAGATTAGAAACCCTAGATGAAATCTTGCTAAACAACTTATCCTAACTTGGGGGGTTTGGGTAAGATTGTTGAGGTTCAACTATGAAATCTTTTCTTGATAATAATACGTTTGAAAGCTAGATGAAAAGATTTCTTCTTAAGAACTTATGGGATGAACACAATATAAAATGAGCTTGTTGTTGTGTTCTTCGATGCGAAAATCGACTATAGTTTGAGCTTCTTGATTATGTTGTTTGTCCAAGCATTTCCGTGTCTCATCTGAAGTGTGATCCCATATTTATAGACCTTGAGATCAAAGAGCGTTGGAAGCAATTTGAATCTCGAAAAATAGAGTTCTTGGCTTGATGTGGCGTGCTTGAAACACCATGGCTGAAGGATTATAGCCGTTTGAGAAAACATCGAATCCAACCTATCACTGTTCATCGTGTTTCTTCCTTATTGGATGAAAGTTTTTGGGTGTTGTTCCTCCAAATTGGTTTCATCTTGTTCGGAAATGTATGATAAGATGAAAATCGATCTTATGAAGACTTTCCACCGAGGCCAAGACTTAGCTTCAACCTTGGTGACTCGGATATGTAGGTCTATATTCTTCCGGAAGTATAAAGAGGTTTGAGCCATGACTCCAAGTTATCGACTAGATCGAATCCGATCTTCCGCTCGGTTTAGCGTTACGCTCAGTTTACAATCAAACTTTACATATTGAGTTCCCCTCAATATGTGACCTATCTATTACATCGTTTTTCTATACAATCATTATCAATGGTCTCTCCTATAGAGACAAAATCAAGATTACATGTGTTTTTGAACTTTCATCAAAACTATAAATTTCCCAACAATTTCCCCCTTTTTGATGAAACCAAAACACTTGAGAAACCAAACAATTGAGAAGTATAGAATGCTTAAAAAAAGTAATCGTAAAACAAAGAGATTTTGTCTTGGGATCGAAAAAAATAAACTTTTCATTAGATATGATGATTACATGTTACATCGAAAAAGTTTTGAAATTAAAAGCAAATTGATCCCCAGACGTCTTCCTAATCTTCACTCCTTGGGCTTGTATCCTTCCGGCATTTCTCTTTGGTCTTGTGGAATGTTGAAAATCGATAGAGTTTCCATTTGACATCGATTATCCGCACTTGATCGATTATCCGTGATTTGCTCAAGATGTCAAAGTAGAATCTCTCAAATGCCATCTCAAATGAGCCATCCGCCTTCTTTGAGTATATTAACGGATCATACTCTTGGCGAGATATCTTTACATTTATAAGCTTGGCCTCATTTTCCGGATACTTGAAAAAAGTCCGATATTTATTCTCGT
This sequence comes from Stenogyne calaminthoides, assembly GCA_037126765.1. Lineage (NCBI taxonomy): Eukaryota > Viridiplantae > Streptophyta > Magnoliopsida > Lamiales > Lamiaceae > Stenogyne > Stenogyne calaminthoides. The sequence goes on from JBBCBC010000004.1 coordinate 14,280,692, forward strand.
AACAAAGAGGAACTCATCATCCGGTGATTCTTCTTTTGGAACAAGATCAAGGACAAAGGCATCAAAGCCATTCACTTGATCTTATTCCATTCCTCAAACCTCTTAAGCGTGTGCGGCATTTTTTGGTATGATCTAAATGGACTCTTTTTTGTAAAGGTTACGTGCGAATTTTCGAATCCTTTCTTAGCCCTTGATTTGAACTTCCGTTTCAACCCTTCCTTGTGCTTGTGCGTTTTTACGTCATTCTTTCTTCTTCTTTCATTCTTTGGACAATTTTTCTGACTAGCTCCTTATCGTCCAGATGAAGACTAATGATGCGAGTAGGTGGTCAGATTTTGATGTTCCGGCACCCTTGAAGTCCATGGGCCTTGTCTTCCGATGTGTCAATCCTTCCCCCTTTTTGGTTTGATCAAAAGCGCGTTGAGTGGGAAGTCAAACCCAAAGTTGATGACAATGCCCGATTAGATCATTAGCAATAAACACGAAGATTGATTTGTCGGTTACGAAACAGTTGTAATCGATTCTTTCTTGGCGGTTTCCATTGTAGCGAGTGTCCAAATCATTTTGTCAAATTTCTCTTACGATAGCTCGAGCCTTTTCTCGGTGGCGTCGAAAAAAGAAGATTGATTTTGATCCACTGGACTTGTCATCAAATTTTGTAAGCTCAGCCCGAATATGGTGGTCATAGATTGGGAGAACCGATCTCTGATTGCTTCGATTTGTTTGAGATATTTGTCTCGATTTTAGTCCCTCAATCTCTTCTTTTCGGAGATCTTTGAGACAAGATCGATCTCTGAAGTTGATCGATGGTGATTTGAGATGTAGGAATTGGATCCATCACTTGATCGGTTCGATTGTTTGTGCCTCCGTTGGTTGGTCGTGGCTTGCAACACCGGTTCCACTTTCATCAGCATTCACCATTTCAGCGTCGTTTTTCTTGATCTCAAGCTTCTCTTCTTCCGGTAATTCCAACTTCCTGTGGATCGTTTCCGCAGTTATCGGATATGAGCTCACCGTGATCCCACTTTGGCGGACTTCCTCATATCGAAGTCAAAATCTGCGAACTCATCCGCACCACCCATCATTCAACAAGTAAGATAAGATCTGAGATCTCTCCCAAAGTGAGGATCTCCATGATTCTTCTCTCGAACCGGTTGTAATATCTCATCAATCTCCGCTCAATTCTTAGTCGACCATTTTTCCAGTGATGGTCTTTGATCTGGATCTGAATCTGTCGCATTCTCATGAGATGTGGAAAATTCGGTTTGTGCTTGAGTCGGCGGAAGTTGTAAACTCGGCATTAGTTTCTGCTTTAGTAAGCGGTTATGTCGGTTCAGTTCATGGCGGAACTAGCAAGAGAACATGCTCTGCGACCTTTAACACAAAGAATTGAGGAGAAGTAGATTTATCGAACATGCTTCTACCTCGGTCGTTCTGGCGAGTTCCGGTTGAGAAGCTTGCACTGTCGATTCTGTTCTTTGTTGCTTATGCAACAAACCAGCGGCTTTTTTTCCTCTTCGACTCATCTTCTAGTCTTTGAGTCGGGGTAGGTTGCTTTGCTTTCTTTGGCCTCTTCACTAATCACGATTTTCGTTTCTTTTTCGTGGAGCAAATTTGGATGGAAACTTCTTTGCTCTTTCCTTTCTTGATTTTTGTTGGAGTGGGCTCCTTGTCATCGTCTGGTGGCCCATATATAATCTTGTAGGACTTGATCCATTCAACTCGGTTTGTCTTTCAATATAACTCCAACCTTGTTGAGATTTTGACTCTCTTTTTTGAAAGACTCACTGGATTCATTGACTCCAAATTTTTCGTGTTCTTGGAGCAAGATGGCTTTCGAGAAGCCGTGCCAATTGATGTTACGAGCCCCATCAATTATTCTTTGCCATCTTTGTACATTTTTGACATGTGAGAGCATACGGGCTAAATGAGATTCCCATGATCGTTCTTGATAGAATGTCAAACAACAGTCATACTTTCTTTTTGAGCATTGGCCGATGAATCCGTTCGATGTTTATCTTGCCTCTCTTAAGAGCTCCTCTCTGATTTCTTCATCCTCATTCTCCTCAGTGTGCGGTGAGATTCATTACTAATTTGTCGATCGATTTCTTCTCCGTTATTTGTAGACATCGTTTCGTCTCTGGTTTTTTACGATCCACACTCAAATTCTGCAAGAATTGAAGTGCTTCATATTTGCATCATTTGGATTGCAATGAAAGCGGAAAAATACCGGCCTTCTTGAATTTGTTCCACCTCCATGGATTCTCCTCACCAACAAATCCTCAAAAATCTTTCAACTACCTTCTCATAATTGCACATGATCTTTCCAAGTCCATGAGTGGCCATCTAAAACTGAGATAGACTGATTAAATTTGATAATCAATATCAATATCATTCCAATAAACAAAAGGCAATGAAGCATAAATTCAAAAACAACTTTTGAAAACAATGTTTTTAACGGAAAGAAAGATTCATCATTAAGCTTAAAAGAAAATATTACCGATTCAAATTTTTTCGGAAGATTTTGAACTCTAAGAAATCGTTTTGAAACGTGAGAACAATTTGAAGTTTTTCGATTGAGAGTAATGCAAGTTTGTGAGGCGAAAAAACTCGTAATGTTTGATGAATCTTATATAGAGGCGGAGGGTACAATAAGACAAGATTTTGAAGATCAATCGTTTTTGAAAAGATTATGCGCTCCAGTTTAGCGGTTTTGATCGTAGGGTTGGGAAAAACCTTACAAAAACTTTTGGATTTAAAAAGCACGATCAAGTAGCGTTAATACATGTTGTCCCGCATTAAATGATTTGCAGAGTACACGTCACAAGGATAGTGAAAAAAGGCAAATAAAATCGAATCGATCCGATAAATAAATTAAGAACAAGAGAAGAGAATTAGATCCGGTTGGTGATGTTGTTATCACAATATTATTTGTTGATTCCACTTGTTGATCTTAATCATTCGCATACAAAAATTTCCCAATGTTGAAAACTATCCGTCGATTTCCCTCTTTGATCCTCCTTGATCGTTTGAAGTTCCCCCTTCAACACGATTTAGACCGATATATCTCGATTTATTGGAAAGCTCTTCTTATCGATCATGCTTGTAAGTAATCGATTTTTGTTGACCTCATCTGATTCTTTTTTCGATTAAGCCAATTCTTGGGATAAACTTACCGCCAAAACTTAGTCTAAGTAGTAGCTTCTATTCCCTAAGTAGGCGTGATTGACATGCGTAAATATCGTAATATGTCAATCAACCGTAAATTTATCCAATTATCGAAATTTCTACATTTGTCCTTTTGATGCAAATTTCTCGATAGGCTTCTTGAAATGAGAATTGCATTTGCATCCTTTTGGCCTCTATAAATTGGACCAATGTTTTTACACAACATCACCCATTCACCATACTTCTCTTCTTTGTAAGAATCATGTATCTTGGTGAACCCTTGTTTCCGGTGAGACTTCCGGCAAACACTTTTACACCCTTTTATATGGTTTCATCTTCTCAAATCAACCCTTTGCATCCCTTATTGCTGTTTTCTTCATCATCTTCGATTTCACATACGATTGTCTTTGCTTCTCTACCACCACATCTGATTCGCTTTGAGAAGACACTTCTCCTAACCGTATGCACCTTTGTGTCTATCTTGACGTTCGGACTTAGTCTTATAAAATATCAAAACACATGTGCCCATGAGATCCGATGACCAACTCTTTGGCACACATGCTCCATTTAACACAGAGCCCTACTACTCCTCCTTTTAGGGCTCCAGGCTTAAGAATCCTATCAAGGCCTCTGTCGCTCCAGTTTTCTTGATCTTCAGCTTTTGCGCCGGCCTTGGGATTCTGTTCTTTAAAGCCTCTCTCACCCCTTTTGTAAGTGGGGAAAAATTGAGAGTTTAAAATCTCTCTTTCCTTCACTTCGGGGTTAGGATGAGGTTTTAGGGTTATAGGTTTAGGATTTTGGTTAACATTTATGTCTTGACCTCTCGGGTCTTCTTGTACTTGTAACTTCGTAATGTAACCTCACCTTTCGGGTTTTTATCAATGAAAAGTTCTTATTTCATTTTGTTGTGTAAATTCTGCTTTCTTATGCGATTGATAAATTCTTAATCTCATCAATCTTGCTTGTTGAATATCAAATAATCACAAAGAAATACTATAACCAAATTTGATTTAATCGGATAATCCTTTAAACCGAGCATTTCAAATCGATAAACCTTGAATCGATCGGTTCCTTTTAAAACGATAGACTTAAAATCGATAAACTAAAAATCGATTCCTTTGGATCCGGTAGCGTGTATATGTCCGATCGATTTTTGCTTATCGCCTCTTGAGATCGATTAAGATACCAAACTCAACTGATTTCTCTCGATCCGTTAGTCTCTTAACCACTAGTTCTCGAGAGCATTCCATCAAACATTTTTCGGTGACATTTCTCCAAGATCTAGAAGTCCTTTCATTGCATAAATCTTCCATCGATCTCGGTAGTTTGGTTAGAATATCGATATACATATCGGTATGAATCTTTTTCCATTCGATATTCTTCTTTTCAACGTGATCTCTTATGAAGTGGTTTCGACATCTACATGCTTGCATCTTGTATGTAGAACCTGATTGCAATAAGACTATTACCGTCCTGTAATATAGGTGCGTTCTTAGCTACAATGTTGTAATCCCTCACTAGCGGGCGATTAGGAACAACGACTTCCTGTGACCATATATTCGCTTCGCTTGTTGATGTCGCATCCCGATGTTTGCTTTTTTTGAAACCACGAGATCGGTTTACTTCCTAAGAACCGACATGTTCTGAGGTTGATTTTACGTCGATCTTGCAACCTCCATAATCGTCGAATACCCACTAAGCTTAGATTATCATCGATGGGTAAAATAAACCAAGGTTTATTGTTCCTTGATAAAGAATCCGCTTAGTTGCTTTAGGTGGTCGAATTGGATTTGCTGAAATCGCACATACACCCATCATGAAAGTGATATATCCGTTCTAATAAAGATCCAATGAGAGCCCTATATTCCTTTAGATCCTAATCTCGATCCATCTTGAATCCAAATCATCATAGGAATTTTGGCTTCTTACTATTTTGAATTCCAAACTTAGCCAAAATATTCCTAGTGTACTTTGCTTGGCGAGATGAATATCATCCCTTTGTTTAACTTGGACTATAAATCCGACCCATCATGGACATCTCAAATTTCCCTTGCATCGGTTCTTTCAATCTTTCACATAGGTTCTTATTTGAGATCCAAGATGATGTCTAATCTTCTCCATCTTCTATTCATAACCCATTTCTCAAGAATTGAAAATATCATACCCAACTGTTTTCGAACCATAAAAGAGCTTTTTCTTAAACGATACACTTGGTTGCCTTTTTTCAAAGCACGGAGGTTGTTCGACATAAACTTCCTCCGAGTACCCCGCTTAAGAAAAGCACTTTTCGTCCAAAACCCTATCTTGGCTTAACCATAATCAATTCCTAAACTACCCCTTAGCAACAAGTCTTGCTTTATTTCGTGATAACATTTTTCTCATCTCTTGTTCTTGAAGATCCATTTCGAATTACGTCTTGATGGCACATCATGCCTACTAGTTCCCATAATTTCTCTCGAACTGCTCGGCTCCTCCTGCATGGCTAGAATCCTCAATTTGCGTCTTGTAATGCTTCCTCGATTGTAGTTGGTTCCTTCATAATTATCATTCAAATACATGGCACTTTCACCAATCGATGTCTAGTTTTAATTTTATCGGATGGGTCTCCAATTATCATCACTTGGATGGTGGTTATCCAGTCCTTCATTACGAAAGTATAAAATCTTATTACTATGATTGGGAATGGTCCAATTGATAAGAACAAGTCTCGGTGATGTTGGAATCATCATGTCAAATGATAACAATGGTTCGATTATCTTTCGAGACCTTAGGATCTGATTGAAATAGATCTGGAATGTAAATTGATCTGATTTACGATTCTTTATCCTTGATCGTTAATGATCCATTTTCCTCAATATCGAGTTACGTAGATCGAAATTTCTCTTGATGAAGATGCTTCATCAAAGGCTACATGGGGTGTTTCTTCCACAACAAGGGTTCGTTTTGTTGTAGACCTCGAAGGCTTTGCTAGATGAGGAATACCCTAGAAATATACCCTCATCGACTTGAAAGGTCTTCAACCCGACTTTTCCCATTGTTGTGTAAAACAAAGACTCAAAAACATGGAAGTAAGAAAATTTTCTGCCCTTCCACAGTTCATAGGTGTTTTGTAGTGAGCCTTAGTCGAAGACATCTGCTCATGCGTATGGCATGCAAAGTGTTGATTATACGCCCCGAAACGGTTTGGTATCGCATGTTCACTTAACATTGTTCGACGAACTTTTGAGAGTTCTCGTTTTCTCCGCTTTTCATGTGGCGTCCTCGCAGATGATGTTTCATTTGATATTCTTAGAGCAAAAATCAAGAATAAAGGAGTTTAAATTCGTACCTTTATCCGATCGTCGATTTTACTACAACTCATTTTGTAATCTTCTTAGTAGCTTCTTGGTTGTCGCCTCATTCTTCTTATGTAAGAATATAACCCGAAACTTGGAATAGTCATCCACGATTACGAGTGTATTTATTTGTCTTGAGATCGACCCCAAAGATCCATATGAAGCAATTTCTTGGTCCGGAAATTCCTTTGAATGAAGCTTTGACTTTTTTCATTCCGACACGCAAAGACATGTCCATTTTGAGAACACTTCATTCTCCTTCCACTAGAGACATCCTAGATCTTATTAAGAGTTTTAAAGTTCGGATGGCTCATTCTTTTGGACTTTTGGAACTCTTAACAATCGTACATGCATTTCTTGGACAACTGCTCCAATCACCGTGTAGATCGTCCCTTTTCTTGAACCGATTAGCAATATCTCCGTTGAGACTTTCTTGATAGTGCATTGATCGAGAACTCAACACCAATCCGTTGTCAGATAAAACCGATAATAGGTTGTGCTTGGACCTTGATTCCGATTACTTGTACATCATCATTCTCTAAGGTTCTTTGGTATAACCAAAGTTATCATCATTCCCCGCGAAAGTTCTATGTAGAACCGGGAGATGTTTGCTTCGAAATCATGTCTTGAGCATCCACTAACTATGCTTGCACACCTCCTTTGTTAGCCGAAACACCTGGATCGGGCATCCACCCTTTGGAATCTGAGGGCCATTTGGGGATCCATTTTCTATGGTGATCGGTCGGATCGAAGGCCCGATTTGTCTCCCATACCGTCAACATAATCATACTTATCCTCATATGCTTTTCGATTTGTATGATTACTTGTGTGAACCTTGGATGACTTAGAAGACTTATGATTTACCTTTTTCAGTTTGTCTTCTTTTTATCCAAAGTGGTTCAAAATTACCCTAAATTTATTTATAGGGGTAGGTACGATGCTACCATCAAAAGATTCATATCCTTTTCGCATAGATGGTTTTCGCGGTTTACAAAGCATGCTTATTAGGCGGTGACCTTGGTGGGGTCTCGAGATTAGACTTCCCTTTAGTAGGTTGTCTTTTTAGATTTCGATCAATCGGGTTGAGGTTTTCTTCGAAGAACCGGGTTCTTCGTTGATTCCTCGGTGATGCTTTACCGATTGGGGTCCATTTACATTTCCCTTTCTGGTTAGGCACTTGCCTTTACCCGCTCAAACTGGTCTCTTACCCCCTATTAGATACAAGTTTAGCTTTTGGTGTATCTTTTTTTAAATTGTCTCTTTCTTCGAGATGAATCGGTCTTTTGAGGATGTGGAGGGTTTCTCATAGCCAAGTCCCTCCTTATCAATCTTTACTCGAAAATAGGCGTTCATGTCTTTAACGGTTTGAGATGATTTTGAAAAAACATCTATTTTCTTACGCAGATTTTCCTCGAGATTTTCGGACTTTCATGCATTCAAATAGCTCATTTTTGCTTGCAAGATTTTGAAGTCATCGACTTCTCGTCTGTTAATTTCCATCCGCTCTTTGATCTTTTTCGATCGAAGCTTTAACCGAGAATTTTAAATTCACTTACATCTAAAGCGGTTTCAATTTCATCTAAGTTCGAAGGTTTTTCGAGATCATTTTCTTGACAAAAGTCGATTATTTACGATCCTCGGTTATCATTCTCGGCTTCCACAATAGCATAAGTTTCTCTTGCGTTGGAGATCTTCAAGCAATTGCTTTCGAGTAGAGCACAGCGGTCAATCTCTCCAAAGAAAGTGCTAATGATAGCGGTGTAGAAGCGAGCGAAGGGGGGTTGGAGGTTACCTCGATGGTCCTCCAATTTTCATTATCGTCGACGAGAATATCGATCTTCACTTTCATAGAAGTTTGACCGCCGATCGTCTCTTCTCAGAGGAGTACCGAGTCCTCGGGGCGATAGGAATCGTCAATTCACGACGTTCGAACCATGGCTCTTCGTCTCTAAACCGTTGCTCTCTTTTTGTTCCTCTTTTCTTCCCTCTCTCTCTCCAAAATTCTGGCTATAGTGACACTTCTCACGGATTGAAGCACGCCTCGGATCCACCGTTCCTTTCCTTCCGGTGAATCACTCATTCAGATGACCTATCGGTGATTTCCCTTCGATAGTAATCCCCAGTTTCTTCTATCGATTGGTTATCTCTTCCTTCCCGTCGACTATCTCTTTCCCTTTCATCTCTGGATCCCTCCGATCATCGATTTCTTTCGGATCTATTATCGATCTCCTATCTCATATATGTTGATAGTCATTTAAAATCTTCGATACTTACCAAGTTGTATATCCGACTTCTCAAAGCTTCCCGGTAAGCAACGCGATCTCTTTTAATATATTTCCAATGGGTTCATTGGCCTTTGTTCTATCTTGGTTGCCTTGAAAGCAACAGATTTTGAAGTCGAGGTTTCAAAGAGGGACCTCGTTTCATCGAAGTCAACTCGTGAGCTTTAAGACTTTAGGTTTCATTCTTGAAATGTCCCGCAATCTTTGATTACCGCGACCTTCATGTCCCACTTCTTGGTGAGAGATCTTAGGATCTTATAGTTGATATCTTTATCAATCATCTCTCTACCAAGCTCTCGAAGCTTGTTTATAGACATTGTAATTCTTCCATCGAGTTCGTTGATGGTTTCAAGATCTCGAACTTCACCACAAGACGGTTCTTTTATCTGCTCATTTCCTCGCAGATCTCAGCGGATATCCCACATTGCTTTCGCAGATTTGAGATACTTAATCTTCTCTTTTGTGACCTTATCCATTGTCTTCATGATGATATGTCTTGCAATGGTGTCCAGAGTATGCGCTTTTCTTTCTTCCATCGTATCCATCTTTTTTTCGCATACAAGACTTCACTCTTCTCCTCCGAAGGCTCAGTAAATGATGATGGGTCCTCTCGATGACTTCCATCATTCCGCCACCGATCGAGCCTAGATGGTTGGACATATATATGGCCCTGCATACTCATCAATAGAGAACTTCGGCAGATCATGATACATCTGGGATGTGTTATCCATCTTTGAGTGATTTTGGAAAATGAATGAGTTTTTAAAACGGTTTTTCAAGATCGGTTCAGATGACCACAATGACCTGCAGAGTCTTCGGAAGAACCAACCGCTTTGATACCACTTGTAGGTCCCGAGGTTAAGTGAGGGCGAAGTCTAGAGGGGAGGGTGAATAGACTTCGAAAAACTTTTCCATCGGTGTGAGCGGATGCTTTGATCAGTCTGCGAGTGAATCGGTTCGGTCTCGATAACCAACTTATTGAACGCCCGGAAAAGCGGTCAGTTCGGTAACTATCGGATTAACCGATGTGTCGGAAAACTTAAGTTTTACCCGTGAAAAACCAGTTTGTATAAATCAGATTCCAAGTTTTATCTTTTTAATCAGATGACAGAAATATCAGGTCCGATCAGATCAGATGCTTGGTGCAATCTGATCTTAACTTAGAATATGTATGCTCTTTAAGATTGTGCGATGTGAGAACGCTTAATCAAAGCAAAGAAAAGGCACACAAGATTTATAGTGGTTTCCAAACCAGTCCCACGTCCACTCTTCCCTTTCACAAGGGGCACCAACTTAACCGACTTAACCGACTGGACTTAGATTAGTGTGTTAGTCCAACACAGTACACCAACAGATGTTTTAAGAGTTCTCACTCAACCGATCCTTAAATCGATTAGAAACCCTAGATCGAATCTTGCTAAACAACTTATCCTAACTTGGGGGGTTTGGGTAAGATTGTTGAGGTTCCAACTATGAAATCTTTTCTTGCGTATAAAAGACACTGAAAGCTAGATGAAAAGATTTCTTGCTAAGAACTTATGGGATGAACACAATATAAAAATGAGCTTGTTGTTGTGTTTCTTCGTAAGAAATCGACTATAGTTTGAGCTTCTTGATTATGTTGTTTGTCCAAGCATTTCCGTGTCTCACACTCAAGTGTGATCCCATATTTATAGACCTTGAGATCAAAGAGCCGTTGGAAACAATTTGAATCTCGAGGCTATTTTAGGTAGAGTTTCGCTTGATGTGGCGTGCTTCAGAACGGCATGGTTTGAAGGATTATAGCCGTTTGAAGAGCAACATGAATCCATGCTGATGTCGTGTTCATCGTGTTTCTTCCTTATTGGATGAAAGCCTTGTTCGCTGCGGTGTTGTTCCTCCAACTAAGGTTGGTATTCATCTTGTTCGATCGCAGACGTATGATAAGATGAAACATCGATTTTCATCTTATGATCGTCGATCTGATCGATCCACACCTGATGGAGTCTTCCGCTGTTGACTTAGCTTCAACCGGTGACTCGGTGATGTAGGTCTTGGTCTTATCTTCCGAAGTCATCGATCTTCTAGTAAAAGAGGTTTGAGCTTCATGACTTCATTTATCCGACTAGATCGATTCGATCGATCTTCCGCTTACGGTTTAGCGTTACTCCGTCGGATATCGGCTTTTTCCGATTCTTCAGATTCGACCTTTACATATTGAGTTCCCCTCAATATGTGACCTATCTATTACATCGTTTTTCTATACAATCATTATCAACTCGGGTCTCCTATTAAACATCGATCGACCTAACAGTCCGACCGGGTCCTATTACATGTGTTTTTGGAACTTTCATCAAAACTATAAATTTCCCAACAGATTCATTTCAACATCTTTTTGTGCCTTTTTCTCCAAAGTTCCTTCCCAAGTCTTCTTACGGTCTTTCCCCTTCTTGCACCGTAATTTGGAAGAAGTCTGAGAGAGTCTTTGTGTCCATATGGTATTGCTCTTTTTTTTTACACAACTTTAGCACCTCTCCCGCTAACCCGATCTTGTTCATCTTACAGCCTCCTGAGGTGGTTTTTAGCCACATAAAATTCTTCAGAAAGATGGGCAAACTGGCCAGAGAGAGCATCTTTAAACATCTCCGTCATCTTGGTCATGAGCATTGAGCTCATTTCCTCAACAACAGATTTGATTAGCACTTCATTCTTCTCTGCCAGTTTCACCTCTAGAAACTCAGTATTCTCCTGGTGCTTCTGTTTAAGTTCAGCACTCAGCTCAGCCTTGACTCCCTCCAGCTTCTCATTCATCTTGTCTTCCATGGAGGTCATCTTTGAGGTCAGAGTGTCTTGGAGTTGCACCAGTTCTGAAGATGAACTCAGATTCTCCATCTTCTGAGTTTGGCTGACTAATGTCTCTTCCATCTGATCGATTTTGTTCATCATTGGCTCAACCTTCTCAAGCTTCTCCAGAATGGGAGTGAGGTCGATCTCAGGAACATTCTGCACCTTCTGTGCTGATTGATCATCCTGAGGTTCAAGACCAAACCGGAGGTCGGTTTGCACCTGAGCATCAGCTTCATCCTGAGCTCCAGTCTCCAACTGAGTCTCGATCAGTATATCGAATAATTGAGTTAAAGATAGAAACTTCAAGAACTTTGGCATAATTGTCAATAGTGCGAAAAAGGTACTGAAGAGTGCTAAACTTTCGATCGAGGTTGAATGATTCGGGTTGATCGGCCAAGAAGTTTCCTTCTCCATCTCGAGACCGATCCTCGGCATCTCCTGTTGGGTCCCCATCTTGAGATTTGTCTCTGTTTGCTAGGGGCACCAACCCGGTAGCTCTCCTCTCGGCTATCTTCTTCGAACCAAATCATCAAAATTGGAATTTTCATCACGAGCTTTGTCTTCCTGAATCCTGAGAACTTCGGTCAGGAAAGCTATCTCCTCATTCCACCAGATCCTCCCTCTCTGAATCGGAATGTTAAGCATCTCCGGAAGAGTCTAATTGAGGATGAAAAAACGTTGTCCTTAATCGAAGAAGATATCTTGCAGTCGGGGTATGAGTGAGCTCAGGGTAGCGGTCAAGGATGAACCGTTACCCCTTGCTCCTCCACTCGATTTCTTCAGCTTCGCCCTTCTTCCATCTCGGGCTATCTGGTTCAGTCGAAGCATCAGCTGAAGGATCAAGAAGTAGATCACTCAGGAGCTCATCCAAAATAAGCTGCTCCTGAGTCTCGTGAAGATCGAGAATGTTGTGCGTCCAAGTCCTCGGTTTGCATCCGAGTGGGTTACGGGGCTGGAGGTAGCACGCCCTCGATTGACTCGAAGTTGGCTCTTCCGTCGGTCCCACACATCTTTGGTAGGAATCTCACGAGGTCTCGAGTTCCTTTAAAAATTTCTGAGAAATTTTTATGCGAATGAGCGATGTCTTAAGCACCTCGAGAAGACCGAGCTTCACCGATCTCGCCTTAGAGATAACCTGAGTCAAGACTTGTAATGGCGAATTCTGAGCGGTTTGGCTCTCAGGTTGAATCTCTTCAGAATCACTGCCATCTTCATCGGTGAGAACCACCATTCTTCTTCGCTTGGGACCGAGGGTTTTCTGCTTCTTCATATTCTCACCTTGCTCTATCTTGGCATCCAACAAAACCTTCCCCCTGGTTTGTTGGGTTTCTTTTTCAGCAGCGCTTGGTGATTCTGCTTTCTTTTCTTTCTTCCCCCTGATGGCATGTTTCTTCACAGCAATGGGCTTGAAGAGCACCTTGGATTTAGGGAATGGGGCCGAATTGGTGAAGATGTCCTCCTCCTCTCTGCACATCTCCAAAATAAATGCTATTTTGGTGGCATGGTGGATCTTGCCTTTGATCGAGATAGCTCCGTCAACCTTTCTTATGACTTTGGCTTGTCCACTCACCATCTGAATCAATAATCTGAGCCAGTTGAAGTCGGTGGTGGGTGAAGCCTCGATCGCCGCCATTAATCGAAGCTTCGGGGTACTAATCTGCTCAAAACTCCCCGAATGACTCATGATGCATTTGCTCACAATATCCAACAAAACTCTATATTGTGGCTTCAAATGCCTCTTATGCAGTGTAGCCTCAAATTTTACAGGATTCTCAGCAATCCTATCTAAATACTCCTGCTCTCTACCCAACATATACACAGCAGGATCCTCTCCTTTATCACAAAGCTCAAAAACATCGTTTAATTTTTTTGGAATTATATACAATTCCCTTTCAAAATCGATGTATTTAGACGAATGCTCTAAATGCGATACAGTAATCTCGGAATGCATACCATCCTCTTCATCTATCTTCATATTACAGATGAACTCGATTACCTCTTTCACGTATTCTTGGTCCGGTCGGCTTGCGACTAGATGAGTGAGCTTGGCCAAACGGATCATATGGAGAGCCTCCTCTTCTGGTTTGGAGTTGGTTGTGCTATTGAGCGAGACAACGAACTCGTACCAAGGTTTATTGGTTTCGGCTAATTTGTCGAAAATGGTAGGAGCCATTTGAGAGATTGAAGATTTAGGGTTTAGGTTTTCTGGGCAAAGGGATTAATTTTTGCAGAGGATTTTGGGAACGAAGGGTTTGATAAAATTTGGCTTTGAATGGCTTCTTGGGGAATAAATAGTTTTGAGATCGTGGGAATTCACGTTGGGTTAGGTGAAAAGCAATAGTTGAGATTAATCTCCGATTAATCGGGTATGCGAACAGTCGATCTTCCGAAAAGTAAGCCGCCAAAATATCCTCATTTGTCATTAATGTAACAGAGCATTAAATGACTGTTGACCTTCTTCGGAATTTCAAACGATCCCGCTCAAAAACATTCCTTAGGTGTTTTGTATTTATTGCAAATGATTACTGAGCTTCATTTAAGCAATAAATGAGTATGAGTCATTACTTCTTCAGACTAATTTCTCTCTATCAGTCTTACTGAGTACTGACCTTGATAAAATGTTAGTATAATAATCTTGAAAGTCTTGAATGGGTTCAAGATAACACCGGCAATCTTGACCTTCAAGAATCTGAGTTTCCTGAGACTCAGTTCAGTATTTTCATTTTATCCTGAGTTTCTCAGTAGAATTATGAGAAAACTTCATGCATCTGAAAACCTTCAATTTTTCAGATTTACTCTTATACACCTGGATCTAACATCCCTAATTCAACTGAAAGTTCCTGAAATCTTGATCCAGCCAAAGGTTTAGTCAAGATATCGACTCTCTTATCAAGATGAATTTTCTCCATTCTGATGTCCTTTTTCAATATGATCTCTGATGAAGTTCCTTCTTCAGCTTGATTTCTCTTGAAGTCCATGAGGAAATTCATCTTCCAACAATGACATCTCAGATCTTCTTTCAACAGGGCTAATGATATCTTCATTCAGTTCAGTGCCCTTTTCTGTTTTCCTGAAAAACAGATTAGATCTGTGGTACCCAATTGGTATAGGGTCCTATCTGGTTAGCTGTACCTTTTGGAATCCAAATCTGCCTAACAACTCTAATCACTTTAGAGTGGCTGATCTGTCTTCCATAAACATCTACAAACACATTTACTACTCGGGTGCCTTAGCGGTTTTCACAGTGTATGAGTGCTAGCCTTAGCATGAACATGGGCTTTTGAATTCTTCTTTGGTTCAGACCTTTTGTTCATTTGCTTTGGCTTCTGTTCAGCTGGTCTAAATCTTTGTTGACTCAGGTTCAGATAACCTTTACCCTTAGGCTAGTGGGGTTCGGGTTATGCATCTTTGAAATTTGGGTCTTTTCGAGATATCTTGAGGACTTGGTCTCTTCGATTGAGAATATCTCTGCTGAGTGTTTCTCTTCTGAAGATTCCTCTGATGGTTCAGTGTGGATCCTTTCAAGTTTGCAATCTTAGCCTGAGGCTTTAAAGTACTTGCCTGAAATTTTCCAACTGAGTGCTCAGGTTTTCTAGCCTTCACCTGAGGTTTGGGCTTTCCTACCTGATCATTCAGTTTTACTGAAACCATGGGTCCTTTTCCCTTGTCTACAACCTTGGGCATTTCTTCAGTTTGAAGTGTAGGTGCCACTGGTTTTACAAAGATTGTCTTCTTGCTACTTTATGCAAAGATTCGGATGACCTTGTGAGGTTCCCCTGGAATGTATCCCAATCCGGTTTTATAGTGGCGCAGATCTCTGGTAACTCTGAATTTCATCTATTACTTTAGATACAGTATTCAATAGAGTTAGCTTCTTATGTGCACTATCCTCACAGTTCTGTAGAGTTTCATGCTTCTCAGAGAGGTCATTGAACTTAGTTCTGATCAGCTGAATTTCTTTAGTAGATTTCTCTAGCTTTTCAGTTAGGGTCATTATCAACTTCTCTTTCTCTGAGAGTTGTACTTTCAGAACATCCAGTTCATCAGTAGCTCCCATTAATTGAGAAGTGATCTCAGTTTTGCTAGAGTCTTTCCATTTTAGATTTTCAGTCTTCAGTTCCTTATTCTGCTCTTGAGTTTCATTTAGCAGTTCTTGTAAAACAGCATAGTCCTTCATCAGATTCTCAAAAGAATCCATCAGGTCAAATTGACTGTTTACAGTTGAACTTGACAACTCTTGTGCTAGTGTAGGAGAAACAATAGAGATAGAAGAACTTACCTCTCCTACAGCTATGAGACAGATGTCATCACTGTCACTTTCTGAGCATATCTCTTCTGAGGAGCTGGAACTTTCTTCAGACTCCTTTTCTTCCTTAGCAATCTCAGCAAGTGTATCCCATATTTCCTTTGAATTCTCACAATGAGAGATCTTCCTCATAACACCATCATCAATAGTGCTATATATTGTATCTTTGGCAATATAGTCAAGATTGACTAACTTTCTCTGATCAAGAGTAAGTTGATCATCTGACTTTGGCAATTCAGTCCTGGAATCATTTCTCTCATCTTCTGTAACTCTGGGATTCACAATATTGAATTGGAATGGTCCTTCAGTAACCACTCTCCACATTTTTTCATGCTTAGAATACAAATGAGCCTGCATTCTTAATTTTCACAAATCATATTTCTCAACTGAGAACATTGTAAGCTTTGTAGAAGGCATGATGTTTGAGATTTATAAAATTTCAGCAATTATTTCTGTTTAGAAAACCACGGGAGTCTAAGCAATTTAGACTTTGGTCAACAAGGCTAATGGTCAAGTGAACCACTGCAGAGACGGGGTTTTTAAAAATTTGGATCAGTCCAGGTGATCACTTTTCAAATTAGTGATCTTTTGAACTCCCGCTCTGATACCACTTGTTGGTCCCGGTGCAAACGAGTATTGCACGTGTATGGGGGGAATACACGTGTTCAGTGTTTTTAAAACTTTTCTTTTCTCGAGGTCACTTGGGTCAGTCATCTCAAGATTTGGTCCCGAGAAGCACAAATCACTCGAGTCAAAGTCTCTTGAGAGACAAAGATCCCGAGCCGCTTTCGAAACCTCAAATAATCCCAACTGAGTCCTGAGTTTTCAGAGATCCTGAGTTGCTTGGATCAGTTAACTAACTTACTGAACCCTCAGATGAGTAAGTTCAGTTTGGTAACTATCTGTTCTAGCTACTCAGATGTGCGGAATGGTTGGCCCTTTAGTTTATACTCGTTTTAAGCTTTGCTGAAAACCTTCCTTTGAATGGAATAGTGATTAGGCTGTGATTCAATTATATACAACTTCCAGTGGATTGATTCCAACTGAAATCTCAGTGAAAATATGCTTTCTGATTTAAATCAATGCAACAGTTAAGCACAAATAAAGAAAGCAATAAACAACACAAAGAATTTATAGTGGTTCGAGAGACTCAAGCTCCTACGTCCACTCTCTCTCGATCCTCGAGAAAATTCACTAATCACTTCCCGAGCTTTACCGACTACCTCGCGTGTTTACTTACTCAACTTCGGCCCGAGCTTTACGACTACTCCACGTAGTTTACTTACTCAACCCGACCTTGAGCTTTACGACTACCTCCGTAGTTTACTTACTCAAACACAAACAAGCTTTCGGGACTACCTCTCAGAGCTTACTAACTTCACCTCTAGAGCTTTCTGACTACTCCGCGTAGTTTACTAACTCTTTACAACTCTTCTCACCAACAAACACACTCCAACTACCTTCTCAAGGGTTTGGGGTTTCTCGGTTGGTTTCCAATTAGGATGAGATATCCTTTACAATGAAGTACAATGCAAAGGCTAGGATATCTCGACTAAGCATTGAATAGATCTTATCAAGCTAGGCTTAGTTTAATGAGCTCTCTTCAATATAAAAGCACTTGGGAAATTCTAAGTTTTTTGAGTGCTTTAACTTTGAGATAATAAGTTTGAGCTCTTGAGTTGCTTACAAATTTCCCGTAACCTTACAATGTAGAGGGTCACAAGTATTTATAGGCATACACCAAGGTCACTCTTGAAAAACTATCCGTTGGAGGAGATAGCTTCGTGAGTTTCCTCTTATGGTGTGTGAGGAACGGCTATATTTAGGGTTTGAAACTCCCTAACACGTTTTAGGCAATAGCCTTTCATGTAGTCGGTCTTCACTTTTTGCGATCGAAACTTTTGTACTTCGACAACTTTTTTCAACATCCTTTGTCGATGTCGATATGGTGCGATCTTTGTCTTCCTCTTTTTGACTTTTGTCTCCGAGTTAAAGGTAGACACCTTCAAGCGGCTCTTTTTTGTTACAAACTACGAGTTGATATAACCTAAACAACACTCGACTTAGTTCCTTTTATGCGTATTTGAATGTCTTGGCAAATATCTATTTTTTCTAAGGAATCGCGATCTTATCGATGTGCATCCTTGGATAGATATGTTGATTGCCTCGGAACATTGAGTTTATCTTGAGCATTGATACATTCTTGAGTCTTGATAATTCTTGTGCCTTCCGATATTCTTGATCTTGATTCTCTTGATCTTACATGTACGTGTCTTGAGTCTTTAGAGTCTTGAGGTCTTACGAGTCTTGGCGTCTTACGAGTCTTGATGTCTTACGAGTCTTGATGTCTTGAGTCTTGAGTCTTCCGGATATCTTGGTGATATCTTTGAGTTTTCATCTTTGAGTCTCCGTTCCTCGGTTTCATCTTTGAGTCTTGATATCTCGATTTCACACTTTGTCTCTTGATATCTCGCCACACTGCTCGAGTCTTTAGATTCTCGATTTCTTCGAGTCTTTAAACTTAGTTTTCTTCTTGAGTCTTGAAAACTTAGTTTTATCTTTAAACTTGAAGTTCTTGACATATCTTGAGTTCTTGAAATCTTGAAACCTAACCTTGATCTATATCTGGCGACTATACATTTTGCGGATATCATCCTCAATACTATAAAACTGAATCCTGACTCAACTATCAAGATTATCCTGAACATGTCATACTCAGGGGTTTTGGGATCTAATCCAAATCATATATCTTTATTAAATTCATCTCCCAACAGGGGGAACTTCTGAAGTTCCTATGAACAGACTTCAGCACATGATGAGTCCAACATCAGCTGAGACATGTTCTTATCAAGTGGATCATAATTACAAGACCACTCCCAATCACTAGTAATGAACTATCGATATGGAAGATGGTCTCCAAAAGCAGACGCACATCGTAACGTAAGGACTGGATTACCAAATCATCCAACCGATCGATTATTTGGAGACCCATCCGATAGTGTCAAAACTAGACATCGATTGGTGAAAGTGCCATATACTTTGTTGTTATCTGTCTATGAAGGAACCAACTACAGTAGAGGAAGCTCTACAAGACGCAAGCTGGATTCTAGCCATGCAGGAGGAGCTGGAACACTTCGAGAGAAATCAAGTTTGGGAATTGGTGGACAAACCAACTCATCAAGACGTAATTGGCACAAAGTGGGTATTCAAGAACAAGAGAGATGAGAAAAATGTCATAACCAGGAATAAGGCAAGACTTGTTGCTAAGGGGTATTCATAATCAGAAGGAATTGATTATGATGAGACCTTTGCACCCGGCCGCTTCGCCTAGAAGCCATTCGTTTGTTTCGACATATATGCTTCCCCACGAGGGTTCATCGTATCGATGGATGTAAAGAGTGCATTCTTAATCGGGGTACTAGCAGAGGAAGTTTATGTCGAACAACCTCCAGGTTTTGAAAAAGGCAACCAAGTGTACCGTTTAAGGAAAGCTCTTTACGGCCTGAAACAAGCTCCTCGAGCTTGGTATGATACACTCTCTCGGTTCTTGACAGACAACGGGTTCACTAAAGGAACAGTGGACATAACCTTATTCAGAATAGAAGATGGAGAAGATATTCGATGGTTCGGATCTCGTGACGACATTATCTTCGATCTCCCAACAAAAGGTTATGTGAGAAGTTCACAGAAGTTGATGCAAATTAAAATTCGAGATGTCCATGATGGGTCGGATGAATTACTTTCGGGATTACAAGTCAAGCGAGTTCGAAGGATATTCATCTCGCCAGCGGCGACAAAAGGAATCTACTAGCAAAGTTCAAAGTTCAACACTGCAAGGAAGCCAGAATTCCAATGATGACCGGATTCAAGATGGATCCAGACGAATATGGTCAGAAAACGAATCAGAAGGAGTATAGAGCTCTAATTGGATCTCTTCTATACCGACCGCCAAAGCAGACCGGACATTACTTTTTGCGATGGGTGTATGTGCGGATTTCAAAGCAAATCCAATGCAAAGCCACCTAAAGCGGTAAGCGGATTCTCAAGTATCTGAAGAGGATCAAACCTTGGTTTATTTTACCCATCGATGACAATCTAGAGCTTAGTGGGTATTCGATTCGGACTACGGAGGTTGCGAGAATCGACAGAAGTCAACCTCGTGTTCATGTCGGTTTTGGGAAATAAACCGATCTCTTAGTTTTCGAAGCGGACATCGATTCGCGACATCTACGATCAAGAATATATATGGCTGCAGAAGTTTGTTGTTCCCAACTGCTCTGGCTAAGTCAGCAGCTGAGGGATTACAACATCGTAGCTAAGAATGTACCTATATTCTTTGACAGTAATAGTGTTATTGCAATCACTCAGAATCCTGTTCTACATACAAGATGCAAGCATGTGGATGTCAGACACCATTTTATCAGAGATCATGTTGAAAAGAAGAATATCAGGTTGGAAAAGATCCATACTGACAAGCAGAAAGCTGATATCTTAACCAAGCCACTAGCTGAGATCAGATTCAAAGAGTTATGCAACGAGCCAGGGCTTCTGGATATTGGAGAAAATGCACCAGATATGGCTGAAGGATTGATCTCCAGATTCAGTTGGTTAAAAGACTAACCAAGGTTAAGTGGAATCAGTTGAGTTAGGAATCTCAACTGATCAGACGAACAGACGAGGAGCCAATCTGAAGTTCAGATAGGAGCATATCAGAAAGTCAGAAAGGTAGCCCGTCCGTTCGGACAAAGGGCGATCAGTTCAAGATATATCGACATAAGGGAACTGATCAGATTGGAAGATTACTTTATAAGCCGATTAAAGCTGCAGTCAACAAGCAAATCAAGAGTAAAGCTACAGATTGCATAAGTCAGAAGAAAACAACACAGCAATGAAATAACAGAGTTTTTCATTGATAAAGACCCGAAGGTCAGATTTACAAGTTACAAGTGATATCACAAGATTACAAATGCTACATCTATCTTCAAGTGGTATTACAAGTACAAGAAGACCCGGAGGTCGATACATAAACCATCAACCCTAAGACAACCCTAGGCAGGGAAGGAGAGAGAGAGATTTTAAGAGCTGATACTCTCAGACTCTCCGACCCAAGGGGCAGCAGAGAAGCTTCTAGAATCCTGAAAGCCGCTCTTAGAATCTTGGAGTGAGAAGCGAGAGCGAGCCTTGAAGGATCTTTAAGCTAGGAGCCCTTAGACCTAAAATCAATGGGCTCTCCAGCTATTAAATGGGACACAGTGCCACAGGTTTGGTCACAAAGACCATATGGCCATGAGTGTCTCATGCAAATATTGAGTTTGATACACTATTGTGTATATCAAACTCATGTTTTGTTTCAGACTAAGTCTGTTGATGCTAATACTGTCATCTCGATAGGCGCACAAGGTGCATACGGTTAGGAGAAGTGCCTTCTCATTTGCCTTAGCAGATCCGCCTCCATGGTGGTAAAGAAGCTTAACATTGATCGTATGTGAAATCTTAGATGACGACGAAAGCAGTGTGAAGGAACACACAGGGTTGATTTGAGAAGCTGTTTTTATTAGAAAAGGGCTAAAGGTTCCCACCGGAAGTTTCACCGGAAATAAAGAACTCATCGGAAAAGCATGAAGGATATGCTAAAGAAGATGAAATGGTTTATGATTGTGTTGTTCGCCTAACACCCCAGGCTATTTATAGAAGGAAATTAGGGGTATAAATGCAAATTTTATCGTCTCAGAAGATCTTAAGAGAAATTTGCATCGACAACGCGTTTGGAACACGCGGCTAATGGTTGGATGAGTTAACTGTGTGATTAAATCACAGCGTATCTATGCCATTATTATGGAATGTCAAATCACGCCGATTTAGGAATCGAGGCGACTTTTGGACTCCCCGAAGTTAAAGTTTTGGCGGGAGTTGACCTCAGTTAATGCGAGATTATAGAAGAAAACTGAAGGATGGAGTTTTTCAGAAAAGAGGATAAGATAAGTGGCGAAGCGTTACATGCAAAGAATCTGATCAGATAAGCGAAGATATTATTGGGAAATGCATGAGCAAAACATCAGATAAGTCAACAAAGTACCAGATCAGATCACCGTGGTAACTGATTGATTACAATATCAATCAGTCAGATACGCTCTCTTATTTATCTCTTTCTGAATATCTTTATATGCGTTATTTATTTTAATTGATTTATTTTACACTATTCATGACGCATGCCCTGCAAAGCTTTTAATGCGGACCTGAAAATGTTTTCAAAATGTTTTTATTACGATTTTTTGAGTCCGGAAAATGAGAAGACTGTTTTTCTCAACCGTGCGATCAAAATACTTTTTGGCCGACTAATCTCAACCATCGATTTCAAAACACGGATACTTGAGTACTTTGGAAAGTTGTGCAAAAAGGTTTTCCCTCGTTTTCTACAAAATCCAATTTTTTCTCAGAAAACCGCTTTCCACTACTCTGTCTTCTCAAAATTCTGAAAAGATCACATTTGTTTAAAATTCTCTGAGAATTACCTTCGAAATCATTTGATTCTACACTTCTGATTTTAAAATCCTTCTAATCAATTACTGGTAATTTCTTGTTTTAAATCATTTGCATGATCTAGAATTCTCTATGGTACCTAGGTTTACAAGTTGTATTTCTGTAATTTATTTGATCTAAACATTGATGCTAAAATTTTTGCTAGTTTGGATGAATTTATTGAAATATCTTACTCAAACTAAACATATCTTACAGAAATGGCACATCTTGTTTCAAGACCGGGACAAGGGAAAAAAGTACTGCAATTTTGCATCGATGAAGAAAGACATCATTGATGAAAAGTACGTCGTCTTCAACATCACCTCGATCCTAATCATTTGGAAATTCAGAGTGCTTAAGAGCGTGTGGACTGGAACGATATTGCTCTACTCATCAGAACATCGTTCACACCCATGAAGCCCTGGAGTTTCTTTACAATCTGCAGAGGGATGAAGACAATGATGCTGACCTGATTTCTTCCGTTGGCGGAATGGAAGTACGAGCGACGAATGACGATCTACAGAGGATATTCGGACTAACTCGAGGAAGCATCAATCCGAGAGACCTACACAACCGTAGGGGAGAAAAGGAGTTTCTTGAAGCCGAACATTGAGACCAAAGAACAAGGAGAACACGATTTAACGTCAAAGCCTCCTATCCGAAAAAGAAAGTATCGCCTCCTTCTAGAGATCGTTCGAAGGTGATCATGTGCTCAACTTACTGCCCTTGATCACGCGTCACTTCATACAAGATAAGTGTAATGGCTGCAATAATCAAGAAGGCTTCGGACATCGATTGGTTGGGTATGGTCAAAGCAAGACTTAGAAAAAGACTCGGAAGTTCGAAATGACCCGGAGCAATGAAGTGTGCTTATTTTCGAAGTGCTCATTCATACACAGAATCTCTATCATTCTGTCAGATAAGCTGCCACAGAATTATGAATGGAACGAGAATGGAGAGAAGATTTATCAAGCAAAGCACAAGGCCATATTGGGCAAAGATGAGTCCCTGCCTGGACAAGCTGATGAGGATCCGACTCCTTATGTGCCCAAACCCAAGGGAGAAAAGAAAGGAAAAGATAAGGCAACTGCATCGTCTGAAGTGCAGGAAAAGGCCATTCAAGAGAAGAGGATAAAGAGGAAGGATCTGGCCAAGAAACCAGATGCTCAGCGGAAACGTCAGAAGAGAGTCTCATCTCCTCTGAAAACTGCTCCAAGTTCTGCCCAGCAAGCCAGCAGAACAGAGGATCTGATGCAAGAAAGATCAGACGAAGAGATAGCAGTCCGTTCTGAGCCAACTATCAGAGAAGTACGGGAAGAACAGATGATCGCAGCAGAAGGAGAGAAATCCATCAGAAGGACAGAAGTGGTGCAATCTGAGGAAGAATCACCATCTGATTCTCTGCCTCTAACCAAGATCTTCCAGAGAGCAAGATCGCCAACGCCCACTTCCAAATCACCATCACCCTCTCCTCAGAAATCATCACCTCCA
The DNA here is from genome assembly GCA_037126765.1 of Stenogyne calaminthoides. Lineage (NCBI taxonomy): Eukaryota > Viridiplantae > Streptophyta > Magnoliopsida > Lamiales > Lamiaceae > Stenogyne > Stenogyne calaminthoides. The sequence continues at coordinate 14,304,619 of JBBCBC010000004.1, forward strand.
CCTTCTCCCCACAAAACCTTCTCTCCCTCACCCTCACCTATCAGAACAAAATCTCCCACACCACCAATCAATGAACCCGTTCAGGAAACTGAACACCCTCTACACGCTGAAAACGAACCTAAACAACAAATATCCCAATCCCCAATCCAGTCCCAAGAACCTGAGAGAGTCGACGATCATGTGTCCATCTCTCATAATCCTTTCAACACCGAGCAATAAGATTTGCTTCACACCGCGCCCGCAGAGCCCCATCGTAAGAATAATGAAACAACAGATCAAAGAGTATCTGCCGGATCTATGCCCCGAATTGATCAACATCCCGCATCCAAAGAACAGATAGAAGAGATAGTGTTCTGGAGGGATATCAGACTGAAGAGCATTGAAGAACTTCTGATTCTAATGACAACTCTGGGATCAGACTTCTTTGTAGACTTAGAGTTGAAATGTCTACACAATGCTGGGATTGAAAGTGCTGTTGAATTAGCATTAGACGATGATATCCAATGGCTGATTCACGAAAGGTTCGGAATTACTGATAGCAGGGAGGAAACCGTTCAACCTCCTACAGATCATGAGGGAAATGCCGATGAACCAAGAATGGGTGCTGCAGATGAGACCCAATTTGGCAAGGCTTCAACATCTGAACAGACTGCTAAAATGAGCTCCGATACCCTAGATCATCATTCTAAGAAGATTCAGGATGGGATCCAAGCTGCATTTGAAGACAAATTCACAGCGCTCACAGCAGATCTGATGAAGCGGTTTGAAGATGAGCAAGCAAAACTAGTTGACAAGGAACGAAGTCACACTGCTGGGATGCACAATGCCATCCTTGCTGAAGTAATGCAACTAGTATACCCTCTTGCTGAGAAGCTCAAGGTCCAGTCTGGCAAACACTCAGTTCAGACAGAGATGCTCAATCAGACACAGGTACTTTTGGAGAGTGTCTGGGCATCCTTGGACAAAACCAACAATCACTTGGATATGGGTTGGAAATATTTTCTAGCTTCTACAGAAAAGGCAAGACAGGAAATTGAAACTGCTCTCAGACGCTTCTACACACCTGCACCTTTTACGCCACCGTCCCGCATCATCACTCCTCTTGTTGTCGAGGAACTTAGAGAGAGATCTCACGGCAATTAACAACTCAACCAAGAAGATGTCCAACCTCTTTGATGCAACCAAAAAAAGGAGGAAAAGAGTCCGAAAAGAGTCTCAAGGAAAAGAGAATACTGAAAAATGACTCAAGAAAAAGAAAGGAAGAAGAAGACGGACTCGCATACGTTGGTAAAATTTTTCATCTCTACCAAAAACCATCAGATCTAACTTGCGCCCACTCCAACTACCGATCTCGTTCTTTGAAATAAAAGAAACCGTGGAGCAACACAAAGAAAGAGATCGGCCGAAAGGTAAAAGTACTCTTTCGAGATTACTACCAGAGTCGACAAAATTGAAGACTTCTTTCATCCGCTTCGTAAAAAGAATGGAAGTCGATGATCGTGCCAAGAGCCTTGAACTCGCTAAGAAATTAGTCAAGAAGAAGAACAAGATGAACTGAAAGGGACTTTGAGGAGGAAGAAAGGCAAAAAGGCAAGATGATGAAAGCAATCTGCGAAGATCGAGAGACAAGGCCGGACATTCTACACCAAAGTCGATGACTCTGAACAAGTTCAAGAGCAAACAAGACAGAGAATAAGAGAGGCCGCAATTAAGAAGCGAGAAGTTAGCAGAGGCAAAGGGGGTGAACATTGCCTACATCCGAAGGAAGAGGAAGACCGGTCGATCGAGGAGATTGCTTGGGAGAAAAATGCTCTTCCAAAGACTGTCAAAGGCATCCTCTCACAAGACGACAAGATTTGCTTCGCATGGAATCGGATCGAGAGGAGAATGGTTATGTGGACGCCTACATCATGGAGAAGATTCCAATTCATCAAGATCGGTGAAAATGATGATGAATTTTGAAACCGTTAGAAACAAAATATCCGGACTTCTACCGCATGGTGATGACGAAGGCAAGATCATGTCACTCATACCGAAGCTCCACCCTTTGAACTACTCCTTCCACCTTTAAGTCCGGACAACAAGCTAGATCCCGTTAAATTCAAGAACATCTACTATGGACTAGGCCGAAAAAGGAGGAATCCATAGAAAAGAAAGAGTTTGACAAGTTAATGCAAAGGATGTACAGGATGTTTGGCATCCCCAAAGAATCGCAAATGTTCAAGTACACCAAGAAGAAGACAACTTGGAATCGAGATGATAGGTACGCTTTTACACTATTCTACAATGCACACACCTATCTCAATAAAACTTTCCATCCCAATCGATTCTAAGACATTCATCTCATTGTCTTCCGAGGTATGTACTATTTGCATTATCTACACTTCCATTCATGGTATCTGTTTTTTTTCGATCAAGTTTTGTTAAGTGTTTTGGTTCCATCAAAAAGGGAAATTGTTGGGAAATATGTAATTTAGTTTTGATGGAAGTTCCAAAAAAAGTTGTAATAGGACCAATCGACCTGTTAGTGATCGATGACTTAGATTCGAATAAGATGACCAAAAAAAAATATATAGATAGGCGATGTAAAAGATAGGTCACATATTGAGGAGAACTCAAGATGTATAGGTCGTCGAAGATCGATGACCCGGAGAAGGTCGATGATCTCAAGACTAAGCGCCAATCGAAGATAAGAAGTCAAGATCAATGAAGACAAGAAGACATCAAGACTCGGAAGAACTCAAGACTCGGATGAACTCAAGACTCGAAAAACACCAAGACTCAAATGAACCTCAAGACTCAGATAACATCAAGACTCGGATGAACTCAAGACTCGGATAAACCTCAAGACTCAAAGATCAAACCCGAGGACTCAAGACGATCAATACACCGAGGCTCGAGACACCGAAGATCAAAAGACCAAGACCTACCATCAGCAGAGTCTCGTGATATTGAAGCTAAAGACAATGTGCAACCAAAGACTCAACATGGTAGACTGATCAGTTACTTGATCAAGTCAGCTCACACCTGGTGACAATAAAAAAGATACACCAGACAAGACGAATCCTCTCCAAAAGGAATATCAATCGTCTAACGGGCAAATTTCTGAAGTGCCGCCTAGCGAAGCCAAGGAGAAAGCGACACGTGCACAAAAAGAGCTGACAATACGGGATACGATGCTGCAGACAAAAATGATGCTAATCATGCCGATGGCCACGCCGAAAATCACAGCACGTCTCAATCATATCCTATAGCCTACCTAATATAGCCCGAAATTCAAATTGCTCTCCAACGGCTTCTTGATTTCGAGGTCTATAAAATGGGATCATTCTTCATTTTGAAGTAGAGGTTCAACAAGTGAAAAACGCAAGAACAAACACGGAGACATCGCAAAAGAAGCTAAAGCTACAACAAATCTCCACTCAAAAGAACACTACATCTGAAGATTATTCTTAGAGTGTTCATCCCATAGTTCTTAGCAAGAAATCCTATCCACTAGCATTTTGGTTATCTAAAGCACCAGGATAGATTTCCAGTTGGAACCCTCAATCATTCTTTACCCAAACGCTAGTTAGGTCAAGTCTGTAGAGTGAGAACTCATTAAACATCTCGGTTATCCTCTTTGTAGGATATAAGTCCCGCTGGTTACGTTATAGAGTGGGAACTCGATAAACATCTCGGCTATCCTAAAAAGGATATAAGTCCCGTAGGTTAAGCTTGAGTGGGAACTCGGTAAACATCTCGGCCATCCTGAAAAGGATATAAGTCCTGCAGGTTAAAGTAGGTTAAGGTTCCCCTGTGTTAAGGGAAGAGTGGACGTAGGACGGGTTTTGTCCGAACCACTATAAAACATCTTGTGTGCATTTACTTGCTTTCTTATCGCTTTACACAAGTCACACAACTGAGTTTAAACTGCATATATAGTCTAAAGTTAAAGTTCAGTCTGCACCAAGCAACTGATCTGATCAGTCTGACACTTCAGTCAACTGGTTAAAAACTAACTTAAGAATCTGATTGATAAAACTAGTTTTTCACACGGGTAAAAACAAGCTTCCGCACCATTCAGTTAAACTGACAGATATCAAACTGATCTGCCCTCAGGCACTCAGTAAGATTGAACATCAGTCTAAACTGATACACTAGCACTCTGATCGGGTAATCTGCGCTTCACACTGATCCAAGACGAAAAAGTTTTGGAAGTCTATTCACCCCTCCCCTCTAGACTTCCACCCTCACAAAACCCGTTCGGGACCTACAAGTATACCTGATCAGACAAGGCCCGCTGAAGAGAAGTCTGCTGAATCAAGAATCCTGAGTAAAAGTATCCTGAGACTCAGAGAATCCTGAAAGGCTCAGAAGATCCTGAAGAATATAGCCGTTAGATTCAGCTGACGTGGACCAATGAGAGGAAGACAACAAGCCTGAAAAAGCTACATAATAGAATGGATTTGAATGTGACTCCATCCAACGGTAACATTCAAATCCACACTATAAATACAAGTTCTTCCATCAAATTAAGTGTGGGAAATGCGTGAATCATCCAAAAAGCCAAATCATCTTGCATTTCCACCATAGAATATTGAGCAAGAAATACACGCATATATTCAATAATATTCTATCCTAGATCTAAGCACAAATGTAATATCCTAAGCTTAGAGAGATTTTCCCATCCTTAGCATTGAGACTAAACAAATGTGAGGGAAAATCTCACCCTAGTTGGACACCAAACAATCTTTACCCAAACTGAGTGTTAGGTTAAGTTTTCTTAAGCAAGGATTGTAGGTTAGTTGGACTAGCTTACTTTCTGGGTGTGAGTGAGAACTCGTTAAACATCTAAGCAATCCCGCAAGGTAGGGTAGGCAATCCCGTGAGGGAGATAAGTCTCATGAGAGTGAGAACTCATTAAACATCTGTTGTATTGTGTTGGACTAACACATTAATCTAAGTCCAGTTGGTTAAGTTGGTGCCCCTGCTGATAGGAAAAAGTGGATGTAGGAGTTGGACTCCGAACCACTATAAAATCGTGTGTTCCTTACTGCTTTATGTTCTTACTTGTCATATGCATTCGATTATAACAAAACACATGGTCTAAAAAGAAAAAAATTGGTATCACTATTCCCTCACCCCTGTTTTATATTACATGATTTTTTCCGCATTTCATGGGTTTTTTACCGGGACCAACAATTGGTATCAGAGCGAGAGTTCAAAAGTTCACTATTTTCAACGTGACCATCTGAACTGATCTTTTTGTAAAACCCGCTTTCTATAAAAATGCATATATTTTAATTTTTTGGCGTCATTATCAAAAAGGGGGAAATTGTTGGGATATTTGAGTTTTGATGAATTATGCCAAAACATTATCAACTTGTGTTATTGAAGCTAATTTACAGATAACAAGTTGAGGGGCAACGAGAGAACAAGTTGAGGGGGAACTCACGAAATCAGAAGAAGATGATCAAGATCAGACGAGGCTGATCGAGATCAGATGAGTAAAATGAGTTTCGGAGTTAACTGATGAGTTGAGCAAAATCAGAAGAAAAGAAAAGCTAAGCCACCGATCGAAGAATCGGTTACCGATCGGATGGACTGAGATCGAAGTTCGGATGATCGGGTGACTGATCAAATGACCAGAAAAGATAAGCTGATTAGATGATCAAAAGACAGAATCAGATAACCAGATTAGAAGAGGAGGTTGCAGATCAGAAGAGGAGGTTGCTGATCAGGAGAGGAGCAGATGAGACTGATTGAGATCATACGTGATCGAGATCAGATAAGATGACCTGATGCGCCTAACCTGATATGTTAACCTGATGTGCTATCGATCCGATGCGATAAACCGATATCTTTGACTGATCTTTATCTTCGATCGATCGGGTGAGCCGATCGATCTAAGAAGAAATCGAAACCGAAGTCACCTAACTGATGTCCTCGGAAGACAAGTCACCTGAAGACAAGTCATCTGAAGTCATGTTCATCGAGAATCGAACGCCATCGATGATCGATAGCTCGAAAGTTAGTGACTGAGGTCGACGTCTCAAGTCGAAGAGCCAACTCGCTTAGCACGGGTGTCAAGATATACGATCGGACAAGGTCCGGCCAAGAGAAGTCTGCTGAATCAAGAATCCTGAGTAAAAGTATCCTGAGACTCAGAGAATCCTGAAAGGCTCAGAAGATCCTGAAGAATATAGTCATTAGATTCAGCTGACGTGGACCAATGAGAGGAAGACAACAAGCCTGAAAAAGCTGCAAAAAGCTACAGAATAGTATGGATTTGAATGGGACTCCATCCAACGGTAACATTCAAATCCACACTATAAATACAAGTTCTTCCATCAAATTAAGTGTGGGAAATACGTGAATCATCCAAAAAGACAAATCATCTAACATTTCCACCATAGAACACTGAGTAAGAAATACACGCATATATTCAAGAATGTTCTATCCTAGATCTAAGCACAAATGTAATATCCTAAGCTTAGAGAGATTTTCCCATCCTTAGCATTGAGACTAAACAAATGTGAGCGAAAATCTCACCCTAGTTGGACACCAAACAATCTTTACCCAAACCGAGTGTTAGGTTAAGTTTTGTTAAGCAAGGATTGTAAGTTAGTTGGACTAGCTTACTTTCTGGGTGTGAGTGAGAACTCGTTAAACATCTAAGCAATCCCGCAAGGGAGGGTAAGCAATCTCGTGAGGGAGATAAGTCCCGTGAGAGTGAGAACTCATTAAACATCTATTGTATTGTGTTGGACTAACACATTAATCTAAGTCCAGTTGGTTAAGTTGGTGCCCCTGCTGATAGGGAAGAGTGGACGTAGGAGTTGGACTCCGAACCTCTATAAAATCGTGTGTTCCTTACTGCTTTATGTTCTTACTTGTCATATGCATTCGATTATAAGCAAAACACATGGTCTAAAAAGAAAATTTTGGTATCACTATTCCCTCACCTCTGTTTTATATGCATTACATGATTTTTTCCGCATTTCATGGGTTTTTCACCGGGACCAACACCTTATTTAGCCAAATTTTCGAAAATAATAGGAGATCCTCAAGATTGGATCTTTCTTGAATTTATGAAATATTCTTGTATTCCAAGAATACATATCTTATAAAATCTTTCCAAGAAAATCAAGAAAATCTTTCTTCCTATTATTACTCTATAATTTTCGAAATTTTCTATTAAAGAGGCCAAGTGGAAGATTTCTTGAATTTATGGGATAATCTTGTATTCCAAGAATACTTATCTCCTTTCCATAAAATCTTTTCAAGAAAATTCTTCTCCCTCCTTTCTTTAATATTTTCGAAAAAATAAGGAAAATATAATGCAACAATAAATTATTTTAATTTAAGCATCTTTTATTTATTGAACTTTAATTGGGCTACTTGAGGGGCCTTTAGGAGAATTAAGATGGACCTTCCAATGGGCTTCTGAATTCCAATATTGAGCCACAATATAATTCAGCCCATTAATATTAATTAATGCCACTATATAATTAATATTGCACTATCCAATCTTAACCCATATTACGGTAATATGGCTCCCAGTTATTATTTCCCGTGTTTAAGATTATTTAGTCCATTAATTAATTAAGCCACTGAAAAGCTTTATATTAATTAATATCTTTATCCTTGGAGTAAGGACAACCCAACTTTATTATCCATACCGGAAAATTAATTCCACTTGCAAGATTTGGTATGATAAAGGTTCTGGGCCCACCAAGGGGACCAATCAAGCAAGACATTGCAAGCACACAATTCTCTGTATTAATTTAGCAACTGTCGTGCAATTAATGTTATTGCCCAAGATATAGGGTATCGAAGTCGCAATGATTCTCTTCCCATTTATAAGTCAAAGCAATAACTACTAATCACACACAGTCCTTATTAAGTGATAGAGATTAAGAAATCAACAACCACTGAGGTCTAACTCTTCATCCCTTAAATCAGTGCGAATGAGTTTATCCTCTCTGTAGGTCCGCTTCAGTGCATCGAATGCACTAATGTAATCTCTTGGTCAAGACAAGCCAATCTGAGCCTTACACATCAACTTATACCAATAGATTGTTCGGATCTATCTAAGTTGTGAAACACGCACTCGTTTACAAGGCACTGTTAACGTGATCTTCTGTGTTCTGGTATCACCACATTAACTACAATGTAACGTGTGCTATGAACGATTTGCAATAAATATATATAACATTCAATCATATTTAAAGCAACAGTGATAAACAATTTATTTCAGTAAATAAGTGTTTAATACATAGGTTATACAAAGTAAAAACATACTTTCACGTATAACCCCAACAAGGACAACTTGCGAAAGAAAATAGAGATTTTTGGAAAAGCCTCTAAAAATGTTGACGAAATAACAAGCTACTTTCGAAAGCCAACTGATAAGAAGGGTATTGGGTTTGATAGCCCTTCTGGATCCTCATATGTCCAACCTGGTTCACAGTTCAAAAGTGAATTTAGGAAGATTTATGGGCAAGATACACGAAAAGCCAAATCTGTATCAAAGAAGGGAAACAGACCTGGTGAACAGGTAAGACGAGTGTCTGATCAAAAAGGGAACATAAATGGACCTCAACTGAACAAGCATCAGCCATGTTTGTTTGGATCCCGAAAGGTAACACTAACCCCTCAGGACCCAATCCTACAGGGGTACCTAAAGCCTGATCTGATTGCAGGTCCGTGTGGGTTTGGCCAATAAGGGAGGTGTACAAGCAACTATCTGGTACATCGATAGTGGATGCTCAAGGCACATGACTGGAAACAAACATCTCCTCAGTTCATACACAGAACAAGAAGGCACACGTGTACTCTTTGGTGATGATAACTTTGGTTTTACCAGAGGATTCAGAACCATAGAGAATGATGATGTACAGGTTACTGGAGTCTCGTATGTCGATGGTTTAAAGCACAACCTATTATCGGTTTCATAATTCTGTGACAACGGATTCAGTGTTGAGTTCTCGACTGATCAATGCACTATCAAGAATCGAGCTACTCAACAGATTTTGCTAATTGGTTCAAGGAAAGGAACGATCTACACTGCAGATTGGAACAGTTGTCCAAGAAATGCATGCCTGATTGTTAAGAGTTCCAAAAGCAGCAGTTGGCTCTGGCACAAAAGAATGAGTCATCTGAACTTTAAAACTCTTAACATGATAGCAAGGATGTCCCTGGTTGAGGGTCTCCCGAATGAGGTATTCTCTAAAGATCAGACATGCGTCGCATGTCAGAAGGGAAAACAGGTTAAAACTTCATTCAAGGGGATCCCAGGACCAGCATCCAGCAGAGTACTACAACAACTCCATATGGATTTGTTTGGTCCAGTTACACCACTTAGTCTCAGCGGACGCAAATACACTCTGGTAATCGTGGATGATTACTCCAAGTTTACCTGGGTTGTATTCTTGTATAAGAAGAATGAGACTACCACAAAGATACCTGAGCTGCTCAAGAGATTGCAAAATGAGAAGGGTGTCAGTATAGTAAAAATCAGATCAGATAAAGGTACAGAATTTCTGAACTCTTTTATTACTGACTTTTGCACTAAGTTTGGTATACAACATGAAACATCAGCTGCAAGAACACCACAGCAGAATGGCGTAGCAGAACGGAGAAATGGAACACTCAAAGAACTGCTCGCACAATGTTAGCTGAACATGCAACTCCAAACCATTTCTGGGCAGAAGTTATCAACATAACATGTCATACTCAGAACAGATGTTCACTGACTAAGATTCACTTCAAAACACCTTATGAACTGTGGAAGGGCAGAAAACCTCGTGTTTCTTACTTCCATGTTTTTGGGTGCAAGTGTTTCATACACAACAATGGGAAGAGTCAGTTGAAAACCTTTGAAGCAAAGTCAGATGAGGGTATATTCTTAGGATATTCCTCAACCAGCAAAGCTTTCAGGGTGTTCAACAGGCGAACCCTAGTTGTGGAAGAAACGCCTCATGTGGTCTTTGATGAAACATCTTCTGAAGAAGAGAAATCTGCCTCAGAACAAGTAGTAACAGATCAACAAGTACCTGATGCTCAAAAAATGGATCAGTTAAGCATCAAAGATAAAGGATCAGATCACGTAACAGTGTATGTTCCAAAACTTGATCTTAATGATTCACCAGGTCAATCAGACCCAAAGGTACATTCAATTGTCAATGAAGAAGTTGGTACAGCTGAGACAGTATCAACTGAACCATTTGGTTCAGGGGGAACACCTGATGTTCCGGCAGATAGACATCAGCATATGATGATTCCAACATCAGCTGAGACTTGTCCATGCCAAGTGGATCCTATTATAGTACCACTCCCAACCACTAGTGACTCAATATCAGATTAGGATGACAATATCCAAACTGATATACATCAGAAAAGAAGGACTGGGTTGAATGATCATCCTACTGATCAGATAATTGGCAATCTTAATGCCCGAGTCCAAATTAGACTGATGGTTGGTGAAAGTGCCATGTATTGTTGCTATCTTTCTTTAAAGGAACCAACCACAATAGAAGAAGCTCTACAAGATGCCAGCTGGATTCTAGCCATGCAAGAAGAATTAGAGCAGTTCGAAAGTAATCAAGTTTGGAAACTGGTAAACAGACCAACTCATCAAGATGTGATAGGTACCAAGTGGGTATTCAAGGACAAGAGGGATGAGAACAATGTTATAACCAGAAATAAGGCAAGACTTGTTGCTAAGGGGTATTCACAATCAGAAGGGATTGATTATGATGAGACCTTTGCACCAGTCGCTCGCCTGGAAGCCATTCGGTTGTTTCTGGCATATGCTGCCCACAGAGAATTTATCGTGTATCAGATGGATGTAAAGAGTGTATTCTTAAACGGGGTACTAGCTGAGGAAGTTTATGTTGAACAACCTCCTGGCTTTGTTCAGATCTATGTGGACGATATCATCTTCGAATCTCCCAACAAGAGCTTATGTGATAAATTCAGCAAACTGATGCAAGGGAAGTTCGAGATGTCCATGATGGGTCAGATGAATTACTTTCTGGGTCTTCAAGTCAAACAAAGTATAGAAGGGATATTCATCTATCAGGAAAAGTATACTAGGAATCTATTGGCTAAGTTTGGAATTCAAAACAGTAAGGAAGCCAAAATTCCTATGATGACTAGATTCAAGATGGATTCAGAAGAGAATGGTCAGAAAACTAATCAGAAAGAATATAGGGCTCTCATTGGATCCTTACTATACCTGACTGCCAGCAGACCATATATAACTTTTGCAGTAGGTGTATGTGCCAGATTTCAGGCAAATCTAATGCAAAACCACCTGGAAGCAGCTAAGCGGATTCTTAAGTATCTGAATGGGACAGTAAACCTTGGTTTATTCTACCCATCAGATGATAATCTAGAGCTTAGTGGGTATTCTGATTCTGATTATGGAGGTTGCAGAATAGACAGAAAGTCAACCTCAGGTACATGTCAGTTCTTAGGAAGTAAACTGATCTCTTGGTTCTCATAGAAGCAGATCTCTGTTGCCACATCTACTACTGAAGCAGAATATATGGTTGCAGGAAGTTGTTGCTCCCAACTGCTCTGGCATAGTCAGCAGCTATGGGATTATAACATTGTAGCTACGAACGTGCCCATATTCTGTGACAGTAATAGTGTTATTGCAATCACTCAGAATCCAGTTTTACATACAAGATGCAATCATGTGGATGTCAGATATCATTTTATAAGAGAATGTGTGGAAAAGAAGAATATCAGAATGGAAAAGATTCATACTGATAAGCAGAGAGCTGATATCTTAACCAAGTCACTAGCTGAAGTTAGATTCAGAGAACTATGTAATGAGCTAGGACTTCTGGATTTAGGAGAAAGTGCATCAGAAATCATTGGTGGACTGGTCTCCAGGACCAGTTGGTTAAGAAATTGACTAGATAAGGAGGATCAGTTGAGTAATGGAAATTCAACTGATCAGAAAGGATCAGTCAAGGACTGATCAGAAAAGGGATAACAGTGGAAGGGGGAACTTCAACTGATCAGAAGAAGCCTGATCAGTCAAGAGGGATATTGTTGGGAAATACTAAGGATTAGGCAGAAGTTAAGATCAACAGAAATCAGTCAGAACTGAACAGACTTGAGTGGTATTGACTGATTACAACATCAGTCAACCAGATACGCATTTCTCTTTCCTTTGTTCTTCTGATTATTCTTATGCAATTATCTGATAATATTTGCTTTTACTGTGCACATATCTTTTATGACGCACACCCTGCAAAACATTTAATGCGGACGTGGAGAATATGTATTAATTGCTAAAGCTATATAATGGAAAGGAGGGAAAATCGAGATTGGAAAACCAAACATTTGAACAAGATGAACGATTTAGATTAAGCGGTTTTAAAAAGAAATTGATCGTGCGGTCAGGATTTGCAAGCACTATTGCCTTTTTGGATTTTAAAAACAAGTAATATTTTTTTGTCTCACATTATACCCACATTAAATGAATGAATTTGAGTGTGAATACAAAAGAATTAAAGATAGAGAGATTTCTTCTCTTGGCATATTTTGGAGAATGGCGTGCAATAAGTCAAAGATGAACCATCCAGTCAATTAATTAATTTAAGCCACTGAAATAACTTCACATTAATTAATATCTTTTTCCTTGGTTCAGGAACGACTCAACATTATTATCCATACCGGAAACTAATTCCACTTGCAAGATTTGATATGATAAAACTTCTGAGCCTCCCAAGGGGACAAATCATGCAAGACGCACTTGCACACCGCTTCTCCGTATTAAATCTTAGCAATCGTCGTGTAACTAATAATATTGTCCAAGATACAAGGTATTGAATCACATTGATTCTCTACCCATTATAAGTCAAAGCAATAGTTATTAATTCCACACGATCCTATTTAAGGGACGGGGATTAAGAAATAACTAACCACTGAGGTCTAATTCTTTTATATTAAGTTCCGAAGAATTTATCCTCCTGTAGGTCCTATTTAGCACATCATAATGCACTAGTGTAAACTCTCTGATGACGTATATTCAGTTCCGAAGAGTTTATCGTGGATCCTTCGATTAAGAATGCTGTTAGGAAAGGTGACTTTCTCTCAGTAAATATAGATGACTCGATACATAGACAAGGTGTACGAGAAATGCAAGATTCTATTATCGTGCATATGTTACTAAAATCAGGTGACAAGCCAATGTCGCTTATTGAACTTAAAGATTCTCTCGATACAGTTTGGCATGTAAAGGGAGTCTGAAAGCTGGTATCGTTAGGTAAGGGTTATTTTAATATTCAATTCGGGGACTTGCGAGAAAGGGATAGAATCCTATTGACACGCTCTTAGCCTATGGAGTTCGGTACCTGCAAATTACAGAAGTGGGTCCCAGAGTTTAATCCTTATAAGGTGAGCTCTACTATCGTTACCCCTCAAAATCTCTATACCCTAAATTTTTTAAAAATCTTACTTACACTCTGCAATTTCTACAAACCATTTCTTGCGAATCATCCTTCGAAAAATCAAACAGCAAGAATCCGGTAATTATTGTTTAAATGTATAGTTAGTTCTATATATTTCATTGCTCTTAAAAGCTACAAATTTTACCATAGGTGTTATGCATTCTCTATTTTTGGTATCCGTGTGTTCATTATAAGGAATTAAACAATCGATTATTTGTCTGAGAAGTCAAATATGTGATTTGTTTTGTGTTTTTATGCACAATTCTCACACTAACTCCTTTTGTTTTAGATGACAACACACGGAATGGGAAAAATCATGTGTAATTATGCAAATCTCTCCAATCAAATTGTCAAGGATAAATATGTGGTTTTTGGGATTACTCAAGATCCAGAGTCTATGGAGGTGGATCAACTATTGAAGGGATGTTGACTTGAACAATATTGTGCAGCCCACTCCAATCCAGTTATGCAATATGAAGCCTTGGAGTTTCTGAGAAATTTGGAAGTAGTGACACCTGGCGATGAACTGGTATCATCTGTCAATGGTGAAGAGCTTAAAGTCACCAATGCAGATATCACACGACTGTTCAATATGCCCAAAGGGAAAATTTCACATGCTCACTACAGAGAAAATGAAGATGAGCAGATGAGAGATCAACTGTTCAGAGAAGCTGATAAACAACACATTGCAAATTTTGTCAAACCAATGCTAAAGCGGAAGTATAGTCTGCTTTTTTATATTCTCTCAAAAATAATCATGGGAATCTCTTTTAGCCCTGATGGACTGACTGCTGTCAAAATGCATTGTATGGCAGCAATTGTGGATGGAGCCATAAACATCAACTGGGCAGGATTCTTGAAGGCAATTCTGTTGCAAGAACAAGCAAAGTTTGGGGTAAATGATCAGAGAGAAGATTTTCTGCGCAAGAGAATCAACAATCTGAATAAAGTAGCAATCATTATAAGGGACACGTTTCCAACTGCTAAATGGAGCCTGAATGGGTTGAAGATCTACAAGGCATTTCTAACCAGTACTACTGTCATCTTCGGTCCTCCTGATGACGACATGAGGATGACCGTGAGGAAAGGCAAGGGAAAGGAAACTGCCTCAGCTGCGTCAGCTCATCCACCCAAGAGAAAGAGGCTCCTTACGAAAGAACTGGCGAAGAGGCCAAAGAAAGTGAAGCAAGCTCCGATGACTCTGTTCCTGGAAGATGAGTCAGAAGAAGAAGAAGACGCAACTCAACCTGGTCCACAGAAAAAATCTACCGATAAATCCGAGAGGCCCACTTCACAGGTGGAAAGCTCTCCAGAGCAATCAGAAGGAGAGCAAGGGAAAGAAAAGGAAAGAGCAAGATCACCGTCTCCCCAGTCACACGCACAATCGCCCATCAGATCACCACTTGCTCAGCGTATGACTCCCTCTCCCTCTCTATCTCCGTCTCCCAGAAACTGATGAGCAACCCGCTCAAGAACAGGCTGCTCAACTGCCCCAGCCAAAACATTCTACAACTCAACAACCACCTGTTTCTGCCAGTCAACCGGAATCTCTTCCAGAATCCAGAGCTGGGAAAACAATTTTTGGAGAAATAATTAGACTCAGAGTGGAAAGGGAATTGGATAAGTTGTTCCCAGAACTGAAAGATCAACCCAGGATCAAACATGAAGTGCTTGAAATTCTTACCTGGAGAGATCTAAGACTGAAAAACTTCGCAGATTCTATTGTTCTGATGGAACAGATGGGTGGGCTGGATGAATTTGCTGACTTCGATTTTGACATGAAGAAAGCAGCCGGTGTAGGTGTTGTGCACATAAATAATCTTTCCTGCCACGTGCTCGCACGACGAACACGTGGACCAGTAAAACAAAGGTGCCCGCTAGCCCATCAGGCAAGTGCTCACCAGTTGGATACACATCCCGCTCTTCCATCTGTGCTCGCCAGGAGCATGCCAGTTTAGGCGACCAGAGGGTGCTGGGCGCCAGAAGCCATCATACTGCAAAAATTATGCTCTCCCGGCAACCCAATGACCACTCACCAAGATAAGACAAACAAGGGTAGTGGTCCAACGGAAAACCAGACAAACAGAAAAGGAAAGACGAAGCCTAGATGAGCAGAGAAGGAAAGACGGAAAACCAGACAAACAGAGAAGGAAAGACGAAGCCCGGATGAACAGAGAAGGAGAGACGAAACCCAGACGAACAGAGGAGGGAGGACACCCTTGCCTCCGAAGGCGAGCAGACAGCAAGAACCAAAGCATTTGGTTTACAACAACGTTTTCCAGGCAAGCAAAGCAACCTATTGGGGAGCGAGCACGCATACATGGCTAACAGAGGTCCGGGAGAGTGGAGAGCAGAAGAGTGTGCTCGCCCCCTAGGGCGAGCACATAATCAAGTTCGTGGTGTTTGGTTTGCGGCCGCGCCTACTCAACGACCACAAGGGTCAGGCCTCGCGAGTATGGACCACAACCAAGCGAGCACAAGAATCGGGTCACCCACGACGCCACTATTACCACCTGGATGACAAAGCGGAAACTTCTCAAGCAAGTAAAGACAAATGTCAACCAAAGAAGCACAAACAGAAAACGTGGCAACACCACATAGATTCGTGCATGTAAAGAAATCGCCAGCTCGTGCTAGCCAGGACACCACCAGCTCAAGCCAGGACACCACCAGCTTATCTAAATCCTATAAATAGGCCCAAAAAGAACAAAAGAAGGGTTCAAATTTTTTTTCTAAGATAGCTCTTGTATCAACTCTCCCCCCCACATAACCATTGTGCTCATCACTAACACATTGTGTTCGACGCACTCCCCAAACCATAAATAATATAATCCTGGCTTGGTATGCCCCCAGACGTAGTCAACTTTGACGAACTGGGTCATCAAATCCTTGTTATCATCCTGCATACAGATGTGCTCGTCATACACACACACACAGTGTTTGACACATCATTATTTTATTTGTTAAGTCGTAACACACATCGCCACATCATATTATCCACGAAATACGACTTGCAACAATTGGCGCAGAAGGAGGGTAGAAAAAACCACCCCATACACAATCCTAAAAACCGAGGCAAAAAAAAAAGAAATATAATGTCTCAATCTAGGAATACTCAGATTCAAAGGTCGGGACAGAGCCGACCTCACGCTCAGAAAGAGGTTCAGCATCAGCCTCACAAAAATCAGACCGTGGAAACCATCAGTCTAGAAGATATCGCCAACGATCCGACGGCCACAACAAAGGCAATCACTTTCTTGTTGCGAGTACAGAAAGAGAGAGATGGACAGTAGTTCAGGAAAAGAAAATTAGACGAGCACTCGGGGTCTCGCGAGCAACTCAAAGAATCTACAGGTAGTCCTTTTACCCAACCCACCAGGTTTATTATGCTTATGTTCTTGTGGCTTCTCATTATTTCATTTTGGCCGTGCCTACAAATGGTCGCACCTAATCCGGACGACCCGAACAAAGACGAACGAGCCTAGCCTTATGTTCACCTGATGAAACAAATCGTACTTACAGATGCCCACAACAAAGTGAGCAATGGGTACGGGGTCGCGACTAAATAAGACGGCCCGAGCAGAATAGTGATCATAGCAAACATAAGACGATCACGAAAGAAAAACGGGGGGCTGCACATAAGTTAACCCATCTGGTTGTAGCAAAATAAGACGACCAATCCAATCGCAACTAAATAAGACGATTGAAAAACCAAAGAAGTCAGGTTGAACACAAGGACATATATCATGTTCGATTTGATTCAGAAGAAAATGGCACTACCGGTCAAATTACAAAAAAACCACTTGGGCTATTTATCTGAGGTCTCCGGCAGGGTGGTGTCGAGCACAATCTTGATAGCAAGCAGATCAAGAAAAGGGCTTACCAGCAGCGGCATCGGCATACGGGGCAACCCTAGAAGCGACCTTTCACGTGGTTTCGTCACCTCGGCGAAAGCACGCGACCACACCATCGGCGAGCACCGAGCCAAAGACAAGAAGTGATAGACCTAGAGCCCTGGACCATTACATAATCGACCATCAAGAGGCAAACATCCACCCAGATACAGAAAGCGAGCATCAGTCGCTCAACACAAAGACAAGCCACCTGCAAGGCGACAACCACCTGGATGACAAGCCAGAGACTTCAGGATGATTATGCCCGCCTCCTCGGCGTGGCACTACCGACTTCACAATGATTATGCCCACCTCCTCGGCGTGGCAATACTGCCTTTTCGGCGACAATTATGCCCTCCTCCTCGGCGTGGCAATACCGCCTTTTCGGCGACGATTATACCCGCCTATTCGGCAATGGCACTACTGCCTTTTCGGCAATGATTATGCCCGCCTCCTCGGCGTGGCAATACCACCTTTTCGGCGACGATTATGCCCGCCTCCTCGATGTGGCAATACCGCCTTTTCGGCGACAATTATGCCCGCCTATTCGGCGATGGCACTACTGCCTTTTCAGCGACGATTATGCCCCTCCTCCTCGCGTAAAATACCCCTTTTTAGGTGATGATTATGCCCGCCTCCTTGGCTTGGCAATACCGCCTTTTCGGTGACGATTATGGCCTCTTTGGCATAGCAATACCGCCTTTTCGATGATGATTATGCCCGCCTATTCGACGATGGCACTACCGCCTTTTCAGTGACGATTATGCCCGCCTCCTCAGCGTGGAAATACCCCCTTTTCGGCGATGATTATGCCCGCCTCCTTGGCTTGGCAATACCGCCTTTTCGGTGACGATTATGGCCTCTTTGGCGTAGCAATACCGCCTTTTCGACGATGATTATGCCCGCCTATTCGACGATGGCACTACCGCCTTTTCGGCGACAATTATGCCCGCCTCCTCGGCGTGGCAATACCGCCTTTTCAACGATGATTATGCCCGTCTCCTCGGCGTGGCAATACCACCTTTTCGGCGATAATTATGCCCGCCTATTCGGCGCTGGCACTACCGCCTTCTCGGCGACGATTATGCTTGCCTCCTCGCACTGGTCTTCCGCATCGGCGACGCGTATTCCATCGAACGAAGCGCTCCTCGCCATCCTCGCGACGAGATCATTCGCCCTCCCGGCGTTCATCCGCCTTTACGACGTTGATCTGCCCGCCTTTTAGGCGCTGGCCTTCCGCATCGGCGACGCGTATTCCGCCGAGCGAAGCGCTCCTTGCCATCTCGGCGATGAGATCATTCGCCCTCCCGGCGTTCATCCGCCTTTACGGCGTTGATCGCCGCCGCCTTTTAAGCGCCGCCTTCGCATTAGCGTCGTATTCCGCCGGAGCGGCGCTCGCGCCATCCCGACGATGAGATCATTCGCCCTCCCGACGTTCATCCGCCTTTATGGCATTAATCTGCCCGCCTTTTAGGCGCTGGCCTTCCGCATCGGCGACGCGTATTCCGCTGAGCGAAGCACTCCTCGCTATCTCGGCGACGAGATCATTCACCCTCCCGGCATTCATCTGCCTTTACAGCGTTGATCTGCCCACCTTTTAGGCGCTAACCTTCTACATCGGCAACGTATATTCCGCCGAGCGAAGCGCTCCTCACCATCCCTGCGACGAGATCATTCATCCTCACGGCATTCATCCGCCTTCTGGCGTTCATCGGCCGCTTTTTAGCGCTGGCCTTCCGTGATTGTTAATGACGCCGTATTCCACGAAGTGCTCGCCGCCATCTCTTGCGGCGAGATCATCACCTCCCGATGTTCATATCTCGCTTTACGGCATTGATCGCCCACCTTTTTGTGCATTTGGCCTTCCGTACGGTAATGCGTATTCGCCAGCGGCGCGCCTCGCCATCCCCGACGGCGAGATAATTTGCCCTCAAGGCATTCATCCGCTTTTACGCGTTGGATTCGCCAACGCTTTTTAGCGCTGGCCTTCCGCGTCGGTAGCGCGTATTCCGCCGAAACCAAAGCGCCTTGCCATCCCCGCGGCAAGATCATTCACCCTCCGGCGCTCATCCACCTTTATAGCATTGATCGCCCGCCTTTTTAGCGCTGGCCTTCGTGATCGGCGGCGCGTATTCCGCCAAGCGACGCGGCTCCGCCATCCGCCTCGGAGATCATTCGCCCTCGGGCGTTCATCCGCCTTTACAGCGTTGATCTGCCCGCCTTTTAGGTCTTTGCCTTCGCGTCGGCGTAGCGTATTCATGCCGGCGAAGTGCTCCTCGCTATCTCGGCGACGAGATCATTCGCCCTCACGGCGTTCATCCGCCTTTATGGCGTTGATCTTCCCGCCTTTTAGGCGCTGGCCTTCCGCATCGGTGACGCGTATTCCGCCCGGCGGGCTCCCCTCGCCATCTCGGCGGCGAGATCATTGCCCTCGGCGTTCATCCGCCTTTCTGACGGCGATCGCCGCGGCGCAACCGGCACTTACGCCGGCGGCAGCGTACTCCGCCCGGCCAAGCTCCTCGCCATCTCGGTGACAAGATCATTAACCCCTGAACTACCCAAAACTTGTGGGCATACCGCACCACTTTCAGAACATCCATAGGTGAGACTCCGTTAAACTTTAGCTTTTGAATGCGGAGCGGTTATTCCGGCGTTCGAAATCACGAGCCACCGAACTATGTGTTTTGGCGAACATACCAATGACCAGGCGCTCGCCCTTAGCATAGACTTGTTGGAGGAAAAAAGATACGAGGCCGACCTAAGAA
This sequence comes from Stenogyne calaminthoides, assembly GCA_037126765.1. Taxonomy (NCBI): domain Eukaryota; kingdom Viridiplantae; phylum Streptophyta; class Magnoliopsida; order Lamiales; family Lamiaceae; genus Stenogyne; species Stenogyne calaminthoides. The sequence continues at coordinate 14,324,731 of JBBCBC010000004.1, forward strand.
TGCCATGTATAAACAAAGGATCCGCAGATTCAAAATTGGTGAGCTCGTCCTCAGGCGAGCAACGGGGGTCCCGGGTGGTGTGTTCGGCCGAGCGTGGGAAGGCCCATACCGAATATCGGAGCGCTTGCTAAACGGAACATACAATTTGGAGACGATGGATGGAACTCCGCTTTCCTATTCATGGAATGCGTCAAATTTGAAAAAATATTATCAGTAATGGTGAGCGCAACAGAAAAACCAAGGTCGAGCACAAGCCCGTGTTCGCCTGGTCGCGAGCACATGGTCTGGACAAGGGGTGTTGAAAACATAACCATAAAACCTCTGCTCGACCGGCAAAAGACAGAGACATCAAGGCATCAAAAAGGTTATTACACGAGTGTAAATTTGTAAGCAAGTCTTGTCTACAAAAAAGGAGTTTTAACAAGTATGGATAAGAGCCTCAAAGATTAAAAACATCCTGCGTGATGTTTATTCATTTATCTAGTTTGTTTGGCCATATGCCCAATCGGGTCGTATCGCAATAAGACGACCGAAATCCAACAAGAATCGGACAGAGCGAGTTTGTGTTTGCTTGGCGAAAAACGTGTGCTTACCATGCTGCAACAAAAGCACGATATACATATAGGTCGCACCATGAATAAGACGACCAGAGCAGAAGTGATCGCCAGTTACGTAAGCCGATCACAAACGAGAACGGGTTGCACCTAAATAAGCCAACCATCGTGATTGCACCAACGTAAGACAATCATAAAACGAAGTCAAGTCAAACACAGATACATCAGATGGTTCAGTTCTTATACGAAAAAACAGGCTCTAACGGCCAAACATACAAGAAGTCCCGCTAGGAGTCAAACATTAAAAAGGTCATTCCGGCCAAATAGAAACTAGGCAATCCTAGTCTAAACACAAAGAAACTTCAAACAACAAACTAGAAAAAGCTTAAAAACTTCGAGGTTAACAGAGGAACTTTCTATCCTTGAATGCTTTGCTCGCCACCATGAGTACCATGCTCGCCACCCAAAGCGTTATGTTCGCCACCATCCCGAGCACTCTGTTCATCACTTGGAATTTTGTCTCCAGCCTGCTCGCCCATGTTGAGGTTATCCCTTTCCGGCTCCTTGATCGCCTCATCCTCAGGAGGATCAACTACCAGAACCCCTTCTGGTAAAAATGAAAAGTCCATAGCAATGTCCTGAAGGTCGGCAAAAGGGAGATCGCGACCAGGGACCGGAGGATAGTCGACCAACCATTTTTTTAGATCAGTTTTAAATGGCTCGAGCTGGTCGACCGAAAAGACACGATGAGTTGTGCGCACGGCATCCGCGAAGGCACAGACATAGGAGAAGTTGATCATCTCCTGATGATAATCTTCTGTGAACATCTTCGACATCTTAACACCAAGGTTGGTGATCTCTTCTTCGGCCTGGTGCAGATGAACACTTAGCTCTTGGTTTTTTTTTCTTTGGGTCAAAATTTCACAACGGCCATCCCAGCCAAGTAAAAAAGGCTATCCTAGTCAAACACAGAGTTTACAAAGAAAAAGTCTAAGGAAAGGGCTCATTATCCAGAGTCGGTGGAAGCGAAAAGCTGAGCGGTCCCATCTTATCCTGACTGCCCTGTTCGCCACCAACCCGAACCCTCTGCTCGCCGATGCCCTGAGCGCTCTGCTCGCCTCCAGCTGTCGTATCACCCCCATGCTTGCCCACGTCTGTGTCCTCGTCATCAGATGGGGGGTCGACCATCTCGAATCCCTCTGGCAAGAACAAGAAATCAAGGCTGATTTCCTGGAGATCGGTAGAAGCGAGATGGTGACCAATGACTCACACTAGTTTGGACGAACACGGACCTCCCCAGTTCAGACAAGCATGGGCCACGTCAGTTTGGACGAGTACAGACCTCCCCTGTTAGGGTGAACACGACCACCATCAATTGTGCTCGTCCAGACTTTGGTGACGACCTGCCCGCCTTCTTGGCGATGAGATCGTCGGCCATTACAGCAATGACTAGCCCGCCTCCTTGGCGTCGGCTTTCCGCTACCTCGGCGATGTCCAGTCCGCCATTTTAGCGAAGTATTCTCCGCCTTCTTAGCGATGAGATCGTCGGCCTTTACGGCGACGACCAGCCCGCCTCCTCGGCATTGGCTTTCCGCTACCTCGGCGATGTCCAGTCTGCCATTTTAGCGAAGTATTCTCCGCCTTCTCGGCGATGAGATTTCCCCCCTTCATTGGCATTGGCACGTGCTCGCCAGAAGTGGTCGTCGACGAGCATAGAAAAGACTCGTACAAGAGGGCTCGCTATCTCGGAGTATGAGCACATAAAAAATTGACGACAAGCGTAGGAAAGATCTTCAACCTGGAGATTCACAAGCGATTCAAAGAATCTACAGACAATCCTTTTTGTCCACCCCTCCAGCACCGAAATATGACGACCAGAACAAGGAGGTACAAATAACAACACGCTTTGTGTTCTCGATTTGGCATCAATTGAGTGATGGTAATGTCTCACTCAACGAGCAAATGGGAGATCGTCGGATGAAGAAGGAATTGGAGGCCCGCCTCCATGGTGTCAAGATTTACTGCCACACAACTTTTGGGAGGCTAATTCACATGCTCATCAGGTCCGGGCACCCAGAAAAATACATCTTTCGAAGTATCATAAGCCCGGTACAACTGACCAAGCCAGTATACATCGATTATGCTTGCAATTCTGCTCGACGACAATTTATTCTCAACGGCAATCCAGTGAGGCTGATATGGCCAATCAAAATTGTATTGAGCACTATATTCGGTAAAACTCAAGATATGGAGCTGTCCAAGCGCGATGTTCTACTCGCTATCGACCTCCACATTTTGTTCACCCACACCCTCGACTCTATTCTCGGCCCCAACATTATGCTCGCCAGTTTTTTTTGGTTTCAGATTCACCAACAGTATAATCACCCACAACCCGGGCACCATCCCTCGGCGACAAACTATTCTCATCGGAGTCATCCAGAAAAATATAACGTGCTCCCGACCTAGCTCATTTATCGCCTCCTTGGAATCAGAGGAGAGAACGACAAATGGCTTCCAAACCCTCCGGTGAGGTTGTGGTCCAAAAGCATCCACCTTCGATGAACAAGCCATGCTGCGAGTAAATGGGCGGCGAGGTGAAGACACCAACCCCTGAGAAATCTTAGACCCCTCGGAGTTGGATAAAGAATCGAAAGAGATGGAACGAGATAGCATAAAAAAAGAAGAAGAAATTTACTACCGGAGAAGACGAGGTTGCCGGAGTTCTGAGAAAGAAAAAGGAATGAATGCCTCGGGATATGCCCTACGGAGAACGAAATGATGCCTCGATCTCCCTCTCTAAGGCCTTCAACAGTCGGGCCCCCATGACAAATGCAAAGCGGCCCAACTGGGGGGTATTGTTGTGCACTTAAATAATCTTTCCTGCCACGTGCTCGCATGACGAACACGTGGACCAGTAAAACAAAGGTGCCCACTAGCCCATCAGACAAGTGCTCACCAGTTGGATACACATCCCGCTCTTCCATCTGTGCTCGCCAGGAGCACGCCAGTTTAGGTGACCAGAGGGTGTTGGGCGCCAAAAGCCATCATACTGCACAAATTATGCTCTTTCGGCAACCCAATGACCACTCACCAAGATAAGACAAACAAGGGTAGTGGTCGAACGGAAAACCAGACGAACAGAAAAGAAAAGACGAAGCCCAGATGAACAGAGAAGGAAAGACGGAAAACCAGACGAATAGAGAAGGAAAGACGAAGCCCGAATGAATAGAGAAGGAGAGATGAAACCCAGACGAATAGAGGAGGGAGGACACGCTCGCCTCCGAAGGCGAGCAGACAACAAGAACCAAAGCATTTGGTTTACAACAACGTTTTCCAGGCAAGCAAAGCAACCTATCGGGGAGCGAGCACGCATACATGGCTAACAGAGGTCCGGGAGAGTGGAGAGCAGAAGAGTGTGCTCGCCCCCTAGGGCGAGCACAAAATCAAGGTCGTGGTGTTTGGTTTGCGGCCGCGCCTACTCAACGACCACAAGGGTCGGGCCTCGCGAGTACGAACCACAACCAAGCGAGCACAAGAATTGGGTCACCCACGACGCCACTATTACCACCTGGATGACAAGGCGGAAACTTCTCGAGCAAGTAAAGACAAATGTCAACCAAAGAAGAACGAATAGAAAACGTGGCAACACCACATAGATTCGTGCATGTTAAGAAATCGCTAGCTCGTGCTAGCCAGGACACCACCAGCTCAAGCCAGGACACCACTAGCTTATCTAAATCCTATAAATAGGCCCAAAAAGAACAAAATAAGGGTTCAGAAATTTTTCCTAAGATAGCTCTTGTATCAACTCTCCCCCCCACATAACCATTGTGCTCGTCACTAACACATTGTGTTCGACGCACTCCCCAAATCATAAATAATATAATCCTGGCTTGGTATGCCCCCAGATGTAGTCAACTTTGACGAACTGGGTCATCAAATCCTTGTTATCATCCAGCATACAGATGTGCTCGTCATACACACACACACAATGTTTGACACATCATTATTTTGTTTGTCAAGTCATAACACACATCGCCACATCATATTATCCACAAAATACAACTTGCAACAGTAGGATCACCAGTTGAGCTCTGAAGTAGCAGTGAAAGCAATGGTACACAGGAAACTGGGAAAGTCTGTTGACAGGGTTGATTTGGGTTCTGATGAAGAAACACTCAAGAAGGATGCTCATATGAAGGATGCTGGAGCTGCCGAGGAAGGTGGTCTTGGTGATGCAGTTCAAGACCAGCCACTGGAGGTAAAAACAACTGATGCAACTGTTGAACCTTTCATCGCCACTCAACTTCCAACAGATCAGGCGGTACACGGTATATCTGCTACACATATCACTACCGATCAGTTGCGCGAAATCAGATCAAGCTTTATGGATCTGTTGAGAGAAGAAGTTGAAGGAGTATTGGCTAACTCGGTTAGCAATACCATAATTGATCATAGGCAGACATGTATAAATGAACTGAAGGATCAGAGGGAGTTTGCCATCTCCCAAATTGAAGCGTTGAAAGATCAGTTCAAACAGACAATGACTTACCTAAATGGCAAAATCAAATAGTCGTATGGTGAGAAGATGGCCCAAGTCGATCAAATTCAAGTATCTCTCCTAATGGCCACAGAAAAGCTGGAAAAGACAGAGGAGAAGCTTGACAAACTACTGCTTACATTCTCAACTGCGATTGAAGCTTCAAAATCTGAACTGATGAGCAAAATTCAAGAACAAACAGTTCAATCTGCAGGACTCTCTGTGCACGATTTAAATCAAGCTATTGTAGTTATTTTGGCTCCCTGACTTCTCACCTCAACACTCTTTTTGATCAAACCAAAAAAGGGGAAGGACAGGTTGAGAAACCAGCCAACATCATCAGTACAACAGAAGATCTGATTCAAACTGTAGAATCATACGGGAAAAGACTTGACCATCTAGATCTGTTTGCTGATGAAATAACTACCAAGATGGAGAAATCAAAAGCAAGGAAGATGGCCGGAAAAGCTGGACCATCTGGACCCTCAAAGACTACATCTATTCCTCCACCAGCTCAAACCCATTCAAAGAGGGTAACTTGGAGTGCTGCCGCGCAGATTGAAGCTGACAAGGAACTGGCAGTCAAGCTGACCAAAGAGCAACTTGATGAAGAGGCCCGTCTGAGTGAGGCAGAGAGGCGATCTAAAAAGCTAGTTGAGGCTGAAAATTTGAAGAAGAGATATATTATCAGAGAAAAGAAGGGTCTAGCTGGGAAAAAGATTGTTGAACCCCTGATTCCAGCCAAAGTTGAAGATATCATTCCTAAGAATGATAAATTTGAAGAAAGGATGAAGGAATGGTTGAAAATCAGAGCATAATGGCTTCTGGATGCATTTGTTCTGGAAATTGTGCCGACCGAAGAATCTCCAGATGAAGAATTCTTGAACTGGATGGAGAACAAACATCCAGCCTTCTTGAAAGATCTAGAATATGATGCCAAACTGATCAACGCGAAGATCACACATCCTCCATATGATGTGTTGGATTACAAGAAGAACAAGGATGGCTCTTTTGACAGATTGGCATTTGAAAGATTCTATTTCGATCTGATGGGAAAAGCCCGCATAACTGATCCACAGCAGGTAAATGATGTAAAGTGAAAACTATATTGTATCTTCGATGTTCCACAAGATCTGCGAGAGATGCCGGAGGGCTATGTTCCAAAAGTATGAAGATCAGAAGATAGTTTTAGGATCAGTTATATTTTATGTTAAAACCTTTCAGATGTACCTTGTATTGACAAATCTGATGAATGAAAAGTTTACTTTACTGATCCTAAGACAAACTCTCATTGTCTTATGATTATTTGTTCTTTATCGCTTTATAAATTTATCAACTGTTGTTGGTTTCTCAAATGTTTTGGTTTCATCAAAAAGGGGGAAATTGTTGGGAAATTTAGAGTTTTGATGAAAGTTCCAAAACACTTGTAATAGAACCAGTCAGACCTGTTAGCTGACTGATGATCTAAATACCAGGTTAAGGTGACCAGTTGATAATTATTGTATAAAACAACTGATGTAGTAGATAGGTCAAGTCTTGTAGAAGGTCAGAAGATCAGACTAGCCAGATAGTCAGATGATAAGGTGAAGACATGAAGATGAAGAATCAGAAGACCTAAAAATCAGATGACTACCAGAAGAACAAGACCAGAAGACATACATCAGACGAGTCTTCTAGTTGAGCTAAGACAACTTGCATCAGAAGACTCTATCAGGTAGACTGATTAGTATTATCTGATCAGGCCAGCTCACACCAGGTGACAACTAATGGTGCACCAGATCATACGATGAGACAAGAAGAATGTCAAACCTAGTTGGTAAAGCAAACACTGAACCAATGAGAATGTGATACGTATGTATGGAGCTGATAATGCGGAATTCGGTGCTGCACAATTAAACGGCTAGAAAGGACAATCATACATGCTTTCGGTCATGCCGTCCCTGAAGCACGTCACATCAAGCCTGCAAACTACCTAAAATAACCTAAAATTCAAAGTGCTCTCCAACGGCTCTTTTGATTTCAAGGTCTATAAATATGGGATTAATCTTCATAGAAAGGATACGGAAATTATCATCAAGCTCAAGTTATCCGAAATTTCCGCACGAAGAACACAAAATCAAGAATATTTTCTAAGTGTTCATCCCATAGTTCTTAGCATAGAAATCTTATCCTTTAGCTTTAGGCTACTCAAATACGAGGATAGATTTCCAGTTGGAACACAACAAATCTTATACCCAAACCAAAAGTTAGGTTTAGTTTGTTTTGCAAGATTTCAGACTAGAGTTTCTAGTTTCTGATTTTTGGGATTGGTTGAGTGAGAACTCTTGAAACATCTATTGTACTGTTTTGGACTAACACACTAAACTAAGTCCAGTTGGTTAAGTTGGTGCCCCTGCTGATAGGGAAGAGTGGACGTAGGACAGGTTGTCCGAACCACTATAAAATCTTGTGTGCATTATCTTATTTACCTGCTTTACACTTTGATTTTCATCAAGCAACTGATTTGATCAGCATGACACTTTATCATCTGATTCAAAACAGATAAGCAGAATTTTGATTTAACAAAACTAGTTTTTCACGGGTTAAAACTTAGCTTCCACACATCAGTTAAACTGATAGACACCAAACTGATCTGCCCTCAGGCGATCAGTAAGTTGGATATCAGTCCAAACTGATTCACACGCACTCTGATCAGGCATATCTGCTTTTCACACCTGATCTCACAAAAAGTTTTCAGAAGTCTATTCACCCATCCCCTCTAGACTTCTGCCCTCACGAAAACCCGTTCGGGGCCTACATGGTACACCCGACTTCTTCATTATTCTGAGAGGTAGTATGTTTACTCCCGAACCTCCATCGATGAACATTCGATTCACCTTCTGCTCTCGAGTATAGCCGCTTATGAACAACGGACGATTGTGAGGTTGTGAGCCGAGTAGAAAGTCGTCTTCAGTGAAAGTTATTGCTAAGACACAATCGTAATCTTCATCAAAATGCTTCTCTCCGGATATAAAAACTTCATCTTTCTCACCACTCACTGTATGACATGAAAGGATATCACATCCACCATCTGCATCGTCTTCAATGGTGATCATGTTCGCCTCTGATTCATTTTTCAAGATAATTGTGGTTTGCTCAATCAGCTGCATAACTTTATCCTTGAATACAAAGCAATCTTGAATTGAATGACCCACAAGCCTGTGATACTTGCAGTACTTCGGGTCATTTATACGTTCAACTTCTTCTAGTTGCTTCATTTATGGCAAGTCGATGAGTTTTTTCTTCATCAAGTCATCGAATATTCCCGAAAGGTCAGAGTCTAAGAACGAGTATTCCCTCTGTTGCATTTCTTTCAAGGTCCTTCTTCTTTGCCCGTCTTCTTGTGTCACGCCCCAATTTTCATAAAACGGACTTTCTAAAAAGTAGTTAAAGTAACTACCTTGAGCGCAACTAAATTTAAATTTCAAATTCCTAACGGTAAAGAACAACGACTATTATTTTAAAAATACTTTATTTAAACAGCGAAAACCATCAATAAAAAAAAAAGATGAAGTCGAAGTCCTACGAACTTATTAAATAATAAATTTACTTGACAAACAGCGGAAGCATAAACATGAATCAGTTTATTGAAATAGAAATTAATTTAAAATACCAATTGTACTAAAACTTAACTAAATAACGGAAATACCAATAATTTTGAAGTCTGAAAGGAAATTCACAAATGAATAAAATCCCTAGAAATAATAAAAATTTAGGTAATCATAAACTTTGATAACTTATTTGAGTATAGTTAACATCTAAGATTTGTTTTCCATCACCACTCCTCGCCTTCCAACTCCTCAACCTGAAATGGGAGAAATATTGGGGTGAGCATACAAGCACACTAAGTGGAACCACGTTATTCAGAATAAATGTTAAAAATAAATAATTAAGTAAATCAACTTAGTAAATCACATTCACTTTGCCAAATAACTTTGCCATAGAACTTCGCCATTGAACTTTGCCATAGTAACATTGCCATAGAAATATTGCCTAAGAACTTGGAACTTGGGAGCACGGCGGGTTAAACCCGAAGACCCGTCGGTCCCGGACCTCAATAAGGGCCCCTGGCTATTAGACTTTGCCGAGCACGGCGGGATACACCCGAAGACCCATCGGTCCCGGACCTCAATAAGGGCCCCTGGCTATTAGACTTTTCCAACATAACATTTGTATAACATTGGAAAAATAATTCACATAGTAGATAACTCAATAATTTATTTAAAACATATAACACCGAATAACACATGCAAAAGAGCTCTACTAACCACTGTAGAGATTAAAGCAATAAAATCCCACCTTGAAAGATGATTACAGAAGTGATAAGTAGAAGCCTCAGATGAACTAATCCTCGTAATTGCCGTCGCCTATCATAAAATTTAAAATCTATTTAGAAAATAATAAAATAAATCCTTAAAATAGAATAATGTGAATTTAAATTAATTAAATGAAAGAAAATCTCCTAATCTTATTATACAACTTCACGTCTGTTGCCTACTGTACCAAACCTCATCAACTAAAATTAAACTTATTTGGGTATTACTTCCATTTATTTAGCATAGTAATCTTTATATATTAATACAAATAAATAAACTCTTAAAACGTTTCTATATCACCAAACCCATAATACATTAAATGGAATAAAGCAATCAACTTCCCAATAAAGTGTCAATAGTTCACGTATCAGCCCAAAACCTAATTTTCTTTTCATTAATTCAATAAAGGAGATCCTACCATGACCAACATCAACCAAATTATTACATATATATCTACTACTACAGCACGTCATCCAATGAATATATATATATATATAATCCTTTCCAATTCCTGCAATAGTGGCCCCCTACACATACATGAATAATATATATATATGATAAAGAAAGAGATTGTCGTTACATATGCAAATTAAGGATTTGGGAACAAGAAAAGTAAATACTGGAAAGGAGAAAAAGAAGTACCGATTGTTGAACGGGAGTGGAAAACGTGTAGAGGTCGTGAAGAATGTAATTCTTTTAGGGTAAAATGTTCTATAAATAGTTTAAAGAAGTGGGCTTTGTTTGAGGTTGGGCTTGAATTAAAAGAAAATTAAAATAATAATACTTAAGTTGGGCTTGGCTTAAAAATATATATAAGTGTACTTAAATTTAATTTGGGCTTTTGGACTCAAATGAGATAAGGACCATAAAATTTTAAATATTATAAGAGATTTTAAATCATTATCTCAAAATAATATAAATTCTATTAATTTTGTAAACGAATAAGTTAAATAAATAATTAAAAGATATGTAATATTAAAGAGGGAAGATGAGTAATTTTTGGCTGAAAAATAAATGGGATTATAGCCATTTAAAGTCACTCATTGACCATAATAATTTGGACGTTTCAAACTTGAAAGATAAAATCAAAATTTAATTTTATGATAATTGAAAGTTAATGGTTCTAAAAGAAACGTCTAAAAATTAAAATTCATATTAAATTCAGAAAGCGTAACTGAAAAGAGATATTTAGGGAAAAAACTTATGGACTACAAATTAATCTCTATCTAAATTGATTAGGAATTTTAATATAATGACAAAATAAAATAAAAGAAATATATATATATATGCTTTAAAAAAATTTGTGGATATTACATTTTCCACCACTAATAATAATTTCGTCCTCGAAATTTAGAAAGTAGCACAACAATGAAAAATCTGGTTCAAAGTTAAGAAACTTACTACGTGGGAAAAAAAATTCGGGGTATTTTGCTTGTAACTCTTCTTCTCGTTCCCACGTGGCTTCATCTACTCCATGGCGACTCCATTTTATTTTGATTAGAACCATACCCTTCCTACGAAACTTGTGAATCTTCCTTTCTAGAATGAGTTCAGGAAATTCTTCATAAGTCAAATCTTTGTTGATCTCCAAAGTTGCATGGCCGACGACGTGATTTGGATCATATACGTACTTCCTCAACATGGACACGTGGACGACGTTGTGTGTCATAACAAGTGCTGGAGGTAAAGCAAGTCGGTAGGCTAGATCACCAACTCGTTCTAAAATCTCGAAAGGGCCAATATATCTTGGCCTAAGTTTTCCCTTGACACCAAATCTGATAATTCCTTTCATAGGCGAGATCTTAAAAAAAAAAACTTCTTCTCGCCTTGAGTGAACTGCAAGTCTTTTCTTCGTTTATCAGCATACGACTTTCATCTGTCTTGGGCTACTTTGATTCTTTCTCGGATCTTCTGTATCACCCCAATTGTTTACTCGACAATATCGGGTCCCAAAAATAATATAGGGATAAGAGATATTGCACAAAAACATCCAAAATACTAATTAATAGGGTCAATAAATATCAATCTCAATAATAATAATAATAATAAAACCCAATTATGGTGTAATGATGTATCCACCTTCTGCTGTAGAAAACAATAGAGCAGTTAAATCAATTTCTCAAATTTCCACCTTCCCAAGCTAATTTGTTTGATAAAACCATTAAACATTCAAATACATGACTTTTGTATTTGCTGCCAACGTTTTAAAAGAACAAGAAAAGTGGTGACAACAAAAGTTACTTAGGACATGGGATATCTTTATATCATCAGCCCTCAAACCAGCATATTATAGGTGCACAAATATTTTCTCAAAGCATATGTGAGATCAGAAAACAGAATAAAAACTTAGCATCACAGGTTATGATTCTTTTAATTCAAAAGCATGGAATTACATGAAATGAGCTTAGCTGGTAGGTCGTGTGCTAATCTGCCCATGTTTCGAAAGAGTTATTCAGACCCAAATCAAATATTATATTAATATACTAATAGAACAATTAGCAAAATGTCATAAGACATTGACAAAGATCAGCAATGTAGTGAAAAGGATAGGAAACTTTCAACTTTCAATAAAATAATCAGAATTTGTTCAGAATATGTTGTTCTTCTATTGATAGGAAAGAAGGAAGTTGAAGGGCATAATATATACAAACCCAGACAATAAAACTAGATTCTGAGTCCATTTTTTTTTTCAAACCACAAGAAGATATAGCCAAAATCAAAGAATGGAGACTCGATTCATATTCTTTACTTAAAACGATGGAAAGTGGAAGAAGATATCAATATAAGACTTGAAATTATCAGAATCAAATAAACTGAAATACCTGTGGAAACAAGGATGAATTCCTTCTGCTAAAAAAATCTGTCAGTGAAAAGAGCTATGGAGTGAAGTGGAAAAAGCGGTATCAGCTAAATCACTTGTAGAGGGAAAGAGAATCGAATATCACTTATGGAGAGAAAAAGAAATTTATATCAGTTTTATGTGATGGAGTGAATGAGAGAAGAGAAGGAAAAGACTATTTCTGTACAATTAACATTTCATTCCCATTAGAAACGGTAAGAAATATGGAAGAATTGATTAGAAAACTAGAGATATAATTGAATGGCTGTTAGAGATGGAAATAAATTAGGGCTAATAATTAGAAATTAAACAAAAACAAAAATTTAAAAGCTAATATAATAAGAAGAGCACGCCCCAAATGATTCTTTCCACAAACCGCGCAAGTTGGCTTATTAGCTTGATAATTTGAACCCGTGGCGCCTTGGAATCTGCCCAGTGTCAAGTTGCTCTGGGGCAGCGTGGGGTTTGGATTATCTTGGAATTTTGGTTGCTTGTTTCGGTTGTAATCATCGTCGTCGTTTTTGAGCTTCTTCATCCCATTTCCTTTTCCCTAGAATTTCAGTTGGTCTTCGATTGGTGTTTCCAGTCTGTTGGCTAATAACGATTTCCCCGCTCTCTTAACTAGGTCACTGAAGGGAATGTCTCCTTGACCCACAAGTATGCTTCGTATTTCCAAACGCAATCCCTTCTTGAATTTCTAAGGTTTCTTACGATATGTGTCTACCATATGTGGTATCTGGCTGAATTGTCGTTCGTATTCCTCAACGGTCAGATTTCGCTGTTGAAATTCGAAGAACTTGGACTCCATCTGGTCACGGTGGGAATCAGGGAAATACCTCTTCATGACTATCTCCTTGAACCCGTTCCATGTAAGTGCTTCACGTTCACCTTCAGTCCTTGATCTCTAGTAGCCTTCCCACCAATGGTCGGCATCCTCTACTAACTGAAACTCCACACATGACACCCGTTGCTGGTCTGTGCACCTGACAAGTCGGAAGACACGTTCAAGTGCGTGAAACCATTCCTCAACAGCTGAAGGCCCAGCTCGTCCATTAAAAGTTGGTGGCTTATATCGACGGAATTGCTCCATGATTTTGACATTTTTGGTTTGATTGTCCACATGATCCCCGTTATCTCCTTGGTGTGCCATAATCTATGGTAGCTCTAAAATATGTTATATCTTTTCATAACATGCAATTAAGCTTTGCTCTAAATGATTCTAAATATTAAACTATGAATGCTCATGAATATAAAAATGAAACTAGAACCATAATCATGACAAAACATAAATGATTGGAAACATATACATAACCTTCTTTGTACCACATAATAGCATAAACAAATTTAGTCCTCGAAATTCAGAATTAACAAATAAGAATACATGCATGCACTGAAATTGAGAATGCAATTATTGCACTCGTAGAATGTTCATAGCATGGCATAGCTCGTTTGAAACATTGAGAATGTATAACACATGGTGTAATGTTGGGAGATGAATTTAATAAAGATATATGATTTTGATTAAGATCCCAAAACCCCTAAGTATGACATGTTCAGAATGATCTTGATAGTTGAGTCAGGATTCAGTTTTAGAGTACTCAGGATGTTATCTGCAAAATGTATAGTCAGCAGCTATAGTTCAGGATAGGTTCTGAAGACTCTGAAGAACTCAGTATGTTTCTGAAGTATCCGAAGTTTCAAGATGAAACTGAGATATCAAGACTTCGAAAGATGATATTGAAAATCAAGACTCAAGACGAAGACTCAATACATCAACAAGATAAACTACAAAGATTCGAAGACCTCAAGACTCGTAAGACCACAAGACTCGTAAGACTCAAGATGCAAGATCAAGATCGAGGATCAAGATCAAGAATATCAAGGCACAAGAATTAATCAAGACTCAAAGAAAGTATCAATGCTCAAGATGAACTGAATGTTCCGAGGCACAAAAAAATCTATCGGCGATGCAATCATCGAGAAGATCGCGATTCCTTAGAAAGTTAGATATTGCCAAGATATTCAAATGCGCATAAAAGGAACTAAGTCGGGTTGTTGTTAAGGTTATATCAAACTCGAGTTTGTAACCAAAAAGAGCCGCTTGAAGGTGTCTACCTTTAACCGGAGACAAAAGTCAAAAAGAGGAAGACGACATCACTGCCATATATCGACACTTTGGCAAAGTGATGTGTCGCCAAAAAAGATGTCGACGCATAAAAAGTTCCAGCATCGCAAAAAAGTGAAGACCGGCTACATGAAAGGCTATTGCCTAAAATGTGTTAGGGAGGTTCAAACCCTAAATATAGCCGTTTCTCACACACCTTAAGAGGAAACTCACGAAGCTATCTCTCCAACGGATAGTTTTCAAGAGTGACCTTGGTGTATGCCTATAAATACTGGTGACCCTCTACATTGAAAGGTCACGGGAAATTTATACGCAACTCAAGAGCTCAAGCTTATTCTTGCAAAAGTTAAAGCACTCGAAAAACTTAGAATTTCCCAAGTGCTTCTATATTGAAGAGAGCTCACTATACTAAGCCTAGCTTGATAAGAAATATCCAAAGCTTAGTCGAGATATCCTAACCCTTTGCATTGTGCTTCACTGTAAAGGATATCTCATCCTAGTTGGAAACCAACCAAGAAACCCCAAACCCTTGTGAAGGTAGTTGGAGTGTGTTTGTTGGTGAGAAGAGTTGTAAAGAGTTAGTGAACTCATGGAGGTAGTAGTCGAAAACTCTAGAGGAGAAGTTAGTAAGCTACAGGGGTAGTCTGAAAGCTTGTGTGTGATTGAGTAAGTAAACTACGGATGTAGTCAGAAAGCTCAAGGTCGGGTTGAGTAAGTAAACTACGTGGAGTAGTCTGAAAACTCAGGGTTAGTTGAGTAAGTAAACTACGAGGTAGTCAGAAAGCTCAGAAGTTGATAGTGAATTTCTCTGAAGAGTCAGGGAGAGTGGACGTAGGAGCTTGAGTCTCTGAACCACTATAATTGTTGTGTTCTTTATTGCTTTCCTTATCTGTGCTTAAATGTTGCATTGACTTGATTTTGAAAGCATACTTTTCACTGATATTCAGTTGGAATCAATCCAATTTAAAGTTGCATAAGTGAATCACACCTAATCACTATTTCATAAAGGGAAGGTTTTCAAAGAAAGCTTAAAATGAGTATAAACTAAAGGGCCAACCATTCCATACGGTCGAGTAGCTAGAACGATAGTTCTTCTTGGCCGAACTCTCTTACGAGGATTCATGAAGTTAGTTATCGATCCAAGCAACTCAGGATCTCTGACACTCGGGACTCGGTTGGGATTATCTCGAGGTATCTCGAAAGCGACTCGGGATCACCGTCGCATGAGACTTTGACTCGAGTGATCTGTGCTTCTCGAAACCTAATCTTCGAGGATTATCGACCCAAGTGACCTCGATGAGAAAAAGTTTTAAAATCAATTTGAACACGTGTATTCCCCCACCATACACGTGTAAAACTTCGTTGCACCGACCAACAAGTGGTATCGATCGGTGGTTCAACTTGACCACTTTGTGTTGACCAAAGTTTTATTTTCAAAAATACTTGTGGTCTATCCGAATCGATCTTATTTCTTTGAAATTTTTTTCTTTTCAAAAGATCAGAAAAATGTCTTCTAAAAAACTTCCCATGTTCTCAGTGGAGAACTATGATCTATGGAGACTGAGAATGCAGGCTCATCTGTATTCCAAACATGAGCGTATGTGGAGAGTGGTCTCTCAAGGACCATTCCAATTTATTGTGGTGAATCCCGGAGGAATGTAAGATGAGAGAATTGATCCTAGAGCGAAATTTCCTAAGTCCGATGACCAACTGACTCTGAGGAGAAAAGTTAGTCAATCTAGACTACATTGCAAAAAACACACTATACAAAGATCAATTGATGATGGTGTGATGGGAATGATCTCTCACTGTAATACTGCTAAAGAGATTTGGGATACACTAGCTGTAATGTGCCAAGGCACAAATCATATAAAAGAAAACAAACTTTCAGTGGCAATTGGAAAGTTTGATAGTTTTGAAATGGATGATGGTGAATCAATAGACAAACTGGAAGTCAGATTCACTAGCATCATGAATGATCTAAATGCACTTGGAAAGAAATACCCACAAAGAGAAGTGGCATTGAAAATTCTTAGAGGTCTTTCTAAGAAATGGGATATTCATGCAGTGGTGATTGAAAACACCAAGAACATTAGTTCAATGCCATATCAACAAGTCTTCTCTGAGCTGAAAGCCTATGAATTTGTAATTGATAAGAAATCCAAAAAGGCTGACAGCAAAGATGATTCTTCATCGAGTAAAAATGTGGCTTTAAAAGCCAAACATAAAACCTGTAAAACTAGAGAGTATGAGAACCCCCATGTCAAACATCAGGATGAGCTTGAGGAAAAGCTAGCACTGATGGCAAGGAGGTTTGATAGACTTAATAGTAGATTTGGAAAATACAAAAGCTATTACAGGAACCACAGGTACCAGAAGAAACCTGAGGACAGATCAACTGAGAAGAAGAAAGACCTGAAAGCTGAAGGATCTTCATCCAAGAGAAAGGACTCCAAGTCCAAAGAAGAAAATGATCAGGATGATGCCAACATATGCTATAATTGCCAGAAGAAAGGTCACTTCCAGTATGATTGTCCAGATTTGAGTGCTAAGGAGAGAAGAGAAAGGCAAGCTAAAAGAGACCGTAAGTTCTCAAGGAAAAAAAGGCCATGGTAGCGAAGAAGAAAAAACTCGAGGAGGATCTAGCTCTTGGATGAGATATTCTCGAACAATGAAAGTGATGACATCCGTCGATGGCCATTGAGGAGGTAAACTCTTCTTTCTCTCTGTTGTTGCTCCTACACTAGCACAAGAGTTTTCAAGTTCCAATCGAAAAATACTCATTTTGACCTGATGGATTCTTTTGAGAATCGATGAAGGACTATCTTTGTTTTTGCAAGGATCGCTAAATCGAACTCAAGAGCGAGAATAAAAAAAACGAAAAGTTTAAAATCTAAAATGGAAAGACTCTAGCAATATTGAAATCACTTCTCAATTAATGGGAGCTCTTGATGAATCGGATGTTACGAAAAGTACAACTCTCGAGAAAGAGAAGTTGATCTCGCCCCTAAACTAAAAAGCTAGAAAATCTCATCAAGAGATTCAAATGTCGAATCGAAGTTCAATGACCTCTCTCGAGAAGCATAAAACTCTACAGAATCGTGAGGATAGTGCATGAAGAAGTTAACTCTATTGAATAAAGCATCTAATGTAATAGATGAAATTCAGAGTTACCAGAGATCCGCCACTATAAAAAACTGGATTAGGATTTATTCGAGGGGAACCTCACAAGGTCATCTCAATCTTTGCATCAAGTAGCAAGAAGACTATCTTTGTAAAAATAATGGCACCTACACTTCAAACCAAGTAATGCCCAAAGTTGTAGACAAGGGAAAAAAGACCTATGGTCTCAAGTAAAAACCCAGAATGATCGGGTTAGAAAGCCCAAACCCCGTGTAAAGGCTAGAAAACCCGAAAGCGATCGATTAGAAAGTTTCGAGCAAGTACTTCAAAGCCTCAAAGCTAAGAATGCAAACTGAAAAGGCTCCACATCGAACCATCGAGAGGAATCCTCGGATGAGAAACACTCAAATAGAGACATTCTCAACTCAAGAGACCAAGTCCTCGGTATCTTTGAAAGACCAGATTTCAAAGACAGACTACTGAACCCCACTTGCCTAAGGGTAAAGGTTATCTCAACCCGAGTCATCAAAGATTTAGACCAGTGCGCACAAAAAAGCCTAAGCATCTCAATGTAAGGCTGAACCAAAGAAGAATTCAAAAGCCCATGTTCATGCTAAAGCTAGCACACATATACTGAAACTAAAGGCACCCGAGTAGTGGATGTATATGTTGATGTTTATGGAAGACAAATTAGCCACTCTAAAGTGATTAGAGTTGTCAGGCAGATTTGGATTCCGAAAGGTACATCTAACCTTGTAGGACCCTACACAAATTGGGTACCACATATCTAATCTGTTTTTCAGGAAAACAGAAAAGGGTACTGAATTGAATGAAGATATCAATAGCCCCGTTGAAAGAAGATCTGAGATGTCATTGTTGGAAGATGAATCTACTTCATGGACTTCAAGAGAAATCAAACTGAAGAAGGAACTTCATCAGAGATCATATTGAAGAAGGACATCAGGATGGAGAAAATTCATACTGATAAGCAGAGAGCTGATATCTTGACTAAACCTTTGGCTGATTCAAGATTTCAGGAACTTTCAGTTGAATTAGGGATGTTAGAACCAGGTGTATAGAGTAAAATCTGAAAAATTGAAGATTTTCAGATGCATGAAGTTTTCTCAGAATTCTTCTGAGAAGCTTAGGATAAAATGAAAATACTGAATTGAGTCCCAGGAAACTCAGATTTACTGAAGGTCAGTACTCAGTAGCATACTGAACCATTTCAGTACTCAGTATTATACTGACATTTTATCAAGGTCAGTACTCAGTAAGACTGATAGAGGGAAATTGGTCTAAAGAAGTAATGACTCATGCGACTCATTTATTGCTTAAGTAAAGTTCAGTAATCATTCGCAAAATACAAAACACCTGAGGAATGTTTTTGGGCGGGATCGTTTTAAAGTCCGAAGAAGGTCAACAGTCATTTAATGCTCTGCTACATTAATGACCAATGAGGATGTTTTGGCGGCTTACTTTTCGGAGATCGTCGGTTCGTATACCCGATTAATCAGAGATTAATCTCAACCGTTGCTTTTCACCTAACCAACGCGATTCCCCACGATCTCGAAGCTATATATACCCTAAGAAGCCTTTCAAGCCAAAATTTTATCACCCTTCGTTCCCAAATCCTCTGCAAATAAAAATCTCCTTTGCCCAGAAATTCCCAAACCTTAAAGCTTCACTTCTCAAATCAATCTCTAAAATGGCTCCAACCCTGTTCGAGAGATTAGCCGAAACCAACAAGCCATGGTACGAGTTCGTTGTTTCACTTGAAAGCACAACCAACTCAAAGCCAGAAGAGGAGGCTCTACATATGATTCGACTGGCTAAACTCACCCAACTAGTCGCAAGCCGACCAGACCAGGAGTTTGCGACAGAGGTAATCGAATTCATCTATAACTTGAAGTTAGATGAAGAGGACTGTATGCATTCTAAGATAACTGTATCACACTTAGAGCATTCGTCCAAATACGTCGATTTTGAGAGGGATCTGTATATAGTTCCGAAAAATTTGAATGATGTTTTTGAGCTCTGTGATAGAGGAGAGGATCCTACGATGTATATGTCGGGTAGAGAGCAGGAATACTTAGATAGGATTGCTGAGAATCCTGTTAAGTTTGAGGCGACATTACATAAGAGGCACTTAAAGCCACAATATCGTGTGTTGATGGATATTGTGAGCAAGTGCATCATGAGTCTTGCGGGGAGTTTTGAGCAGATCAGTACCCCGAAGCTCAGATTGATGGCGGCAATAGAGGCCTCACCCACCACAGAACTTCAACCGGGGAAATTCTGATTCGGACGGTGAGTGAAGCGAACCAAAGTTTTGAGGAAGGTTGACGGGCGATCTCAATCAAAGGCAAGATCCACCATGCCACCAAAATTGCTTATATTTTGGAGATGTCTGAGAGAGGAGGAGGATATCTTCGCCAATTCGACCCCATTCCCTAAGTCCAAAATTCTCTTTAAACCCATTCTTTGCAAAGAAAGCAAGCCATCGAGGGGAGAGAAAAAGAAGGTAGAATCACCGGTTGTGGGTGATAAAGAGACTTAACAAACCGGGGGGAGGTTTTGTTGGAGGCAAAGATGGAGCAGGTGGTCTTTAAAATAATGAAGGTAAGAATCTTGCCCCCAAAGCGCGGAAAAGATTGGTGGTTCTCACCGATGAAGATGACAAAGGATTCTCGAGGAGATTCAACCCGAGGCCCAAACCGCTCGAGTTCACCATTGCAAGTGTTGGCTCGGGTTATCTCTAGGACATGATCGGATCGGTGAAAGCGGGTCTTCTCGAGGTGCTCGAGACATCGCTCGATTCGATATAAAATTTCTCAAGAAATTTTTAAAGGAGCTCGAACCTCGGAGATACCTACCTCGGATATCATGCAGTTCGATGTAAGAGCCAAATTTCGAGTCGATCTCGAAGATGTGCAAGCTCACCGACGAGCCAACTCGTGACTAAATCCGAGGATATACCAACTCAGTTCCCTCGGAACCCACTCGGATGCAACCGAGGACTGGACGACAAACTTCGGATGCCACGAGGCTCGGAGAGAGAATATTCTTGATGAGCTTCCGAAAGTGATCTATCGCTGATCCCTCGGTGATGCTTCCAACCAACCAGAGCCCGAGATGGAAGAAGGGGCGGCGTCAAGAAGGCGAGTGGAGGAGCAAGGGGAACGGTTCATTCTAGACCACTACCCCGAGCTCACTCGCCTACCGATCGCAAGATGTTTTCTTGATTAAGGACAATCGTGTGTTCATCCTCAATCGGACTCTTCCCGAGATGCTTGACACATTGCCGCTTTCGGGGGAAGACCGGTGGAATGAGGAGACAGCCTTTTCCTCGACCGACTTCTCGAGTTCAAGGACAAAGCTCGGATGAAAAATTCCGATTTTGATGAGCCGGTTCGAGAGGAAGTTGGTCGAGAGGAGAGCGATCAAAGTTGGTGCCCCGAGTGATGAGAGACAAATCTAAAGATGGAGATGGGGACCAACAGGGAGATCTTTGGATCGATCTCAAATAGAGAAGGAGACCTCTTTTTGATCAACCTAAAATTGGTCAACCTCGATCGAAGCAAGACTTTTGGTACCTTTTGGCACTATTAACAATTATGCCAAAGATATTTGAAAGTTCTATCTTTAATTCAAATGTCGATAAATGATCGAGGCTCGATTAGAGACTGGAGCTCAGGACGAAGCTGAAGCATAGGATGATCAGACAGCATAGAAGGTGCAGAAGGTTCCTGAGATTGATCTCACTCCCTTGATGGAGAAACTTGAGAAGGTTGAGCCAATGATGATCAAAATTGCTCAGATGGAAGAGACGTTAGCCAATCAAGCTCAAAAGATGGAAAGTCTTAGTCACTCTTCGTAGCCGGTGCAAATTCAAAACACTCGACCACCCGTGATGACCTCCATGGAAGAAAAATTTCAATGAGAAGCTGGAGGGAGTCAAGGCTGAGTTAAGTGATGAACTGAAGCAGAAACACCAGGAGAGTTCTGATTTCCTAGAAGTGAAACTGGCAGAGAAGAATGAGGTGTTAATCAAGTCTGCTGTTGAGGAAATGAGCTCATTACTCATGACCAAGATGACAGAGATGTTCAAGGAAGCACTCTCTGGCCAGTTTGCCCACTTATCTGAAGAATTTTCTGTGGCCAAGAACCATCTAAGGAGTCTGGAAGACGAACAAGATCAGATAGCAGGAGAAGTTCGCTGTGTGAGCAAAGAGCAATATCACATGGACACAACACTCTCCAGACTTCTTCCAAATTACGGTGCCAAGAAGGGGGAAAAGGAAGGTGAAGACCTCAGAAAGTTCATGGCACGTACTTTGGAGAAGAAGGCTCAGAAAGATGCTGAAATGTATAATCTAGCAAAAGCCTTAAAAGAAGTCGAAGCTACTAAGAAATTGAAGTTCGCTTCAGGTAGAGAAGCCTATCTACACTCGAGTTTCTAAGCAAACCATGCTTGATGTTACAAAAGAAAAACTGAGTGCTAGAGCAAAGGTTGGAACAAGCCAGCCTATGAAGAGGAAAGCCTTGGACGTTGTTCAACCTGTAAGCAAGCGTGCGAAGGCTTCTAAGCCAATCCAGAGAAAACTGATTCTGGATGATGAAGAAACGGAACAACTAGTGGTATCTGAGTCTCAACCTCAGAAAAGAGTCTTCAACACGAGAAATGCCCTGAAGACACTCCAAGAAGAACAAGCTAAGAAAGCTGTTGCTTCGGTCTCAGGAGCGTCTGTGATCAGAAAGAAGATAGACGAAGAGCAGAAGCGAAGGAGTGAATTCAGGAAGTTTACGAGCAAGAGGAAAGGAACATCAAAAGCACTAAAGTGGCCCCACGTTGATAAATGGATGCCTATCAAACTCAACGATATGTGGGAAGAAGTCAAGAGAACCTTCTGGTTCAATTATGATGTTCTCAGGGAATGGAGAGGGGAAAGCTCAGATCAGAATGAAACATTCATTGAATATCTCCTTACCTTCTATCCAAAGTATCTACAGAGCTAGATTAACTTTGCGGATGAAGGATAAGTACAGATAGTAGCCCCTGGTCCATATTCCTTTCCTCCTCCAAGACTTGATAATGGCTTGGTGAATGAGAAGGTCATTACTCAAGAGATTGCTCAGTATGCTGGTCAGTTGGGTCTAACAGGAAACAGTCCGGACATCATCAAGGAAAGAAATGAGCTGAAGAAGAGATTTTTTTCGAATGTTTGACCTGGAGGTGCCCGCTGATGAAGTTGAGAATGAAGCAAACTGAAGAGCAGAAGACTGAAGAGCCAAATCAGAAGACTGAAGACTCAGAAGATTCTGTAATCTTTAAATTTTTGTCTTTTTGATTTTGTTGATAAACTCATTGTAATATGTAATGGTATACTCATCATCAATGAAGATTTATCATTATGCTCAAAAGATAATATCTCATTATCTTATTTACATGTCTTTTATTTTGATATGCTGAATGAATGTCTCTAAACTGATTGTATGTTGATAAAGGAGAAATTGTCTAGATTTGGGGGAAATTGTTTAAGTATTTAGTAATGAACTATTTAAGAAGATTCATTACTGAAGAAATTATTAATTATTGGGAGACTCTCTGAATTTGTTGGGAGATTCTCTGATTCAGGAAATTGTTGGGACATAACCAATCTTGTAAGAGGATAAACTGAAACCTGAGTATAGGTTATATGTTTGTAACAAGATAGGTTTTGGCATCATCAAAAAGAGGGAAATTGTTGGGAGATGAATTTAATAAAGATATATGATTTTGATTAAGATCCCAAAACCCCTAAGTATGACATGTTCAGAATGATCTTGATAGTTGAGTCAGGATTCAGTTTTAGAGTACTCAGGATGTTATCTGCAAAATGTATAGTCGTGAGATATAGTTCAGATAGGTTCAAGACTCAAGAACTCAAGATATTTTCAAGTATCCGAAGTTTCAAGATGAAATCGAGATATCAAGACTCAAGATGATATCGAGTAAATCAAGACTCAAGACGAAGACTCAAAGACATCGGTCCAAGATAAACTACAAAGATTCAGAAGATCCTGAAGACTCAGAAGATCCTGAAGACTCAGACTCAAGACGCAAGATCAAGATCGAGGATCAAGATCAAGAATATCAAGGCACAAATGATTAATCAAGACTCAATGAAAGTCATCAATGCTCGATGTGAACTCGAATGTTCCGAGGCACTGAAAAAATCTATCGGAAGGATGCAATACTGAGAAGATCGCGATTCCTTAGAAAGTTAGATATTGCCAAGACATTCAAATGCAGACAAAAGGAACTAAGTCAGAAGTGTTGATAAGGTTATATCAAACTCAGAGTTTGTAACCAAAAAGAGCCGTTGAAGGTGTCTACCTTTAACTGGAGACAAAAGTCAAAAAGAGGAAGACGACACTGTACCATACTGACACTGACAGTGACAGGTCGCTGTAAAAGATGTCAGATGTACAAAAGTTCCAGACTGCAAAAAGTGAAGACCGGCTACATGAAAGGCTATTGCCTAAAACGTGTTAGGGAGGTTCAAACCCTAAATATAGCCGTTTCTCACACACCTTAAGAGGAAACTCACGAAGCTATCTCTCCAACGGATAGTTTTCAAGAGTAACCTTGGTGTATGCCTATAAATACTGGTGACCCTCTACATTGAAAGGTCACGGGAAATTTATACGCAACTCAAGAGCTCAAGCTTATTCTTGCAAAAGTTAAAGCACTCGAAAAACATAGAATTTCCCAAGTGTTTCTATATTGAAGAGAGCTCACTATACTAAGCCTAGCTTGATAAGAAATATCCAAAGCTTAGTCGAGATATCCTAACCCTTTGCATTGTGCTTCATTGTAAAGGATATCTCATCCTAGTTGGAAACCAACCAAGAAACCCCAAACCCTTGTGAAGGTAGTTGGAGTGTGTTTGTTGGTGAGAAGAGTTGTAAAGAGTTAGTAAACTACGCGGAGTAGTCAGAAAACTCTAGAGGAGAAGTTAGTAAGCTACAGGGGTAGTCTGAAAGCTTGTGTGTGATTGAGTAAGTAAACTACGGAGGTAGTCAGAAAGCTCAAGGTCGGGTTGAGTAAGTAAACTACGTGGAGTAGTCAGAAAACTCAGGGCCGAGTTGAGTAAGTAAACTACGAGGTAGTCAGAAAGCTCAGAAGTTGATAGTGAATTTCTCTGAAGAGTCAGGGAGAGTGGACGTAGGAGCTTGAGTCTCTGAACCACTATAATTGTTGTGTTCTTTATTGCTTTCCTTATCTGTGCTTAAATGTTGCATTGACTTGATTTTGAAAGCATACTTTTCACTGATATTCAGTTGGAATCAATCCACTGAAGTTGCATAAGTAAATCACAGCCTAATCACTATTTCATAAAGGGAAGGTTTTCAGCAAAGCTTGAAATGAGTATAAACTAAAGGGCCAACCATTCCGCACGACTGAGTAGCTAGAACAGATAGTTACCGAACTGAACTCTCTTCTGAGGATTCAGTAAGTTAGTTATCTGATCCAAGCAACTCAGGATCTCTGACACTCAGGACTCAGTTGGGATTATCTGAGGTATCTGAAAGCAGCTCAGGATCACTGTCTCAGTAGACTTTGACTCAGAGCGATCTGTTCTTCTCAGAACCTAATCTTCAGGATTATCTGACCCAAGCTAACCTCAGTAAGAAAAAATTTTAAAATCACTGAACACGTGTATTCCCCCCCCCCCATACACGTGTAAAACTCGTTTGCACCGGGACCAACATGTAACATAATAGCATGAAACTTTTGAATGGTAGTTCAAAATGGAAAATAAATGTTATAGCATGTAACTTTTGGAGTTGGAGGGGTGAGGCGGTGATGGATGACGTTAAACTTATTCCTTTAGTTTACTCGTCAAACAAAGCACTTTATATAACTCAATCATTCAACTCAAAAGATAGATTTTTAGCAAGTCTACAAGAACGTAGACCCGCTCTGATACCACTCTGTCACGCCCCAATTTTCATAAAACGAATTTTCTAAAAAGTAGTTAAAGTTACTAACTTGAGCGCGCGACTAAATTTAAATTTCAAATCCCTAACGGTAAAGAACAACGACTATTATTTTAAAAATACTTTATTTAAACAACGAAAACCATCAATAAAAAAAAGATGAAGTGGAAGACCTACGAACTTATTAAATAATAAATTTACTTGACAAACAGCGGAAGCATAAACATGAATCAGTTTCTTGAAATAGAAATTAATTTAAAATACCAATTGTACTAAAACTTAACTAAATAACGGAAATACCAATAATTTTGAAGTCTGAAAAGAAATTCATAATAAAATCCCTAGAAATAATAAAAATTTAGTTAATCATAAACTTTGATAACTTATTTGAGTATAGTTAACATCTAAGATTTGTCTTCCATCACCACTCCTCGCCTTCCAACTCCTCAACCTGAAATGGGGAAAATATTGGGGTGAGCATGCAAGCACACTCAGTGGAGCCACGTTATTCCGAATAAATGTTAAAAATAAATAATTAAGTAAATCAACTTAGTAAATCACATTCACTTTGCCATATAACTTTGCCATAGAACTTCGCCATTGAACTTTGCCATAGTAACATTTCCATAGAAACATTGCCTAAGAACTTGGAACTTGGGAGCACGGCGGGTTAAACCCGAAGACCCGTCGGTCCCGAACCTCAATAAGAGCCCCTGGCTATTAGACTTTGCCGAGCACGGCGGGATACACCCGAAGACCCGTCGGCCCCGGACCTCAATAAGGGCCCCTGGCTATTAGACTTTGCCAACATAACATTTGCATAACATTGGAAAAATAATTCACATAGTAGATAACTCAATAATTTATTTAAAACATATAACACCGAATAACACATGCAAAAGAGCTCTACTAACCACTGTAGAGATTAAAGAAATAAAATCCCACCTTGAAAGATGATTACAGAAGCGATAAGTAGAAGCCTCAGATGAACTAATCCTCGTAATTGTCGTCGCCTATCATAAAATTTAAAATCTACTTAGAAAATAATAAAATAAATCCTTAAAATAGAATAATGTGAATTCAAATTAATTAAATGAAAGAAAATCTCCTAATCTTATTATACAACTTCGCGTCTGTTGCCTACTGTACCAAACCTCATCAACTAATATTAAACTTATTTGGGTATTACTTCCATTTATTCAGCATAGTAATCTTTATATATTAATACAAATAAATAAACTCTTAAAACGTTTCTATATCACCCAACCCATAATACATTAAATGGAATAAAACAATCAACTTCCCAATAAAGTGTCAATAGTTCACGTATCAGCCCAAAACCTAATTTTCTTTTCATTAATTCAATAAAGGAGATCTGTTGGGAAATTATGTATTAAGTTTTGATGGAAGTTCCAAAACAGGTTGTAATAGGACCAGTCAGATCTGTTAGCTGACTGATGATTTAAGAATCAGATTAAGATGACCAGCTGAAATGTATAGATAGCTGATGTAAAAGATAGGTCACATATTGAGGGAGAACTCAATATGTATAGGTCAGGTCAAATTATCAGATGGCCAGATAAGGTCAGATGATCAGAAGACTAAACAAGTCAGAAGACAAGAAGAAGTCAGATGATCTGGTGAAGACATAAAAGCTCAAGTTCAGAAGACCTGAAAATCAGATGACTCAAGAAGACCAGAAGACTAGAAGACCTACATCAGCCGAGTCTGCAAATTGTACTAAGACAATCTGCATCAGAAGACTCTATCAGGTAGACTGATCAGTTATCTGATCAGGTCAGCTCACACCTGGTGTTAACCAAATGTTACACCAGATCATACGAATCTTCTACAAGAAGAATGTCAAACTTTAGTTGGTAGAACAAACGCTGAAGTGTTGTACCTGTGAAACCAATGAGAGAGCGACACGTACGCAAAAAGGGCTGACACTGCGGGATTCGGCGCTGCAAAGTCAAAACGGCTACAAAAGACACTATTCACGCTTTCGGCCATGCCGCCCCTGAGCACGTCAAATCAATCCTGCAAATCTACCAAATATAGCCGGAAATTCAAATTGCTCTCCAACGACTCTTTGATTTCGAGGTCTATAAATTTGGGATTACTCTTCAGAGTAAAAAAAAAGACGGAAATTATCAAGAAGCTCATATACTATAGCAAAATTTCTGCACGAAGAACACAACCTTGAAGATTATTTTCTAAGTGTTCATCCCATAGTTCTTAGCACATAAATCTTATCCTCTAGCTGTTAGGCTACTTAAATACTAGGATAGATTTCAAAGTTGGAACAAACAACAAATCTTACCCAAAACCCAAAGTTAGGTTAAGTTTGTTTAGCAAGATTTCAGACTAGGGTTTCTAGTTCTGATTTCTGGGATTGGTTGAGTGAGAGCTCTATAAATATTTGTTGGTGTAATGTGTTGGACTAACACAATAATCTAAGTCCAGTTGGTTAAGTTGATGCCCCTTTTAATAGGGAAGAGTGGAAGTAGGACTGGTTGTCCGAACCACTATAAATCTTGTGTGCATTTACCTGTTTGATTAACTGCTTTACACTATTGCACACAACCTTGATTAAATCTGCATACATATTCTGAGTTAGGATCAGCTAGCACCAAGCTACTGATCTGATCAGTTTGACTCCATAGTCAGCTAATTGAAAACAGCTTAGGAATCCGATCTGTCATAAACTGGTTTTTCACTCGGGTATAAACTAGCTTCCGCACAATCAGTTAAACTGATAGACACCGAACTGATCTGCCCTCAGGCGATCAGTAAGTTGGATATCAGTCCAAACTGATTCACTTGCACTCTGATCAGGCAAACTGCAATCAACCTGATCTGCACGAAAAAGTTTTCAGAAGTCTATTCACCCCTCCCCTCTAGACTTCTGCCCTCACGAAACCCGTTCAGGACCTACAAGTGGTATCAGAGCGGTGGTTCTACGGACCACTGTCTTTGAATATCATCAGTTCTTGAGGAAGAACCTTTGTGGTCACTTGAACTGATCTTGATAAACCTTTTCAAATCTCATTTGTTTTCAAACTCACGATCAACAAGGATAATACTTCGGGTATGGATCATGATTTGCCTAAATTTTCCATTGATGAGTATGCAGACTGGACGATATACATGAGCAACCATCTGGGATCAATAAGCAGCAGGATGATGGAAGTTCTTGAACGAGGACCCATCATTATCTATCATGACAACCCAGCTGTTGGAGGTGATCCAGACTTTCCAGCTGGAAGCCTTGTCAGAAAGAGTCCTGCCCTGATGGATGCTGAAGAGAGAAAGTTGTACACTCTGGATACGATAGCCAGGCACATAATCATGAAGACCATGGACAAGATAACCAGAGAAAAGATAAAGTATCTTAAGACAGCCAAACAGATGTGGGATACGCTTGCTGAAATATGTGTAGGAAATGATCTGATTAAAGATAGCAGACTGCAAGCTGAACTGGTGAAATTTGAGAAACTCAAGATTCTACCAAATGAAACCATCAAGAATCACCATGTCAGTCAACAAGCTTCGGGAACTTGGACGAGAGATGTCAGATAAAGACATAAATTACAAGATCTTGAGATCTCTGACTAAGAAGTGGGATATGAAAGTCACTGTAATAAAGGATTGTCAAGATATTGCCAAGATGAAGCCAAGCAACCTGTTCCTGAGTCTTAAAGCCCATGCGTTCGATCTGATCGAAAGAGGGCAAGAAGAAAAAGACGAGTCGCCTGCTGAAGCCACACCTACCACATCAAAATCAGTTGCATTCAAAGCAGCCAACAACAACTCAAAGTCTACTGAACCTATTGGGAATATTATAAGCCAAACTGAACAGATTGCTTTGCTAACCAGAAAACTTGAAAAATCTAACATTCAACTTGGCAAGTATCGTAGATTTTACAGGGATTATCAAAACAGCAGAGGAAGAGATAGGAGGCCAGCTGACAGATCTCCAGAAAGGACCAGATCTGATGATCATAGAGAAGATCGCAGAGAAGATAAGAAAAGAGATGATCGGTCTGATGAAAGAAGAGACAACAGATCTGAAAGAAGAAACTCAGATTACAATCAGACAGGTAAGTCACCTGACAGATTCTACAGACAAAATGACTCACCTGGCAGAAGGAGTTCCGTGGATCGTGGAGCATGTTTCAACTGTGAGAAACCAGGTCATTATAGCGCAGATTGCCCGGATCTGACTCCAAAAGAAAGAAAAGACAAGCGGAACAGACGAGAACAAAGATACAGAGACAGAAAAGCCATGGTTGCTGATACATCTGAGATCGATGATTCTTATCTGCCTTCTGATGATTCTGACTATCAGTAGAGGACTTTTGTCTGATAAGCAACGCTGATGATTTCTATCACTACGATGATCTGATGTTCTCATCTGATGAAGACATCTGTCTCATGGCTAAATAGGAAGACCAATCTGAGGTAACCTCTAAACCTTCTGCTCTTTCAGTTTCCACACCAGCTATGATTAGCACACCTGCTGGAGAGATTGACTTGCAGCTCTATTCTGAGCAATTGCTTGATGATCTCTCTAACGCAGTAGACACTTATACTATAGTGGAAGCCGAAAACGATAAGCTAAGGATTGAAAATACTCAGCTTGTTAAGGAAAATGCTGACAGTAAAGCAGCTGAACTAAAATCAGCTGAAGCTGCTCAGAAGATAACTGAAGAACTAAAAGTTCTGAAAGTTAATTCTTCTGATCAGGAGAAGCAGATTAAGGAATAGCTAGCTATCAATAAACAACAAGCTGATGATTTTAAAATCCTACAAGCCTAGTTTGATGATCTCTTCCGACTACATGAGTGTCTGAAATTAATTGAGGATAGTTTACGTAAGAAAATACAGGTTTTCACGAAATCTTCGAAAACCGTTCAGGATATGAATAACTATTTTAGAACGACAACTAATAAGAAGGGAATTGGGTATGAAAACCCTTCTACATCCTCAAAAGCCCCATCTGATTCACTTCAAAAAGGTGTAATCAAAAGAGTTTCTGATATAGATACACATAAAGTAAAATTTGTACCTAATAAGGGAAAGAGACCTGCTGAACAAGTAAGGCAAGTGCCCAATCAGAAAGGGAACAGAAATGGACCCCAACTGATTAAGCATCAGCCAAGGAATCAACAGAAGAACCCAGTTCTTCTGAAGAGACCTCTACCTGGTCAGCAGATTAGGTATCAGAAAAGACAACCTCTAAAGGGGAAATCTGATCTGAAACCTAATCAGGTCAAGCTACCTAACAGGCAAGTCAAGGGTAAACTGCTGAAACCAGATATGCCAATAAGATATGAATCTTTTAATGGTAGCAGTCGTACCTACCCTTATAATCAGAAACTTAGGGCTGCTGAACCTGAGCCCCACTGGGTTAAAAGAAGACAAACTGCAAGGAAAAATCCCAAGTCTTCTTATTCACCCAAGACTCACACAAATAATCATACTGATCAGAATGCATATGAAGAGATGTATGATTATGTAGATGTTTATGGGAGACAAATCAGGCCTTCTGATCTATCTGATTACAATAGAAGTGCCCTGTTTGTATGGATCCCTAAAACCAACTCTAACCCCTCAGGACCCAATCCTAAAGGGGTACCTAAAACCTGATTTGATTGCAGGTTCGCGTGGGTTTGGCCAACAAAGGAGGTGTAAAAACAACTATCTGGTACATCGATAGTGGATGCTCAAGGCATATGACGGGAAGCAAACATCTCCTCAGCTCTTACACAGAACAAGATGGCCTACGTGTACTCTTTGGTGATGATAACTTTGATTTTACCAGAGGATTCGGAACCTTAGAGAATGATGATGTACATGTTACTGAAGTCTCGTATGTCGAAGGTTTAAAGCATAATCTGTTATCAGTTTCACAATTCTGCGACAACGGATTCAGTGTTGAGTTCTCGACTGATCAGTGTACTATCAAGAATCGAGCTACTCAACAGATCTTGTTATCTGGTTCAAGAAAAGGTACGATTTATACAGCAGATTGAAACATTTGTCCAAGAAATGCATGTCTGATTGTTAAGAGTTCAAAAGGTAGCAATTGGCTCTGGCACAAGAGAATGAGTCATCTGAACTTTAAAACTCTTAACAAGATAGCAAGGATGTCTTTGGTTGAGGGTCTTCCGAATGAGGTATTCTCTAAGGATCGGACATATGTGTCGCATGTCGGAAGGGAAAACAAAGTTAAAGCCTCATTCAAGGAATCCTGGACCAAAGATCCAAATGAGTATTACAATCGCTCCATATGGACTTATTTGGACCCGTTACACCAAATCGATCTCGGACGACGCAAATATACTCTGGTAATCGTGGACGATTATTCCAAGTTTACCTGGGTTGAATTCTTGTATAAGAAGAATGAGACAACAACAAAGATACCTGAGTGCTCAACAAACTACAAAACGAAAAGGGTGTCAGTATAGTGAAAATCGATCGATACAAAGTACGAAATTTACGAACTCTTTTATTATCTTGATTTTTGCACTAAGTTTGGTATACAACATGAGACATCAGCTGCAAGAACACCACAACAGAACGATGTAGCAGAACGGAGAAACAGAACACTCAAAGAAGCTGCTCGCACTATGTTAGCTGAACATGCAACACCAAGTCGTTTCTGGGCAGAAGCCATCAATACTGCATGCCACACTCAAAACAGATGCTCTCTGACTATGGCTCACTACAAAACACCATATGACCTGTGGAAGGGCAGAAAACCTCGTGTTTCTTACTTCCATGTTTTTGGGTGCAAGTGTTTCATACACAACAATGGGAAGTGTCAGTTGAAGACCTTTGAGGCCAAGTCAGATGAGGGTACATTCTTAGGATATTCCTCATCCAGCAAGGCTTTCAGGGTTTACAACAGGCGAACCCTAGTTGTGGAAGAAACACCTCATGTGGTCTTTGATGAGACATCTTCTGAACAAGAGAGATCTCGCCTCGAACAAGCAAAGCCCGCAGATCAACCGGTGCGATGCACGTAAAATGGATCACTACGTATCAAGGAAAAAGGATCGAGAACACGTGAATCGTGTATATTCCGAACTTGATCTTCTTGATTCACCAGTCAATCGGACCTAAAGTACGCGTATAACCGCCAATGAAGAAGCCGGTATACAGGAGAGGCGATATCAAGCGAACCATCCGGTTCAGGGGGAACACCTGAAGTTCCTACTGAGGACAGACATCAGCACATGATGAGTCCAACATCAACTGAGACTTTTCCATGTCAAGTGGATCATAATTCTGCACCACTCCCAATCACTAGTAATGAACTACTATCAGAAGAGGATGATGTTCTCCAAACTGATGTAAATCAGAAAAGAAGGACCTGGGTAACCAGTTCATCCAACGAGATCGATCATCGGAGATCCATTGATAGAGTTAGAACTAGACATCGACAGTGAAAAGTGACATGTATTGTTGTTATTTGTCTTTGAAGGAACCAACTGAAGTAGAATAAGCTCTACAAGATCCAAACTGGATTCTAGCCATGCAAGAGGAACTGAAACAGTTTGAGAGGAATCAGGTTTGGAAACTGGTGGACAGACCAACCCATCAAGATGTGATTGGCACAAAGTAGGTATTCAAGAACAAGAGAGATGAGAATAATGTCATAATCAGAAATAAGGCAAGACTTGTTGCTAAGGGGTATTCACAATCAGAAGGAATTGATTATGATGAGACCTTTGCCGATCGCTTCGCCGAAGCCATTCGGTTGTTTCGCATATCTTTGCCTACGAGAGGGTTTATTGTGTATCAGATGGATGTTAAGAGTGCATTCTTAAATGGGGTACTAGCTGAGGAAGTTTATATTGAACAACCTCCAGGCTTTGAAAAAGGCGACCAGGTGTACCGTTTAAGAAAAGCTCTTTATGGCCTGAAACAAGCTCCTCGAGCTTGGTATGATACACTCTCTCAGTTCTTGATAGACAGTGGTTTCACTAAAGGAATAGTGGATAGAACCTTATTCAGAATAGAAGATGGAGAAGATATTCTGATGGTTCAGATTTATGTGGACGACATCATCTTCGGATCTCCCAACAAGAGTTTATGTGATAAATTCAGCAAGCTAATGCAAGGGAAGTTCGAGATGTCCATGATGGGTCAGATGAGTTACTTTCTGGGTCTACAAGTTAAGCAAAGTACAGAAGGGATATTCATCTGCCAGGCGAAGTACACTAGGAGTTTATTGGCTAAGTTTGGAGTTCAAAACTGTAAGGAAGCCAGAATTCCTATGATGATTGGATTCAAGATGGATCCAGATGAGAAGGGTCAGAAAACTAATCAGAAAGAATATAGGGCTCTCATTGGATCACTACTATACCTGACTGCCAGCAGACCAGATATCACTTTTGCAGTAGGTGTATGTGCCAGATTTCAGGCAAATCCAATGCAAAACCACAAAGCGACTAAAAGCGGATTCTTAAGTATATGAAGGGGACAGTAAACCTTGGTTTATTTTACCCATCAGATGATAATCTAGAGCTTAGTGGGTATTCTTATTCTGATTATGGAGGTTACATAATTGACAGGAAGTCAACCTCAGGTACATGTCAGTTTTTAGGTAGTAAACTGATCTCTTGGTTTTCAAAGAAGCAGACATCAGTTGCGACATCTACTACTGAAGCAGAATATAGGGTTGTAGGAAGCTGTTGTTCCCAACTGCTCTAGCTAAGTCAGCAGCTGAGGGATTACAACATTATAGCTAAGAATGTACATATATTATGTGACAGTAATAGTGCTATTGCAATCACCCAGAATCCTGTTCTACATACAAGATGCAAGCATGTGGATGTCAGACACCATTTTATAAGAGATCATGTTGAAAAGAAGAATATCAGAATGGAAAAGATCCATACTGATAAACAGAAAGCTGATATTTTAACCAAGCCACTAGTTGAGATCAGATTCAGAGAATTATGCAATGAGCTAGGGCTT
Source organism: Stenogyne calaminthoides (assembly GCA_037126765.1). Lineage (NCBI taxonomy): Eukaryota > Viridiplantae > Streptophyta > Magnoliopsida > Lamiales > Lamiaceae > Stenogyne > Stenogyne calaminthoides. The sequence goes on from JBBCBC010000004.1 coordinate 14,359,244, forward strand.
CTGGATCTCGGAGAAAGTGCACCAGAAATGTTTGGTGGACTAGTCTCCAAGACCAGTTGGTTAAGAGACTGACCAGATAGAAAGAGTCAGATGAGGAAGGTACCTCAACTGATCAGATCTGATCAGAAAAGAATTATCATATTAAGGGGGAACTGATCAGATTGGAAGGTTATACTTTGTAAGTCGATTAAACTATGTTGAACAAGGGAGTTGTATAAGATTAAGGCTACAAATCGCATAAGAAAGTAGAAACAACACAACAATGGAATAATAGAAATTTTCATTGATAAAGACCCGGAGGTCAGAATTACATTACAAGTTACAAGTACGAAAGGACCCGGAGGTCAGTACATAAACCCTAAACCATAAACCCTAAGCCTAACCTTAGAAAGGGGGGGAGAGAGGCTTTGAAGATTTTAGAGCCTGATGCTCCCATTTTCCCCAACCCTAAAAGGGGTGTGAGAGGCTTCAAAATAGTCCTAAAGCCACCCTCAGAGCTTCGGAGTGAGGAGCGAGAGCGGCATTGAAGGATTTCTAAGCCAGGAGCCCCTAGTCCTAAAATCAATGGGCTCTCCAGCTGTTAAATGGGACACAAGTGCCAAAGATGTGGTGCAAAGACCACATGGCCACAAATGTCACATGCAAATATTGAGTTTGATATACGATGATCAGCTGTTGTCTGATCAAGATCGAATACCAAACTCATGTTTTGTATCAGACTGAGTCTGTTGATGTTAATTCCGTCATCTCGATAGGCACACAAGGTGCATACGGTTAGGAGAAGTGTCTTCTCATTTGCAATAGCAGATCCGCCGCCTCGGTGGTAGAGAAGCTTGGCAATAATTGTATGTGTAATCTTCGATGACGACGAAAGCAGTAATAAGGGACGCACAGGGTTGATTTGAGAAGCTGAAATCATTTGAAAAGGGTTAAAAGTTTTTGCCAGAAGTTTCACCGGAAATAAGGGTTCATCGGAAAACATGGAGCATAAGCTAAATAAAGAAGATGAATGATTTATGTTGTGTTGTTTGCCTAAAACCCCAGATCTATTTATAGAAGAAAAACAGGGGTATAGATGCAAATTTAATTTCTCAAGACCCTTAAGAGAAATTTGCACCGCAAGGACAGAGCGTAAGAAACACGCGACTGATGGTTGGATGAGTTGACGGTGTGAGTTATCATAACGTATCCATACCATCATTACGGAGTGTCAAATCACACCGACTTAGGGAATCGAGGTGACTCCTTGACTCCCCGAAGTAATAGCTTTGGCAGGAGTATGACACAAATCCCTAGGAAACGTGGCCTGAATAGAAGAAGACTGAAGATCAAAACAGCTGAACATCAGAATGGCCTGATCGAGAAATCTGAAATCCTGAGTTCTGAAGTACTGAATTGCTGAATGTTGACATGGATCAGATAAGTTGATCAGATAAGTGGATCAGATACATGGATCAGATATGTATCAGATTGGATCAAACAGGAATCTGATCAGATGAGTGGAATATTGTTGGGAAATGCTAAGGGATAGGCTACCATCAGTAAGGTCAACAGTAATCAATCCAACCAGATCAGATCACAGTGGTAACTGATTGATTACAATATCAATCAGTCAGATACGTTTCTTATTTATCTCTTTCTGATCATTTTATATGTCTTATTTAAATAAATTGGCTTTTACTACTGTTCTTTTAACATTGTGAATGCACTGCAAAACATTAAATGCTGACATGGGAATATGTATTTAATGTGTTTTATTGCGGGTTTTTGCGTCCAAAATACGAGAAGACTATTTTTATTAACCTTGCGATTAAAACACTTTACGGCCGACTAATCTCAGCCATTGATTTCAAAACACGGACACTTGAGTACTTATGGGAAGTTGTGCAAAGAGGTTTCCCTAGCATAATATAAACCCAAATCTTTCTCCGAAAACCTCTTTCCACTCCTTCTTCTTATCAGTTTCTTAAAAGATCAAACTTTCAAAATCTTCAGAAATTATATTTCCAAAATCGATTGATTCTATTTTAGCGTTTATTCAAACCTACGAATCAATATCTAGTAATTTTCTTTTAAGTACTGCATAAATTCACTCATAGTGGTTATTAGGTTTACAAATCGTGCTACTGTGTGTCTGTGATTTATATCTGTTATATGCAATGATCTATATGCTTACTTGCTTAATTCATGCTTAGATTGTTGGTTTGACTGAGTTTATTGAAATATTTTTACTCAAACTTATATCAATTTGCATATTATACAGAAATGGCACATCTTATTGCACGAAAGGGCCAAGGCAACAAGATCTGCAATTTCGCCTCAATGAAGAAGGATGTCATTGATGAGAAATATGTGGTATTTTCAGTCACCTCAGATCCTGAATCGTTGGAAATTCTGGAGTGCCTGCGAGCGTGTGGTCTTGAACAATACTGCTACAGACATCAAAACATAGTCCACACTCATGAAGCCCTAGAATTTTTATATAATCTACAGAAGGACGAGGATATTGATGTTGATTTGATTTCTTCCGTCGGAGGATTGGAAGTAAGAATCACGGATGATGATCTTCAAAGAATCTTTGGTCTCACTCGAGGAAGCATCAACCCAGAAACTTTCACAACTGATGTAGGAGAGAAGGATTTTCTTGAAGCCGAGCTGTTGAGGCCAGCAAATAAGGATCATACACTGAATGTCAAAGCTCCTTACCTGAAGAGGAAATATCGCCTTCTCTTTGAGATTGTGCAGAAGGTGATTATGTGCTCAACCTACAGTCTTGATGTTGTCACCTCTTATAAGATCAGTGTCATGACTGTAATCATCAAGAAAGCATCTGATACGGATTGGTTGGGTATGTTCAAGTCAAGACTGTGGAAAGACTCAGGGAAGTTCGATCTGAACGAGAGGAATGAAGTGTACTTATCCTCCAAATGCTCTTTCATGCACAAAGTATCAATCATTCTATCAGACAAGCTGCCGAACAATTATGAATGGAATGAGAATGGTACAAAGGTGTACTTAGCAAAGCACAAGGCCATCTTGGGCAGGGATGAGTCTCTGCCTGGCCAGTCTGATGAGGATCCTACTCCATATGTGCCCAAACAAAAGGGAGAAAAGAAGGGAAAAGAAAAGGCAACTGCATCTTCGATACAATCAGAAGCACAGGGAACGGTCATCCCAGAGAAGAGGTTGAAGAGGAAGGACCTGGCCAAGAAACCAGCTGCTCAACAGAAACGTCAGAAGAGAGTCACTTCTCCTCTGCAGACTGTTCCTAGTCTTGCTCAGCAAGTTCACAGAATGAAGGAGTTGATTCAGGTTGAATCAGAAGAGGAGATTGCAGTCAGTTCTGAGCACACTGCAAGTGGAGTTAGGGACGAGCAGATGCTCGAAGGAGAATGAGAAAGGGAAGGAGAAGGAGAAGGAGAAGGAGAGAGAACTGTTGAAGGAACTGAAGTGGAACACTCTGAGGGAGAGACACCATCTGATTATCTGCCTCTCAGCAAAATCTTTCAGAAAGAAAGATCACCTACACCCACTTCCAAATCACCATCACCCTCTCCTCAAAAATTATTATCACCACCACCTTCTCCCCACAAAACATTCTCACCCTCACCCTCACCCTCACCAGTAAGACCACCCCCTTCACCCAAATCTCCCACTCCCCCAACCATTGAACCTGAAAAAACTGAACCCCCTCAGACTTCAATTGTTATTGAAACTGAACCCCCTCAACCAGTGGTAAACGAACCTGAACCTTAACAACCTACAGCCAGTGAACCACATATATCCCCACCTCACCCCCAATCTCCAGAAAAGATACCAGAACCTGAGAGATCTGACAAACGTATGTCCATCTCTTACAATCCTTTCAACACCAGAACAGTGTTTGCTTCACCTGATTCAGAAAGCCCCATTATAAAAGTCATGAAGCAACACATAAAGGAGTATCTGCTGGACTTGTGCCCTGAGTTGGATCAACACCCTGACATCCAGCACCAGATAGAAGAGATTGTGTTCTGGAGAGATATCAGATTGAAGTGCATCGAGGAGTTTCTGGTCCTCATGAAATCTCTGGACTCTGACTTTTTTGTAGATCTGGAGATGAAGTGTTTGGAGAGTGCTGGGATTGATAGTGCTGTTGAGTTGACCTCTGAAGATGATATCAGATGGTTAATTCATGATAGGTTTGGGATTGTTGAAAATAAGGAGGAGACTGTAGAACCTCCTTCTCATACAAATCTTGAGGGAGCTGCCGATGAACCAATAGTGGGTGTTGTAGATGAGACCCATCTTGGCAAGGCATCAACATCTGACCAGGCTGCTATGCTGAGCTCTGATACCCTAGATCTTTAGTTCTGAGAAAATCCAGGATGGGGTAAAGGCTGCCATTGAAGAGAAATTCACAGCTCTCATAGCAGATCTGATGAAGCATTTTGAAGAAGAGCAAACAAATCTGGTTGATAGAGAATGGAAGCTCACAGTTGAGAAGCTCACACAGATGCATAATGCCATCCTTTCTGATGTGATGCAACTGGTTAACTCTCTTGCTGAGAATCTCACTCTCCAGTCTGATAAACTTAAAATTCAGACGGACATGCTTAGTGAAACACAGATTCTACTGGAAAGTGTCTGGGCATCCCTGGAGAAGACTGACACTCACATGGATATGGGTTGGAAGCATTTTGTGGTTTCTACAGAACGTGCAAGGAAGGATATTGAATTTGCTCTTAGAAGATTTTTGGCTCCTGAACCGTCTGCAACCACTCAGATCACTCCTCTTGTTGTTGAGAAACTCAGGGAGGAGATGACAAGGCAGTTTAGTGCTCTGAATCACAGGCTGTCCAAACTTTTTGATGAAACCAAAAAGGGGGAAGGACAAGAGAAAGAAGAAAAATAGATACTGAGATGGTAACCATTGCGTCTTTACGAAGCCATCAGATCGACTTGCCTGAAGCCACTCCATCTACTGATCTTGTTACTCCACCTAATGTTGCTGAACTAAAAGAGACCGTGGAGCAACATAGCAAAGAGCTCAAGGATCAAAGGAAGGAGATCACTGAGCAGAATATTGCTCTTTCTGATGTTACTGCCAGAGTGGATAAGATTGAAGACTTCTCTTCTTCTGTACAACAAAGGATGGATTCTGATGATCAGGCCAAGAGCCTTGAACTTGCGAAGAAACTTGCGAAGAAGATGAACTGGCAGACTCTGAAGAGAAAGAAAGGTAAGGGCAAAATGACGAAATCTACTCTGAAATTCGAGAGACAAGGGCAAAAAATCTTCTACCAAGAGCGGATGTCTCTTGAACAAATTCAAGAGTAAAATAGACTGAGAGTAAAGAGAAGCTGCCATTAAGAAGCGAAGTTGGCAGAAGCTAAAGGACTAAATATCGCATACATTCAGTAGGAAGAGAAAGAAGGAAGCTGCAAACAGAGGATATTGCTTGGGAAGAGAAAGCTTTTCCCACCAGATTAAAGACATCCTCGTGCGGCTAGATCTGCTTCCAGAATGGGATCAGATCGAGCAGCGTAATGGTTGTGTGACATGTACATCTTGGAGATAATTCCGATTCATCAAGACCAGGTGAAAATGATGATGAATTCGGAATGGTTAGAAACGAAGTACCTAGACTTCTACCAGTTGTGATGAAGGAAGGGAAGATCATGACATTGATACACAAGCTCTTCCCTTCGAACAACTTCTCCCACCTATCGTCCAGATAACAAGCTCGATACTCTCAAATTCAAGGATGCTTACTATGGATTTGCTTGAAAAACAAAGGAGGATTCACGAAGAGAAGTTTTGGACAAGTGATGCAAAGGATGTACAAGATGTTTGGTATTCCCAAAGAACTTCAAAAGTTCAAATACTCCTGAAGAAGACAACTTGGAATCAGATGATAGGTACATTTTATGTAATCTGTAATGCTCACACTTATCTTAATAAAATATTCTATCATTCTGATTCTAAGACAACATCTCATTGTCTTACGGTGTGTGCGCTTTTTTTATTATCGCATTTCTATTTATGTTATCTGTTTTTCTGATTAAGTGTTTTGGTTCCATCAAAAAGGGGAAAATTGTTGGGAAATTCTGTATTAAGTTTTGATGGAAGTTCCAAAACAGGTTGTAATAGGACCAATCAGATCTGTTAGCTGACTGATGATTTAAGAATCAGATTAAGATGACCAGCTGAAATGTATAGATAGCTGATGTAAAAGATAGGTCACATATTGTGGGGGAACTCAATATGTATAGGTCAGGTCAAATTATCAGATGACCAGATAAGGTCAGATGATCAGAAGACTAAACAAGTCAGAAGACATGAAGAAGTCAGATGATCAGGTAAAGACATAAAAGCTCAAGTTCAGAAGACCTGAAGATCAGATTACTCAAGAAGACCAGAAGACCAGAATACCTACATCAGCCGAGTCTGCAAATTGTGCTAAGACAATCTGCATCAGAAGACTCTATCAGGTAGACTGATCAGTTATCTCATCAGGTCAGCTCACACCTGGTGTTAACCAAATGTTACACCAGATCATACGAATCTTCTACAAGAAGAATGTCAAACTTTAGTTCGTAGAACAAACGCTGAAGTGTTGTACCTGTGAAACCAATGAGATAGCGACACGTACGCAAAAAGGGCTGACACTACTGGATTCAGCGCTGCAAAGTCAAAATGGCTACAAATGACACTATTCACGCTTTCGGCCATGCCGCGCCTGAGCACGTCAAATCAATCCTGCAAATCTACCAAATATAGCTGGAAATTCAAATTGCTCTCCAACGGCTCTTTGATTTCGAGGTCTATAAATATGGGATTACTCTTCAGAGTAAAAAAAAAGACGGAAATTATCAAGAAGCTCATATACTATAGCAAAATTTCTGCACGAAGAACACAACCTTGAAGATTATTTTCTAAGTGTTCATCTCATAGTTCTTAGCAAAGAAATCTTATCCTCTAGCTGTTAGGCTACTTAAATACTAGGATAGATTTCAAAGTTGGAACAAACAACAGATCTTACCCAAAACCCAAAGTTAGGTTAAGTTTGTTTAGCAAGATTTCAGACTAGGGTTTCTAGTTCTGATTTCTGGGATCGGTTGAGTGAGAGCTCTATAAATATCTGTTGGTGTAATGTGTTGGACGAACACAATAATCTAAGTCCAGTTGGTTAAGTTGGTGCCCCTTTTGATAGGGAAGAGTGAACGTAGGACTGGTTGTCCGAACCACTATAAATCTTGTGTGCATTTACCTGTTTGATTAACTGCTTTACACTATTGCACACAACCTTGATTAAATCTGCATACATATTCTGAGTTAGGATCAGCTAGCACCAAGCTACTGATCTGATCAGTTTGACTCCATAGTCAGTTGATTGAAAACAGCTTAGGAATCTGATCTGTCATAAACTGATTTTTCACTCGGGTATAAACTAGCTTCCGCACAATCAGTTAAACTGATAGACACCGAACTGATCTGCCCTCAGGCGATCAGTAAGTTGGATATCAGTCGAAACTGATTCACTTGCACTCTGATCAGACAAACTGCAATCACACCTGATCTGCACGAGAAAGTTTTCAGAAGTCTATTCACCCCTCCCCTCTAGACTTCTGCCCTCACGAAACCCGTTCGGGACCTACAAAATCCTACCATGACCCACATCAACCAAATTATTACATACATATCTACTACTACAACACGTCATCCAATGAATATATATATATATAATCCTTTCCAATTCCTGCAATAGTGGCCCCCTACACATACATGAATAATATATATACATATGATAAAGAAAGAGATTGTCATTACATATGCAAATTAAGGATTTGGGAACAAGAAAAGTAAATACTGGAAAGGAGAAAAAGAGGTACCGATTGTTGGACGGGAGTGGAAAACGTGTAGAGGTCGTGAAGAATGTAATTCTTTTAGGGTAAAATGTTCTATAAATAGTTTAAAGAAATGGGATTTGTTTGAGGTTGGGCTTGAATTAAAAGAAAATTAAAATAATAATACTTAAGTTGGGCTTGGCTTAAAAATATATATAAGTGTACTTAAATTTAATTTGGGCTTTGGACTCAAATGAGATAAGGACCATAAAATTTTAAATATTATAAGAGATTTTAAATCATTATCTCAAAATAATATAAATTATATTAATTTTGTAAAAGAATAAGTTAAATAAATAATTAAAAGATATGTATTTATAAAGAGGGAAGATGAGTAATTTTTGGCTGAAAAATAAATGGAATTATAGCCATTTAAAGTCACTCATTGACCATATTAATTTGGACGTTTCAAACTTTAAAGATAAAATTAAAACTTAATTTTATGATAATTGAAAGTTAATGGTTCTAAAAGAAACGTCTAAAAATTAAAACTCATATTAAATTCAGAAAGCGTAACCGAAAAGAGATATTTAGGAAAAAAACTTATGGACTACAAATTAATCTCTATCTAAATTGATTAGGAATTTTAATATAATGACAAAATAAAATAAAAGAAATATATATATGCTTTAAAAAAAGAGTGAGTGAATTTCTAGTACCATTTGACCCCTTTTATTGCATCTAGGTTCCAATTATTTTTTGGATTACTAAGAGGTTTCATTTTGTGGTGTTGTTACATAAATACCCTTAAGTTAGACTTTTAGCTTGTGTCCAAATTTTTGCTCCTACTTTTTTGTCTTCTTGCTCTTATTTTCTATCTTTAATTTATTTATTCATATTTGTCTTGTGTCTATTTTTTTTTTATTTATTCCTAATTTTTTTATATATAGTGTACAATAAGGGGGTTGTTGATAATTTTTGAATATTTTCCTTTATTTAAAATAAGATGATAATTTCGTATAATAATGTATACACATTCAGAATTTCATATCTAAATTGATTAAATAAAAAAAATTACATATTCTCATCGAAATCCTGAAGAAATTTACATATTTTCGTCTTTTTTGACATGCACATATGCACAAAAAAGTGCACATATACATATAAATTTGAAAAAAAATTCAAAAACTCCATCTTCATCTTCTTCCACCATCTTCAAATCTGCATCATTAGCATCTTCAAATCCATGTTCTTCCACCATCTTTTTTCCCCCAATTTCTTTGATCCTTCCTTTCCATTTCATTATTCATTTTCCATGGCAGAATTTTAGCAAAACACCACCAACTATCAAATGAAGAAATTGTTAAAAAATAAAGAAATGTTCAAATCTACCCAAAATCAACTAACAAATGCAAGAGAAAGAAAGGGCAAAAAATGAAAAAACATCCAAATCCAAATCCCCAACTATCAATTGAAGAAATTGGACAATAGTTCAAAAAAAGCTACTGCACAATATTTAATGACAATAATTATGTCATTCACCAACGAGCACGCACACGCCACAATACACACAATGTATTTATATCTATGTCCTTCCCCACCTCCTAATTCTGCATCAATTGCATATTCTCTTGTGCAATTTACGCCATAAAGCTAATTAAATGAAGGTCCACCTCCCACCGCGACACCACCCCCTCCAATCCGGCTCCCACCCCTCCCCCGCCGACCGGCCTCCACCTCCAGCCCCCAACCCCCGACTCGCTGTCTCCATGGACGACGACTTCTGCGACAAAGAAGTAGGCGGTTGTTCGATTCCCGATCGAGACGACGGAACTAAAGCATGGCGGAGGGCTGCGAGATGACTTCTGCAACGGGGACGAAGGCGACATGGGCCGGTTTGGAGGGGGGAGGTTGAATTTTGCAGATTAGGGTTTGAACTTTGGCGGATTGGGGGTTCCGGTGTTCTGTGGTGTGGGTGAGGGAAACGGTGTGTGTGGTTGGTGTGCAGCGGCGGTGTTCTGTGTTGGGGAATATTGGGGGGGGGGGGGTGTTGGGGAAGATGATGGCTGGTGTGTTTTGAATTTTGAATTTGGGGTGAGGAAATTTAGGTTGGGGAAGAGAGAGAGGAATGGGTGGCTGAAGGGGGATTTAATGTTATTAGATAATTGGGGCAAGAATGTCAAAACAATAGGAGTTGAAACCTATTAGTAATCCAAAAAAGTCTTGGAACCTTATTGCAATAAGAGTGCCAAATTGGAACATTATTGTCATTATCTCTTAAAGAAATTTGTGGATATTACGTTTTGGGCGATATATTTTCCTTTATTGGTCCTATCTTCCCCACTTCTTTGATATGTGGCCGTCCTTGCATTCGTCTGCATGGACTCTTTGTTTGGAGTTTTGACAAAGATTCTGCCCCTTTTCTTGAATTCTTTCTTATCTTTGAACCTTTGAGGTTCCTGAATTGGCGGTCCATCGGCTCCTTTTGCAGTCATGCTTAGCTCCATGTCGTGAGCACTTGTAGCTAACTCTTCGAAGGTCCTTAGTCGTATTCCTTGAAGGATGTAACGAAGACCCCATTGCATGCCTTGGATGCACATTTCGATTGCAGCAGACTCAGATAGCCGGTCTTTCCAGTTCAAGCTCAAGTTCCTCCATCGATTAATATAATCGATCACTGGCTCCTGTTTCCACTGGCGGGTGTTGGTCAGATCAATCATACTAACCGTTCTCCTTGTGTTGTCGAAGTGATTCAAGAATTCTTGTTCCATTTGGTCCCAGTTGTCGATAGAGTTTACCTCCAAGTCGATGTACTAGTCGAAGGCATTTCCCTTCAAGGATCGTACAAACTATTTGGCCAGATGATCTCCGTAGGTCCCGACATTATTGCATGTTTCAACGAAATGAGCCACGTGCTGCTTCAGATTTCCCTTGTCGTCAAATTGTTGGAATTTTGGAGGTTGATATCCAGCTGGCATCTTCAAGCTATCAATGCTCTTAGTGTACGGATTGGCGTAGGTGAAAGATGACTTGGAACCTTCTTCGTATCGCTCTTTTACTGTTCCCAAGATGAACTCCTTGAGCTGGCGCATATCGATTCCTCCATCCGAAGAAACCAACATCTCTTTCTTTGTCTGCTCAGTTTCTTGATGCATGGTTGAATTTTCATCACATTCTTGATAGTCAACCTTCTTTTCATTTGAGCGACTTGCCTCACCACCTTCATCTTGTTTATTAAAAGGGCTATCTGGGAGTCCTGGCTTTGGACTTTCGTTGAAAGTCCTTCAATGACCTTGGTCAAGTTGGCAAGTTGTTCTTCAACAGTGGTAGCACCCGCCATCATAACTGAAGTTGTGCTTGAGTTTGAAGAGGATCTTGATAAGGATCAAGGAGTGGAGTCCCTTGAGTTGTCTTCGTCACTTTCAACAGTTGGACGAGGCATGTTCACTGTAGCTCCAACCGAAGGATTGGCTCCTGAAGATGTCCCAAAGCTCAGTCTTCTGGACATGCTTCGAGTAACAACATTGTCTTCTTCAGTGTCAGAAGGACCAAACTTGATGTAGAAGATCCTACGAGAAGACAAGTTGATGATCTTGAAGCTTTTCTTTGAAAGAGAAGAGATGGGAGGTAGAGAAGTTCCACTAGGCGTGCCAAATTTGTAAACACAAATTTCGTGAATTAAAATATAAAAAAAAACACGAAAAATGAATTAAAAGTTGAATTTCTTTGAATTTAAAGCTGGAATATTGCGGGTTGCGGTCTCTAATTTAATTCCTCTGATTCTTCCCTTTGAACGTTGACTTTGATTTAGATGACTTTTGGAGAAATCCTCGCCTCGATCTTGTCTGAGGTCAAACTTGTGGATTTGGAACGTCGATTCAAGGACTGAATGTCTTGTTTTGATTCGAACGTGGCTTTTGAAGATTTTCTGGATGAACGTCTGTGAACTTGATGATGAACGTTTTTGAATCTTCGAGAGTCTGGGAGGAAGATCTTCGAATCTTCAAGAAGAGAAACGTCTAATCGGAGGGCTTAGCAGCTTGATCTTTGATCGAATGTTGTTTTCGAATGACTTACACGAAGAACGCTTGTGAATCTTCAAGAAGCTTTGAGAAGAAACGTCTGATTGGAGGGCTTAGCAGCTTGATCTCTAATCGAATGTCGTTTCCGGATAACTTGCACGAAGGATACTTGTGAATCTTCAAGAAGCTTTGAGAAGAAACATCTGATCCGAAGGCTTAGCAACTTGATCTCTGATCGGATGCCGTTTCCGGATGACTTGCACGAAGAACGCTTGAAGCCGATGAAGAACGTCTTCAAATCTTCGTAAAGAATTCTGAAGTATTGAATCTTCTATTGTTGTTGTTGCCTTGATGTCTCTGTGTCTAAAAAGTGAATGAGGAAGACCCTTATTTATAGTGTAGAATAGGGTTTTAGGTCTTGGCTTAACATATTTTGTCTGGCGGCCCAAAATATTCTAGAATATTCTAGAAATATCTGATGGGCTTTTAGGATCTAGGCTGGACTTGATATATTTCATTGGAAATTAAAAACCCAACTTGATTTATTGGACTTTAGAGGCCCAATTTTATTGAACTTTAGAGGTCTAATTCGATTTAATTGAATTTTGAGGCCCAACTAGATTTATTGGACTTTAGAGGTCCAATTTAATTTATTGGACTTTAGAGGCCCAATTCGATTTATTGGACTTTTAAGGCCCAATTCGATTTATTGGACTTTTGAGGCCCAATTTAATTTATTGGACTTTCGAGGCCCAACTTTATTTATCGGACTATAAAGGGACAATCTTCATTTATTGGACTTTCAAGGCCCAACTTTATTTATCGAACTTTAGAGGTCCAACCTTCATTTATTGGACTTTCGGGGCCCAACTTTATTTATCGGACTTTAGAGGTCCGATCTTGACTTTTTTAACTTTTGAGGCTCAATCTTCATTTATTGGACTTTAGAGGCCCAACTTCATTTATTGGACTTTAGAGGCCCAATTTATTGAACTTTCGAGGCACAACTTCATTTATTGGACTTTAGAGGTCCAATATAATTTATTAGGCCATATAACTTGAATTTGACCTAATTAATTTAATGGGTCGATGACGCCATTAATTAATTTATTTTAGAAATTGAATTTATTTATTTTCCTAATAATAAATTTAATTAACACATAATATCCACGTGTCGCTTTTTAATTGGGTGCAATTTTTATTTGCTTAAAGTCGACATTGCTTATATTTATGTATTTTTCTTGCTTAATCTTGACACAAATCCAAGCTTTTATTGCTCAATTTTTTCTAATAGCACTTAATTGTTAGTGTTAGTGTCCTAGAGACAATCTATTGTAAGGACATAATACTCGATGATATTCAGTTTGATTTAATATTATAGTTCTTTTAATATTAATGTATGACAATACACTTGTTTGAATATTATGTTTGATTGTTTGCATTTATTCATGCAAGTGTTCCCATGAGTCATTGTTGTCCTTGAGGTTGTGAGAACTCAGATGACTTAAGCATGATTCTCAAATGGCCCCGATCAAGGATCATCAAGAATGAGATATTGATGATGCAATGAAGATTGGTGTGCGATCTGCATCATACTCTTAGAGAGTGTAGTAAGATCTCACTTACTACAAGATACTAGGTATCTCATGATGGATGCACAAATACCTTAACGGGTATTGGAATACCCATCTGAGAAACTGTTTGATGTAAGTCCACAATATCTATCTACGGGTGTCTCGGTTAGTGGGAGTGATGCGATACTCCTTTGACTTGAGGTCAATACACACGACATGTGTGGAGTGATGATCTTTGACCATGACTGACGCTTGCACCCTTCCATGGACAGATATGGCTTGGATTGAGTTCATCACGAAGTGCATGTGCGTGGTAGTTGAGCCAAGAGTAGGATTCATTCCTCAATGTGGATTTAGAGAGAATACTCATCTTCTCATCATAATTGGATCAAAGTCATCGACCGATGCACGTCAACTTAGACTTTGTGGCTAAGTGTGACATACTTGATCAATTAGTGATTAGAGATAATATGCTTAAGTTATTTGAATAGACACTTCATCATGTTCAAGACTTAATCGAGTATTCGCGAATGAAAGGAGGAAATCGTAATAGCCCATGTTTCAGTTACATGTAGTTGCACGTTTCTCGCAACGTACCTCATATATTGAGAATGTCTGATTTATTGTCTAGGGTTCAATTAAGACCGTTAGTTTGACTAATCTCTCGATATATGAGGGCATATGCGTCACACAACAAGTAGTTCCCTTTTACGGATTATAGTTGGTTGATTAAATGTTAAATTGGATTTAATATTTAATTTATGGAGAATTAATTAATAATAGATTAATTTGGAATTAATTATTATTAATGTTTAATTAAAATGGATTTAATTAAATAGTATTCCCAATAATAATATATGAAATATTATTATAGGATTTAATATATATGGAATCAAATCCATAGAGATTTTATATATGGAAAATAAATCTAAGAGATTTATTTTATAAGATTAGGAATTTAATTCCTAATCGGGTTAGCTTAAGATTTAAACTGGACCTTCCCTATATATATGAGCTCTTGGGAATTCACAAACAACGTTAATTCATTATTCTCTCCATAAGATCTAGAGTTAGAATTTTCCTAGCAAATTCATCTCGGGATTCAACGCTGGCAAATCCGTGCTAGTCCGTGATCGGGGATTACGTGGATACCATATTAGAGAAATATGCGTACACTTTACTGTAAGGTTTCTCTTTATGTTTATACTTATTTAATAATTCAATTATATGTTCGTTGTTGGTGAACTGTTTAATTCCGCTGCGCACCCAGCAGGCGAAAACTCACCGCCCTCCTTCCTCCTCGCCCTCCGATGTCTCGCATCTAAAGCTTGCAACCGGGGCTTTGCTTGAGTCAGTGGCGCTACACCTCGACTCGCATCGCCCGCTGGGTGCTACGACGGAGCGAATGCAAACGGGTTGGACCCGCGGCGGATTGACTCGATTCAGCACGGCATGAGTCACGATTCATTGTCCTCGACAGCGGCGTCATCGTTCCGATAACTATGCTTCTGATTCGACGTGTTTCGCAGCGGAACGCCACAGCGTTGCTTCATCTCTTCGTTTACCGCTCTTCGACGCTTCGCAACGCGCCTCCCCACGCTCCTAATTCGTCTTCCTTCATCTCTGGTTTGACCTCTGATGAGGTTACGATTTACAATTTGGGGTTACAGCATCGAGTTGCTCGTGCGCGCCTAGCGGCGTTGGCGACTCGAGTGCACGCGCCCTGCTGCTTCACGTCTGTAATTTTGTAAAATTGTACAGACTGTTTTGGGTTTTTGGTACCATGGTTTGTCTGATTTGGTTGGACTATTTCGATTAACCTGGATGATCTGAAATTTTAATTGACTGTTCATATGATTAATTGGATTAATTCTGATGAACTGAGGTTGAATTGTTGATTTCGGTTGTCCCGAATGGAGAGACGGTTTTTCTGGGCAGTGATGAGGGAGGGGCTGTTTTGCAAATTGGATTTCAAACAGGCCCCTCCATGCAGATTTTAGAAATTGCACTTGAGTCCCTATATTTATTAATTATAATTAAATTAGATTTAATTTGTTAGAATTAATAAAATTTGGGTTTTAATAAAACATATTAGTTGGACTAATGACGGACTTAATTAATTGGATTAATTAAAAGTTAATATTAATAATGAATTTAATTATTAAACTTAATTTTAAAATTGAAATTTAAAATTCAGGTTAAGAGAATTAAACGAATTATTAATTACCACTTGGTTAATGTGTTTTATGTTCTGTTAACGCATTTTACGTCTGCATTATGATTGTTTGGGTAGGCGGCACCCAATACTTGTCGGACCGTATTATTGTTTGGGTAGACGACGCCCATATAAGTGTTAGCCCGTATAAAATCATGTTTGGGTAGGCGAAGCCCAATAATTGCTCAAATGTGATGTAGATTAACATGTTGGATCTCGATTAAGCAATTAATACTCTGTCTTTCAAATGTTCCTCACTAAAATATGGTTTTCTCATTAATTTGATAAGATGTCTTCCATCAAAGTTAAAAGTAAACCGGAGATTTTGTTCCAATGAGTACTTAAAGACCCTCGTCTTTTGCTCGGATCTATATCTAACGGGACTTTTAAAGGGACATGTAATGTCGCCGCTTGATGGTTGTAAACCAACTTAACTTTATTTTGCTAGCCCTCGCGAGGAACAAAGGGTAAGGGACATCAGTCGAACTAGGTTCGACAAATTAGGAATTGCAGTTTTGCAATTAGTTTGGAGACCTACCAGTTATGCTATTGTAATGATTAGCCCTCGTTGGGATTATGATGGTAGTAATGTGGATCCTAGTCCATTATAATTTATATTTGATATAAATTCGTACTTTTCCGATGAGGTCGTCAAGTATGTGAAAATAATGGAGACAAAATAAACACAAAAGAAAGGTCATGTTTATTTAGATTGCTGAATATTGATCATAGGAATTATGTGTTTAATTCCCATTTTATTTTATTTATCTTGGTTAGTTGAAATGTATAATTGTTATTGAGATATGTTTTGGAAACAAACAAAATTGACTAGGCCAAATTTTCTGGATTGACACCAAAACATGTGTTTGGTGGTAAGGCAAGAAAAGATTGAGTACGTGTTGGACAAGCCTATCCCGATTACCCTTGCAACTGGTACTATGAGGCAGCCACGTTTGACGTAGCAGCTCAGAAGAAGCATCAAAAGGATGCTTCCCAGGCTCAGTGTGTGATGTTGCTCGGTATGACTCCAGAATTGCATAGGCAACATGAGAAAATGAGTCCCTTCTATATGCTCAAGCATCTGAAGGATCTCTTTGATTCTGAATCTCATTCTGAGATTTATGAAGTGATGAGAGATCTGTTCAGATGTCGGTTAGCTAAAGAAGAGAAGATTTCGCCTCATGTGCTAATGATGATAGGCCTAATTGAGAAACTTGGTAATTTAGACATTGAGCTAAAGGACCAACGTTTTCATTTATGCTATCTTCCAGTCGCTCCCGATTCATATTTCAGCTTCATTGTGAACACCAATATGAATAAAACGGATGCGACCATGCCTGAACTTCACAACGTGCTCAAGACTTTTGAGTTCACTATCACTAAGAAGGACTATAAGGTTCTAGTTGCTAAAAGGAAGTCACTAGGTGCTTCTGGCACTAGAACATCTGTTGGTCCCAGTGTAAACGAGTCTTACACGTGTATGGGGGGGATACACGTGTTCAGTGATTTTTCAAACTTTTCACAGAACTGAAATCAGTGGGTCAGGTTGTCCTGAGAAACAGCCCTGAGAAGCACAAATTACTCTAAGTCAAAGTCTACTGAGACAATAACCCTGAGCGGCTTTCAGTAACGTCAGATTAACCCAACTGATCTGAGGTTTAAAACAAAGTCTAAATAAGCTTGGAGTAGATAACTATCTTACTGACTACTCAGATGAGTTAGGTCAGTTTGACAACTATCTATACTAGCTTATCTAGTATGCGGAATGTGTAGGCCCTAAGTTTATACTCGTTTTATCTTGCTGAAAATCTTTATCACTTAGTAAATCAGTGGTTAAGGCTGTGATCAGTTCAATGCAAACTCAGTGGATTGATTTCAATTGAATATCAGAAAACTCAGTATGCTCTCAGTGAAAATATGCACCAGATATAATGCAAAACAGAAAACAAATAACACAACAAGTTATAGTGGTTCAGAGGCTCAAGCTCCTACGTCCACTCTCTCTGATCCTCAGAGAAATTCCTTAACTCACTTCTACTACTACCTCAAGCTTTGAAACCGATTCAGGCTGAACTATACTACAGCTTACTAACTCAACACACACAAGCTTTCAGACTGTCACAAGCAGCTTACTAACTTCTTCTCTAGAGTTTTCAGGCTGAACTCAACTGCAGCTTACTAACTCTTTACAACTCTCACTCTCCAACAATCACACACATAAACTACCTAAACAATAGGGTTTGGGTTTGGTTGGTTTCCAACTAAGGTGAGATATCCTTTAACAATTGAGAACACAAGGTAAAAGGCTAGGATATCTCTTACTAAGCTTTGAATATCTGCTTGGATCTAGGCTTAGTGAATGAGCTCTCTTCAAAGATAAAATACTTGGGAAATTCTTAGGGTTTCGAGTGCTTCACAGTATAAGTTTGAATACGAATGAGCTCTTGAGTTGCTTGATTTCCCGTAACCTTGCAATGGTGAAGGTCACTAGTATTTATTGGCAACTCTCCAAGTTCACTGTTGAAAAACTATCCGTTGGAAGAGATAGCATCAAGGGTTTCCTTATTTGGTTAGTGATAAATGGTTATTTTAGGGTTTGAACACGCCCTTGCATGGTTTAGGTAATATTAACCACTGCAACCAATCACTTTGAATTTGCAGACTGGAACCCGAAAACTCTGACTTTCTCAGGGATAGGCCTCGCTTTCAGTGTCAGTAAAGTACAGTGTTGTTGCTCTCTGATTGGTTCAGATCTTTAGTAAATAGAGACAAATAAAACGACCCTTTAGGTTGACTCTTCTGAATGATACAACCTTAAAAGACACTTTAGTTCTAATTCCTTTTGTCTGCAATCAATTGTTTGGACACATTTATATTTCAATAAATGCTCAGGACTTAAATTGGTCCAGATGTCCTCAGTGAGATAATATTCAGGTTATCTGAGTCTTCAGGGTCTTCTGAGTCTTCAGGGTGATCTGAGTCTTAAGGGTCTTATGAGTCTTCAGGGCGATCTGAGTCTTCAGGGTCTTCTGAGTCTTCAAGGTCTTCTGATTTTTAAGGACATCAGAGACTTCAGGAATTTACTGAGTTCCCCCTTAATATATTCTTCCTATACTAATCCTGAGTAATATCTGTTGACTATACATGGTGCAGATTTTTCTTGAAACCGATCTAAAATGAAACCTGTCTACAGACTATCAAGATTATTCTGAACATGTCATACTCAGAGGTTTTGAGATCTAATCAAAATCTATTAAATTCATCTCCCAACAACATCTATGTTTGTTATTAAGATAAATATGTTCATTAATAGTGCTAACTGCTTGGTATTAGATACCGGATGTGGCTCTCACATTTGTGTGAATGTGAAGGGGCTTATGTGTCTGAAGACAGTTAGGGCGGGTGAAGTCGTCTTACATGTGAAAATGAAGCAAGAGTTGCTAACTAAACGTGTGGGGACTTATGTTTTAGACTTACCCTTTGGTTTTAGATTAGAACTTAATGATTGTCATTTAGTTCTTTCTATTACTCGCAACTGTATTTGTTGCAATATGGATATGATGTTCTTAATATACAAAATAAAAGACTCAAACTTATTAATCATGAAAACCCGACTTACTTATAGCATTGTAGAACTTGGTCATGTAAACGAGAAAATAATTGCAAGGTTAAGAAAGTTAGACTACTTAATCCCATTCGACTGTGAGTCTTATGGAGATTGTGAATCTTATCTCATGGGCAAGATGATCAACAGACCCTTTTCTGGGAAAGGGGTGCATGCCAAAGAAGTTCTAGAGTTGATCTACAATGATGTTTGTGGACCATTGTCCACTCTAGCTAGGGGTTACTTCGGATGCTTCATCACTTTTACTGATGATTTCACAAGATACGGATACGTGTATCTTATGAAACACAAATTCGAATCTTTTGAGAAATTCAAAGAGTTTAAGGCTGAAGTAGAAAAGTAATTTGGTAAGAGTATCAAGACTCTTCGATCAGATCGAGGAAGTGAATACCTTAGCCGTGAATTCACTGATTACTTGAAGTTACATGGAATCCAGATGGACTCCTCCCGGAACACCTCACATGAACGGTGTGTCTGAGAGAAGAAACCGAACCCTGTTAGACATGGTGAGGTCCATGATGAGCTTTTCCTGTCTTCCAACATTCTTATGGGATACGCGTTACAAACCTCAATTTACATTATGAATAGGATTCCATCTAAATCGGTTGAGCATACACCATATGAACCATGGTGTGGCAAGAAGCCAACTTTTACACATATCAAACATGGGGTTACCCCGTGATTGTGAAAATAATGCTTACCGACAAGTTGGAATCCAAAGGTGAAAAGGGTTACTTTGTGGGATATCATAAGAAAACTAAAGGATATTACTTCTATCTACCTGAGAAATAATCAATGATTGTTTCTAGGCAGACCAAGTTCCTCGAAAAAAACTATGTCTTTAAGGAACAAGGTCGTAAGCTGATAAAACTTGAAGAAATTCAAGAACCACAAATTAACAAAGAGACTGATATCTTGTCAAAGCAACATGACAAGGAATCAGTGGGAGCATTCAGCAACTTTCACGGTGGGAGTCTTTCACTAGGTGATCGTCTTTCAGCCAGTGGAAGCGTAATTGGAGTATGTTTGCCAGTGTAAGAACCTCCAAGTGGGTTGAATGAGAACAACATAGTTCAAACTCCCACCCAAGAGGCATCTGACAGTGTAGCTCGTGAGGACTCTCAAGACATTGATGAAATCGATGCACCACAAAATTTTCACGATCAGAATGTATAGCCTGCGCAAACATAGCTCCGTATGTCAACTAGGAATTGTAATTTGCCCATTAGATACGATTACCTCTTGGAGGAACTCGTTAATGTGGACATACTGGATAAGGACGATCCTAATACTTACTCTAAAGCAATATTAGATATTGATTCAGGGAAGTGGCATGAAGCCATGAAATTCGAGATGGACTCGATGTACACCAATCAAGTCTGCGACTTGGTTGAGTTGCCTAAAGGGGTTAGACCCATAGGTTGGGAATGGGTCTTCAAGCGTGAGACTGATGCAAATGACAAAGTACAAACCTACAAAGCTAGGTTGGTGGCGAAGGGCTATTGTCAACGCGGAGGCATTGACTATGATGAAACCTTCTCACTAGTTGTAAAGATCAAGTCCATTCAAATTTTACTTGCGATAGCAGCACACTATGATTATGAGATTTGGCAGATAGACGTCAAAACAACTTTCCTCAATGGAGACATTGATAAGGAAGTGTTTATGAATCAATCAGAAGGTTTTACATTTAAGTCAAATTCTAATATAGTATGCAAGCTAAAGATATCCATTTATGGATTGAACCAAGTTTCTAGGAGTTGGAATATCCGATTTGATGAACCTATCAAGTCTTTTGACTTCATCAGAAACTCGAAAGATCCTTGCGTTAATCGTAAACGCAGCGGGAAGAATATTATTTTCATAATCGTGTATGTCGATGACATATTGATTTTGGGAAACAATATCTCGTTAATACAAGTCCGTTAAAGATTGATTGTTAAAGACCTTCATGATGAAGGGTCTTGGTGAAGCCTTCTACATCCTAGGGATATCCACAGGGATAGATCCAAGAGGATGTTGGGGCTGTCACAGTCCACCTATGCAGACAAGGTGTTGAAGTGTTTTGCGATGGAGAACTCTAAGAGAGGATCTCTATCGGCAAATCATGGGATAAAACTATCAAAGAAGGATTGTCCTTCGGTTGAAGCTGATATCAAACATATGAATGATGTCCCATATGCATATGCAGTTGGGTCAATCATGTACGTCATGACTTGCACTAGGTCAAATATGGTCTACGCTATCAACATCACTGGTAGATACCAACAGAATTCGGGTGAGTCTCACTGGATTGCTGTCAAGATCATTCTGAAGTATCTCAGAAAAACTAAAGAATGTTTTCTTGTCTATGGTGGACAGTCATAACTAGTAGTGACTGGTTAAGCTAACACAAGTTTCCAATCCGACTGTGATGATTACAAATCACAGTCAGGTTGCGTTTTACTCTCAATAATGAGGCAGTCAATTGGAATAGTTCCAAGCAAAACTGTCACAACCCACTCTCAGATAACCAAATAATATGTTCGACATAAATTTACGAGAAATGACTTGTGACTTTTTATTTTTATTAAACAATTTACAGGATGACAAATCCTTTGAACACTTAAAAACTTGTTAAGAGGGGCACGTAATGTACAAAACTATGTATATATATATACTACAACTCGAACACAAGCCCCACAGGTCGTCATCCACGTATACAATTCTCAGTATCTGTAGGTACTCCAACCACCACCGGTGTAAGTTGACAAAATTACCTACAATGCATAAACTACGTGAGATAAAACTCAGTAAGTAGAAATTATGCATGAAATGTAATTCTTTAGAAATCCTCCCCATGCACTCTCATTTGAAATCACAATATTATTTATGAACCACTCATTAGGGCCCTTGGCACACTGTTATACATCATAATGAGCTCAACATCCACATAATCAAATGACCAATATAACTATCACATAAGTATGATCCGGATTTGAGGCCCATCCTCTTGTGGCCCAATAGGGGTTCTCCTCGCACATACGCCCCCTATGTCCACCAAGAAGTCATCCCACCATGCCGAATCATAACGGTGCAGTCCGAGGATCCACCCTCTAACGGCCCAGCGAGGTCCATCACCAAACTCGACCCCCTGTCCGCTTAAGAAGTCCCCTCACTGAACACCCACACAACATATCACAAATACTCGATAAGGGTTCTCCTCGCAAGTACGCCCCTTGTGTTTCCAATGTATAACCAGTGGCCTAAACACACACATCATCTGCTCAAATATCATCTCATGATAATGCATGGTATGCATGATGCAATGCAACACAAGATATCTAACAATTCACATAACTCCGAACTCACAGGTTCGATTCATACAAAATATCGAGCTCACAAACTCCTTTCACAATACCCACTAAATATTAATCAAATATCACAATCCACGTAATATCCACGTATTATCAGTTAATCACAAATAAATCACGTAAAATTATGTTTATGCATTGTAGTTGCAAATGAATTTCTACTTACCTCGAATCCGTAAAATATCAATACCTCAAACACCTAAATCGCCTTATCGAGTCCAACTATATCGGTTGCACGACCTTAGCGTCTACCATTTCGAGTTCTCCTCCTTCCTCTCCTTTTCTTTTTTTTTCTTCCTCCTTTTTCTTTTCTTTCCTTGCTTCGTCGAACTCCTATTCCCTTTCCTCACAACTTGAGAGTTCTGTATCTTATGCAGCGTGTTCATATGTTTAGAGAAGGGAGTTGAGGTGTATATATACTCAAACACACCGCCTTACTCTTTCTTCTCTCTCTCTTTTTTTCATTCTTTTTTTTTTCTTTTCTTTTCTTTCCTTGCGTTTTCCTAGCCCAAGTATAGTCATAAAGATATATATTGTCATGGATCCCAAGGTGCCGCCTTAACCTTTCCTTAGCTTAGAAGGTTTTACTTAATCTTGTTTCAATATTATTCCTAGTTGTTATTCTTTTACATAATCTATTATATTAGTATTATTAATATAATATTATC
The DNA here is from genome assembly GCA_037126765.1 of Stenogyne calaminthoides. NCBI lineage: Eukaryota > Viridiplantae > Streptophyta > Magnoliopsida > Lamiales > Lamiaceae > Stenogyne > Stenogyne calaminthoides. The sequence goes on from JBBCBC010000004.1 coordinate 14,382,530, forward strand.
ACTTGTTACAAGGGTAGGACATATGTGTGTGTATAGTCCACACGTATACATATCCAATATCCATCTCCTTAACTAGCTTCTTAAGGAAGCTTTCTACTAATATCTTATTATCATCTACTATAATTAATATTATTAATTACTCATCAAAATATTTATATCTAATTTGTACCACAATCAAGTAATTTAATATGCACTCAAATATGACTAGAGTCTTAATAAATTATACTAGGATTTATTCACAATTAATAATATACTTTTATTTTAATTACTATATCTATTAAACTATTAATTAATAAATGAATTGTGAGAAGTCGAGGTATCACAAAAACGACCGTGTTGTAACATGAATAATCTCACTACACAGATAAGGTACGAAGCTGACAAGTCGATCACCAGCAACCAGAAGAAGTGACTTGAGGTTGAGGCTCTATGAGTTAGAAGCCGCAGGTTGTAGGAATCACATAGGCTAACCGAGGTCGGAGGCGACTTGGAACGTTACGCAAGTCGCTGGGCGACGTGGAAGAAAGGGAAGGCCACTTGGCGACCTGGAAGGTCGCACTAGTCGGGGACGACTCGGTCTCAAGGTCGAAAGGAGGATAAATATGGCAAAGATACGGGGAGTTAATGGTGCGGATTTTGCGGACCGTAATCAGGGTAAGTGTATCCGGATGCGCGACTTGCGGGACAAGCAAGGGAACCCTAGGTTGGCCCATGGAACGAAGCCCATTAAGACTGTAACCCTAATTCTTTGTCTATAAATATAACTTGTATTACACATTGTAAGGGATCGAATTCTTCACACATTAGAATCCTAGGCAGAAATTATAGTGCAAGATACCTGGCTTGGAGCCCCCAGACGTAGTCTTATTCAAAAGACGAACTGGGTAACCAAACTTTGTGTTTTTACTTATTTTGATCGTCTGCTTAAGTATTGTTTATTATTTGTTGGCCGGTGAACACAAACCGTATACAACAATTGGCACCTTCTGTGGGAATAATTTCTACTGATTGTTCATCATTCCTGGAAGACCCACCTTCTGTTCATCAACGATGGCCATCAACCCGATAGCGGCTACTGGGCGAGAAGCTAACCCGCAAGATGGGGCAAAAGCCTCCCTAGGCTCCCATCGCACTAACCAAAGGGTTGCCACAGCCACTCCGGACTGGGGCAAACTCATTCGGACTACGGAAGATGGAAAAGCCGTCCTGGCTGTCCTCCGTAAGAGGCAGCTTGTCTTCGACGGCCCAGAAGAATCACTTCCAAACAAGAAGGTCACCCGGGGGGAGGGCCCGCCTAAAGCTAAGGGGCATCTAACTCCAAAAGGGCAGTCCGCGGGTCAACTAACCCTCCAGGCGATGAGAGTCACTAAAACTAGGAAGTTCCGGCTCCTGCGGACTGACAGACCAGCGGTTTCAAACAACTTGTTCAACTGCCTCGGAAACCTCGGAGCACTGAAAGCTCCAGCAGATGTGGAGGATGAGGCTAACTCTTCTATCCCGGATCGCGAAAAGCTTAGTCGTGATCTCTCATTCGCACTAGCTGCTCACCAGCACGAAGTGCCGAAGGGTTCTGCCGTCTGTCATGGCAACAGGCAGGGCGCCTGCCCGACCTCGTGTATTCACGATGCACAGGTCGCCTCACTTACCCGCGCTGTTCAGACATTGCTTGAACGGGCTGAAGATCAGTACGGAATGATGGGGATAGATGTCGACCTCATCATCCCGAGATCGCCATTTAGTACGCTAATTACTTTAGCACCTACTCAGAGGAAAGTCGACGCAGCGGCAATAGATTGCTACAATGGGAGCACGGACCCAAGGGCTCATGTATCGAGGTATATCTCCTACATGGTGTCCATGGGTGCAACTGATGCGACCAGATGTAGGATCTTTCCTTTAACTTTGAGAGACCATGCTCATATGTGGTTCACTTCACTGTCTCCATGTTCGGTGGATACATTCGACCAGCTCGCCAGACTGTTCCTGAGTCATTTCTTGACAATGGCTCCCCGGCCAGCGACCAAGCAGCGCCTGATGAATGCTCAACAAGGTGACAATGAATCTGATCGATCCTATATTGAAAGGATCGAGAAGCTCATCCTTGAAGGGGATCCCTTAGGGGATGAGGCAAAACTGCTCGGGGCCGTTGGCGGCCTTAGAAGGGGGACCAAGATGTGGCGGCGCATGACCACCGACTATCCAACCAGTTATGCTGACTCCCGAAAGCGGGCCGACGACCTGATACTTACTTCAGAGCTTCTGAAGTCTCGACCCTCCGACGCAGAGGAAGTCGGGGCATCAAAAAGGAGTTCCGAGGGAATTGGGAGCCACAAAGACTCTCCTAGCAACTATAAGCCGTTTGAAGAGTCGATTTCTACGAAGTTGATGGATGTCTTAGGCATGACGCCCATTCATGTTTACGGGGCAGATTAAGGATCGGGAGTTACTTCTCCCACCTTGTCCAATGAGGAATAAGGGTAAGCAGAATCCGTACAAGTTCTGCAACTACCACGACTAGGCAGGCCACTACACAAGTGAATGCGAGGACCTACTGAAATAACTTTGGAGGCTGTACGAGGATGGATTGTTGAATGAGTTTATCAAGCGACCTCAGAAGGGCGAGTTGGTACCTTGAAGATCGCAAACCACCCAACCGTTCCAGGGAATGGAGAGCTGGCAGAGAGACCTCTCCACCATTAAAGTTTACGAGCTCAAGAATACATATGGCACAGAGACCTAGTACCCGTGAAATGGGGCTCATCCGAGATACTTTCTTGATCGGAGGTCACCTTCTTTTGTAATAGTCTGGCCAAGTTAAATAAATAAATTTCTCTTTTCGAAACTCCTGTGTGAAGAAACCAAATGGGTCGCGTGAAAAACATATGATCGATAAAATGCATGCCACATGAAAGACATGATCGATAAAATGCATGCCACATGAAAGACATGATCGATAACATGCAGGTCGCATGAAAGACATGATCGATAACATGCAGGTCGCATAAAAGACGTGATCGATAACATGCAGGTCACATAAAAGACATGATTGATAACACGCAAACCCGAGGTGTGACTTTAGAAATACTGGAGGCGATATCGCCACCCTAGCGGTGCAGTTATCCCCCGACTTTGTAAGACGACTATGCAAATGTCCAAGAACAAGTCGCATAGAAAATAGGACGACAAGGACTAAGCAAAAGTCGCATAAGGAAATCAAGTCGGCACAATGAGGGGTGGAAAGAAGAAGTGATATTCCGTATTGACGAAAGGCCGAAGGCTACTCAAGTCGCAAACTGCTCGGCCAAAAATGGTCGTCGATGAGCGCAAACAATTCTCGCACTAAAGAGTTTCAACTCAAAGTGCGAGCACAGATAAGTCTCGCACAAAGTGTCTCAACTCGGAGTGCGAGCATAAAAAAAACTTGTACGAAGAGGCTCGCTACCTCGAAGTACAAGCACAGAAAAGACTTGTACGAAGAGGCTCGCTACCTCAGATTACAAGCGCAGAAAAAACTTATACGAAGAGGTTCGCCACCTCAGAGTGCAAGGAGACAAGTCTCGCACTAAAGAGTGTCAGCTCCCAGTGCGAGCACATAAAAGTCTCGCACTAAAGAGTGTCAGCTCCCAGTGCGAGCACAGAAAAGTCTCGCACTAAAGAGTTTCAGCTCCAAGTGCGAGCACAGAAAAGTCTCGCACTAAAGAGTTTCAACTCTAAGTTCGAGCGTCAACCAGAACTCTCGACGAGCTCAAATCTTGGCGAGTAGCGACCTTGGATGTATAACTTTCCGACTTGGAGGCACGAAGGAGAATTGAACCCGCGAAGATATGTCAAACTTAATACCAACAATGCAACCTCAAGTACAGAAAACAGACAAATCCTAATTCAGAGCAGAGATCAAGACCAACCTCCGAACGAAGTCGGAGTCCGCTCTTGGGGGCAATTGTTGTAACATGAATAATCTCACCACACAGATAAGGTACGAAGCTGATAAGTCGATCACCAGCAACCAGATGAAGTGACTTGAGGTTGAGGCTCTATGAGTCAGAAGCCACATGTTGTAGGAATCACATAGGCTACCCGAGGTCGGAGGCGACTTGGAACGTTACGCAAGTCGCTGGGCGACGTGGAAGAAAGGGAAGGCCACTTGGCGACCTGGAAGGTCGCACAAGTCAGGGACGACTCGGTCTCAAGGTCAAAAGGAGGATAAATATGGTAAAGATACGGGGATTTAATGGTGCGGATTTTGCGGACCATAATCAGGGTAAGTGTATCCGGATGCATGACTTACGGGACAAGCAAGGGAACCCTAGGTCGGCCCATGGAACGAAGCCCATTAAGACTGTAACCCTAATTCTTTGTCTATAAATATAACTTGTATTACACATTGTAAGGGATCGAATTCTTCACACATTAGAATCCTAGGCAGAAATTATAGTGCAAGATACCTGGCTTGGAGCCCCAGACGTAGTCTTATTCAAAAGACGAATTGGGTAACCAAACTTCGTGTTTTTACTTGTTTTGATCGTCTGCTTAATTATTGTTTATTATTTGTTGGCCGGTGAACACAAACCGGGTACAACAGACCGAAGATTCAACAACCAAAGTTGAGTACATTGCAGTATCAGAAGCCTCAAGGAGGCTGTCTGAATTTTATAGTTCTTAAGAGAACTAGGGGTAGTTTCGAGTGCCAGTTGTCTAATAAAGTTGTATTAAGACAACATTGTGTGAATGCGCAAGCAAAGGAACCGAGATCAGCAAACAGAAACAAACATGTACCTAGACTTATCATTTGATCCGAGAGATCATAAGGATAGGAGAAATGGAATTAAAATGTATTCCCACATATTTAATTTGGAAGATAATTTCATCAAAACACTGAGTGTTCATGTACACATTAGACATCTGATGGTCTAGGGGTTAGACATGTAGGTGATTGACTCTAGTCCAAGTAGGAGATTGTTAGTGTTATTGTCCTAAAGACAATCTATTGTAAGGACATAATATTCGATGATATTCAGTTTGATTTAATATTATAGTTCTTTTAATATTAATGTATGGCAATACACTTATTTGAATATTATGTTTGATAGTTTGCATTTATTCATGCAAGTGTTCCCATGAGTCATTGATGTCATTGAGGTTGTGAGAACTCAGATGACTTAAGCATGATTCTCAAATGGCCCCGATCAAGGATCATCAAGAATGGAATATTGATGATGCGATGGAGATTGGTGTTCAATCTGCATCATACTCTTAGAGAGTGTAGTAAGATCTCACTTACTACGAGATACTAGGTATCTCATGATGGATGCACAAATACCTTAGAGGGTATTGGTATACCCATCCAAGAAACCGTTTTATGTAAGTCCACAATATCTGTCTACGGGTGTCTCGGTTTGTGGGAGCAATGCGATACTCCTTTAACTTGAGGTCAATATGCACGATATGTGTGAAGTGATGAACTTTGACCATGACCGACGCTTGCACCCTTCTATTGGTAGATATGGCTTGGATTGGGTTCATCACGAAGTGCATGTGCGTGGTAGTTGAGCCAAGAATATGATTCATTCCTCAATGTGGATTTAGATAGAATACTCATCTTCTCATCATAATTGGATCAAAGTCATCGGCATATGCACATCAACTTAGACTTTGTGGCTAAGTGTGACATACATGATCAATTAGTGATTATAGATAATATGCTTAAGTTATTTGAATAGACACTTCATCATGTTCAAGACTTAATCGAGTATTCACGAATGAAAGGAGGAAATCGTAATAGCCCATGTTTCAGTAATAGGTAGTTGCACGTTTCTCGTAACGTACCTCATATATTGAGAATGTCTGATTTATTGTCTAGGGTTCAATTAAGACCGTTAGTTTGACTAATCGCTCGATATATGAGTGCCTATGGGTCACACAACAAGTAGTTCCCTTTTACGGATTATAGTTGGTTGATTAAATGTTAAATTAGATTTAATATTTAATTTATGAAGAATTAATTAATAATAGATTAATTTGGAATTAATTATTATTAATGTTTAATTAAATTGGAATTAATTAAATAGGATTCCCAATAATAATATATGGAATATTATTATAGGATTTAATATATATGGAATCAAATCCGTAGAGATTTGATATACATGGGAATTAAATCCGTAGAGATTTTATATATGGAAAATAAATCTAAGAGATTTATTTTATATGATTAGGGATTTTATTTCCTAATCGGGTTAACTTAAGATTTAAGCTGGGTCTTCCCTATATATATGAGCTCTTGGGAATTCACAAACAACGTTAATTCATTATTCTCTCCATAAGATCTAGAGTTAGAATTTTCCTAGAAAATTCATCTCGGGATTGAACGTTGGAAAATCTGTGATCGCGGATTACGTGGATACCATAGTAGAGAAATATGCGTACGGTTTACTGTAAGATTTCTCTTTTTATTTATACGTATTCAATTATGTAATTATATGTTCGTTGTTGGTGAACTGTTTAATTCCGCTGCGCATGTATTACGTGTTTACATGCCTCTAAATTCCAACATTAATATGATAAAGGTTTTTGTTTTGTTGTTTTTGTAGGAAAATGGAGGATTTTGAGTCAAAAAACAAGCTCAATATTATTTTGAGTCAAGTGAAGGATAGAACCATGTGAAAGAACTTGAAAAGAGGGTTGAAACGCAAAAATAATCAAGTCAATTGGAGTTCGGGAGCCCAAGTTATGAAGAAAACGAGCCAGAACAAGTTGGAAATTAAAAAATAGGGGTGCACGACCCACAGCTGCACGACCTGCAGTTAGTAGGTCGTGCATGATAAATTTATACAGACCAACCAAACTTTGCACTGTGCACGACCAGAATCCACTCAAGCGAGGTTGCACAAGTCGTGCAGTAGGAAAAGGAAAAACATTGATGCGATTTAACTGTCAAGACCACGCCATCCACTCAAGCAACACTGCACGAGTCGTGCACGATCAAAGACCTACATATTTCCAAATTTGATTTAGGCACACGTGCCAGCTGATTCCAAAAGATATAAAAGCTCCAAAGTTCATTTTTTCATTCATTGAGTAGCTATTGGTATAAGACAGAGATACCCCAAGTGATACCTTACACTTTACAAAGTACTACTTTAGCTTGTTTTTCAATTTTTCTTCCATAGATAGCTTAGATTTCCATAGATTAGAATAACTCAATCTTCATTTCCATAGATTAGAATCTTCCATTCCTATTAATTAGGTGAGGAATGAGTTTCATTCCACTCCTCAATGATACCTAAAGTGTTTTCAATTCCTCTATTTTTTTATCAAGCATTTTTTTAATTTTTTTATTGTGGTACATGCTCATATTCGATTAGTTAGTTTATTGTAATAACATGATCATATTGGTTTAGAACATCATAAAGACAAAAACTAGTATGAGACGGTCTCATGCATGAGACAGAGTACAACCAAGCACAAATCAACACTCACCCCTTCCAATGTGTTAAAGCGTCAATGCTTATATTATGTTCTGTCTCACCGTGAGACCGTGTGTCTCTACAAGGAAAATGTTGGAAATTCGAACTCCAAAAATTCAACAATGGAATAGAACCAAAACTGGAAATAGTATTACTTGATATTCAGAAAAGTATTAGTTTCACTGAGAAACAATGGTTTGATCAAACTAATCTACATCCACTTTGTGAGTATCACTCTCCCACTACAAACAATTTCCAAGGCTATACAAAGAACTCTCACAAACTGCACTCAGATTCTACAAATGAACTTGTATGTTTTCCTCAACTTTAACAAGCTGTATCCCAGAAATGAATTACTGAAAACTCTCTCTACTTGATACAAATTGAAGCCTCTTATATATAGAATGAAACTATGGAAAGAATCAGCATAAACTAAGCTTGGAAACCATTTTGCAACAACCTTCAAGTTGCACCAGCAAAGCAGTTTTCTTTTTGTAACTGAAATCTATTACAACTGATTTCAGCTATCCTTCTTGGCTTGCAAGTTGATTTCACTCATTTTCAATTCACAATCTGATTCACTAATCTCAACCAACTAGTTTGATGTTATACTTGTTACAATTCTCCACCTTAACATCCAAAATGATCTGGAAACCAGATACTCACATCACTGTCCTCTTGAGAGCAGCACTCCAAGATGAATCAATGTAACCTAAAGAGACCAAGACACAACCTGAACTTTGAAGTAGGAAGTGGCTAGGTAAAACAATCAGTTGGATTCTCTTTTGTAGCAATCTTAGCAACTTTAACAATCCCTTTCTCAGTAACATCCCTTTCAAAGTATAACTTCACATCTATATGCTTAGTCCTCTCATGATACCCCTGATGTTTTGATAAATGAAAGGCACTTTGATTGTCACAGAACACAGTAACTCTCTTTTGAATTACACCAAATTCCTTCAGAATCCCTTTCAACCATTAACTCTCTTTCACAACTTCTATTAAAGTTACAAATTCAGCTTCTGTAGTTGAAAAAGCTACTAAAGATTGATGAGTTGATCTCCAACTTATAGCAGTTCCAAACAAAGTAAATACATATCCTGTAACTGACTTCCTGGTATCAGTGTTTGCTGCAAAATCAACATCCACATATCCCACTAAAGGTGAACTTCTTCCATCATCCATCTGAAATTTTAACCCTTTAGCTAGTGAGCCATTCACATATCTCATTACCCATTTGACAGCTTCCCAATGAGCTCTTCCTGGATCACTCATATATCTGCTCGCCACACTCATATCATGAGTTAAGTCTGGTCTACAACACACCATTGAGTACATTAAGCTTCTGTTGGGAAATTCGTATTTAGTTTGATGGAAGTTCCAAAACAATTTGTAATAGGACCAGTCAGACCTGTTAGCTGACTGATGTTTTAGAATCAGGTTAGGATGACCAGCTGAAATGTATAGACAACTGATGTATAAGGTAGGTCACATATTGAGGGGGAACTCAATATGTATAGGTCAGGTCAGAAGACCAGTTGAGATCAGAAGACAAGACAAGGTCAGAAGATCAGAAAATTAGTTAGTCGAATGATCAGTTAATCAGATGATCAGGTGAAGACATGAAGCCAATAGCTCAGAAGACCTGAAGATCAGAAGACTACCAGAAGATCAAGATCCAGACCAGAAGACCAGAAGACCTACATCAGTCGAGTCTGCTAGTTGAAGCTAAGACAACTGTCATCAGAAGACTCTATCAGGTAGACTGGTCAGTTGTAACTAATCAGGTCAGCTCACACCAGGTCTCAACTAATGTTTCACCAAGTCATACGTTGTTGATCTGAACAAGAAGAATGTCAACTTTAGTTGGTGAACAAACTCTGACATGCTGTACTTGTTAACCAATGAGAACAAGATACGTATGACCTGAGCTGACGCTGCGGATTTCGGCAATGCATAGTCAAACGGCTAGAAAAACGACATACGCGCTTTCGGCCATGCCGTTCCTGGAAGCACGTCACATCAAATCCTGCAAACCTATCAAATATAGCTGGAAATTCAAATTGCTCTCCAACGGCTCTTTGATTTCGAGGTCTATAAATATGGGATTACTCTTCGGAGTGAAAGACGGAAATTATCAAGAAGCTCATACTATAGCAAAATTTCCCCACGAAGAACACAACCTTGAAGATTATTTTCTAAGTGTTCATCCCATAGTTCTTAGTACAGAAATCTTATCCTCTAGCTGTTAGGCTACTTAATACTAGGATAGATTTCAAAGTTGGAACAAACAACAAATCTTACCCAAAACCCAAAATTAGGTTAAGTTTGTTTAGCAAGATTTCAGACTAGGGTTTCTAGTTCTGATTTCTGGGATCGGTTGAGTGAGAGCTCTATAAATATCTGTTGGTGTAATGTGTTGGACTAACACAATAATCTAAGTCCAATTGGTTAAGTTGGTGCCCCTTGTGATAGGGAAGAGTGGACGTAGGACTGGTTGTCCGAACCACTATAAATATTGTGTGCATTTACCTGTTTGATTAACTGCTTTACACTATTGCACACAACTTGAGTAAATATGCATACATATTCTGGGTTAGGATCAGCTAGCACCAAGCTACTAATCTGATCAGTTTGACTCCATAGTCATCTGATTGAAAACAGCTTTGGAATCTGATTTGTTATAAACTGGTTTTTCACACGGGTATAAACTATCTTCCGCACAATCAGTTAAACTGATAGACACCGAACTGATCTGCCCTCAGGCGATCAGTAAGTTGGATATCAGTCCAAACTGATTCAGTTGCACTCTGATCAGGCAAACTGCAATCACATCTGATCTGCACGAAAAAGTTTTCAGAAGTCTGTTCACCCCTCCCCTCTAGAATTCTGCCCTCACAAAACCCGTTCGGGACCTACAAGTGGTATCAGAGCAGTGGTTCTACAGACCACTGACTTTGAATATCATCGGTTCTTGAGGAAGAACCTTGGTGGTCACTTGATTTGATCTTGAAAAACCTTTTTAAATCTCATCTGTTTTCAAACACACGATCAACATGGATAATACTTCGGGTATGTATCATGATTTGCCTAAATTTTCCATTGATGAGTATACAAACTGGACGATATACATGAGCAACCATCTGGGATCAATAAGCAGCAGGATGATGGAAGTTCTTGAACGAGGACCCATCATCATCTACCATGATAACCCAGCTGTTGGAGGTGATCCAGATTTTGCAGTTGGAAGTCTTGTCAGAAAGAGTCCCGCCCTGATGGATGCTGAAGAGAGAAAGTTGTACACTCTGGATACGATAGCCAGACACATAATCATGAAGACCATGGACAAGATAACCAGAGAAAAGATAAAGTATCTCAAGACAGCCAAACAGATGTGGGATACGCTTGCTGAAATGTGTGTAGAAAATGATCTGATTAAAGATAGCAGACTGCAAGCTGAACTGGTGAAATTTGAGAAACTCAAGATTCTACCAAATGAAACCATCAATGAGCTCGATGGAAGAATCACCAACTTGGACGAGAGATGTCAGATAAAGACATAAATTACAAGATCTTGAGATCTCTGACTAAGAAGTGGGATATGAAAGTCACTGTAATAAAGGATTGTCAAGATATTGTCAAGATGAAGCCAAGCAACCTGTTCCTGAGTCTTAAAGCCCATGAGTTCGATCTGATCGAAAGAGGGCAAGAAGAAGAAGACGAGTCGCCTGCTGAAGCCACACCTGCCACATCAAAATCAGTTGCATTCAAAGTAGCCAGCAGCAACTCAAAGTCTACTGAACCTATTGGGAATATTATAAGCCAAACTGAACAGATTGCTTTGCTAACTAGAAAACTTGAAAAATTTAACATCCAACTTGGTAAGTATCGCAGATTTTACAGGGATTATCAAAACAACAGAGGAAGAGATAGGAGGCCAGCTGACAGATCTCCAGAAAGGACCAGATCTGATGACCGAAGAGATGATCACAGAAAAGATCTTAGAGAAGATAAGAAAAGAGATGATCGGTCTGATGAAAGGAGAGACAACAGATCTGAGAGAATAAATTCTGATTACAATCAGACAGGTAAGTCAGCTGACAGATTCTACAGACGGAATGACTCACCTGGCAGAAGAAGTTCCGTGGATCGTGGAGCGTGTTTCAACTGTGAGAAACCAGGTCATTACAGCGCAGATTGCCCAGACCTGACACCAAAAGAAAGAGAAGAGAAGCGGAACAGAAGAGAGCAACGCTATAGAGATAGGAAAGCCATGGTTGCTGATACATCTGAAATTGATGATTCTTATCTGCCTTCTGAGGATTCAGGCTACTCATCTGTAGAAGATTTCTGTTTGATAAGCAACGCTGATGATTTCTACCACTACGATGATCTGATATTCTCTTCTGATGATGAAATCTGTCTGATGGCTAAGGAGGAAGACCAATCTGAGGTAACCTCTAAACCTTCTGCTCTTTCAGTTTCCACACCAGCTATGGTTAGCACACCTGCTAGAGAGATTGACTTGCAGCTCTACTCTGAGAAATTGATTGATGATCTCTCTAACGCAGTAGACACTTATACGATAGTTGAAGCTGAAAACGATAAGCTAAGGATTGAAAATACTCAGCTTGTTAAGGAAAATGCTGACAGTAAAGCAGCTGAACAAAAATCAGCTGAAGCTTCTCAGAAGATAACTGAAGAACTGAAAGCTCTGAAAGTTAATTCTTCTAATCAGGAGAAGCAGATTAAGGAATAGCTAGCTATCAATAAACAAAAAGCTGATGATTTTAAAATCCTACAAGCCAAGTTTGATGATCTCTTCCGACTACATGAGAGTCTGAAATTAACTGAGGATAGTTTACGTAAGAAAATACAGGTTTTCACGAAATCTTCAAAAACCGTTCAGGATATGAACAACTATTTTCGAACGACAACTAAGAAGGGAATTGGGTATGAAAACCCTTCTACATCCTCAAAAGCCCCATCTGTTTCACTTCAAAAAGGTGTAATCAAACGAGTTTCTGATATAGATACACATAAAGCAAAATTTATATCTAATAAGGGAAAGAGACCTGCTGAACAAGTAAGGCAAGTGCCCAATCAGAAAGGGCCAACTAATTAAGCATCAGCCAAGGAATCAACAGAAGAACCCAGTTCTTCTGAAGAGACCACTACCTGATCAGCAGATTAGGTATCAGAAAAGACAACCCCTAAAGGGGAAATCTGATCTAAAACCTAATCAGGTCAAGATGCCTAACAGGCAAGCCAAGGGTAAACTGCTGAAACCAGATATGTCAATAAGATATGAATCTTTTAATGGTAGTAGTTGTACCTACCCTTATAATCAAAAACCTAGGGCTGCTGCACCTGAGCCCCACTGGGTTAAAAGAAGACAAACTGCAAGGAAAAATCCCAAGTCTTCTGATTCACCCAAGGCTCGCACAAATAATCATACTGATCAGAATGCATATGAAGAGATGTATGATTATGTAGATGTTTATGGGAGACAAATCAGGCCTTCTGATCTATCTGATTACAATAGAAGTGCCTTGTTTGTATGGATCCCTAAAACCAACTCTAACCCCTCAGGACCCAATCCTAAAGGGGCACCTATTACCTGATTTGATTGCAGGTTCGCGTGGGTTTGGCCAACAAAGGAGTTGTACAAGCAACTATCTGGTACATCGATAGTGGATGCTCAAGGCATATGACTGGAAGCAAACATCTCCTCAGCTCTTACACAGAACAAGAAGGCCCACGTGTACTCTTTGGTGATGATAACTTTGGTTTTACCAGAGGATTCGGAACCTTAGAGAATGATGATGTCTGAGTTCTTTGGAGTCTCGTATGTCGAAGGTTTAAAGCATAACTCATTATCGGTTTCACAATCTGCGACAACGGATTCAGGTCTTGAGTTCTCGATCGATCGATTGTACTATCAAGAATCGAGCTACTCAACAGATCTTGTTAATCGTTCAAGGAAAGGTATGATTTATCTGAGAGATTGGAACAGTTGTCCAAGAAATGCATGCCTGATTCTTAAGAGTTCCAAAAGTAGCAGTTGGCTCTGGCACAAGAGAATGAGTCATCTGAACTTTAAAACTCTTAACAAGATAACAAGGATGTCTTTGGTTGAGGGTCTTCCGAATGAGGTATTCTCTAAGGATTAGACATGTGTCGCATGTCAGAAGGGAAAACATGTTAAAGCCTCATTCAAGGGAATCTCTGGACCAGCATCCAGCAGAGTATTGCAACTGCTCCATATGGACTTATTTGGACCAGTTACACCAGTCAGTCTCAGCGGACGCAAATATACTCTGGTAATCGTGGATGATTATTCCAAGTTTACCTGGGTTGTATTCTTGTATAAGAAGAATGAGACAACAACAAAGATACCTGAGCTGCTCAAGAAACTACAAAATGAAAAGGGTGTCAGTATAGTGAAAATCGGATTAGATACAGGTACAGAATTTATGAATTCTTTTATTACTGATTTTTGCACTAAGTTTGGTATACAACATGAGACATCAGCTGTAAGAACGCCACAACAGAATGAAGTAGCAGAACGGAGAAACAGAACACTCAAGGAAGCTGCTCGCACTATGTTAGTTGAACATGCAACACCAAGCCGTTTCTGGGCAGAAGCCATCAATACTGCATGCCACACTCAGAACAGATGCTCTCTGACTAAGACTCACTACAAAACACCCTATGAACTGTGGAAGGGCAGAAAACCTCGTGTTTCTTACTTCCATATTTTTGGGTGCAAGTGTTTCATACACAACAATGGGAAGAGTCAGTTGAAGACTTTTGAGTCCAAGTCAGATGAGGGTATATTCTTAGGATATTCCTCATCCAGCAAGGCTTTCAGGGTTTACAACAGGCAAACTCTAGTTGTGGAAGAAACACCTCATGTGGTCTTTGATGAGACATCTTCTGAACAAGAGAAATCTGCCTCAGAACAAGAAGTACCAGATCAACCGGTACCTGATGCACAGAAAATGGATCAGCTAAGTATCAAGGAAAAAGGATCAGAACACGTAACAGTGTATATTCCAGAACTTGATCTTGCTGATTCACCAGGTCAATCAGACCCTAAGGTACGTACAACTGTCAATAAAGAAGTTGGTACAGCTGAGACAGTATCAACTGAACCATCTGGTTCAGGGGGAACACCTGAAGTTCCTATGGACAGACATCAACACATGATGAGTCCAATATCAGCTGAGACTTGTCCATGTCAAGTGGATCATAATTCTGCACCACTCCCAATCACTAGTAATGAACTACTATCAGAAGAGGATGATGTTCTCCAAACTGATGCAAATCAGAAAAGAAGGACCTGTGTAACCAGTCATCCAACTGATCTGATCATCGGAGACCCATCTGATACAGTCAAAACTAGACATCAGATTGGTGAAAGTGCCATGTATTGTTGTTATCTGTCTTTGAAGGAACCAACTGAAGTAGAAGAAGCTCTACAAGATGCAAACTGGATTCTAGCCATGCAAGAAGAACTGGAACAGTTTGAAAGGAATCAGGTTTGGAAACTGGTGGATTGACCAACCCATCAAGATGTGATTAGCACAAAGTGGGTATTCAAGAACAAGAGAGATGAGAATAATGTCATAACCAGAAATAAGGCAAGACTTGTTGCTAAGGGGTATTCACAATCAGAAGGAATTGATTATGATGAGAACTTTGCACCAGTCGCTCGCCTGGAAACCATTCGGCTGTTTCTGGCATATGCTGCCCACAGAGGATTTATTGTGTATCAGATGGATGTTAAGAGTGCATTCTTAAATGGGGTACTAGCTGAGGAAGTTTATGTTGAACAACCTCCAGGCTTTGAAAAAGGCGACCAGGTGTACCGTTTAAGAAAAGCTCTTTATGGCCTTAAACAAGCTCCTCGAGCTTGGTATGATACACTCTCTCAGTTCTTGATAGACAGTGGTTTCACTAAAGGAATAGTGGACAGAACCTTATTCAGAATAGAAGATGGAGAAGACATTCTGATGGTTCAGATTTTTGTGGATGACATCATCTTCGGATCTCCCAACAAGAGTTTATGTGAAAAATTCAGCAAGTTGATGCAAGGGAAGTTCGAGATGTCCATGATGGGTCAGATGAGTTACTTTCTGGGTTTACAAGTTAAGCAAAGTACATAAGGGATATTCATCTGCCAGGCGAAGTACACTAGGAGTTTATTGGCTAAGTTTGGAGTTCAAAACTGTAAAGAAGCCATAATTCCTATGATGATTGGATTCAAGATGGATCCAGATGAGAATGGTCAGAAAACTAATCAGAAAGAATATAGGGCTCTCATTGGATCTCTATTATACCTGACTGCCAGCAGACCTGATATAACATTTGCAGTAGGTGTATGTGCCAGATTTCAGGCAAATTCAATGCAAAGCCACCTGGAAGCAGCTAAGCGGATTCTTAAGTATCTGAAGGGGACAGTAAACCTTGGTTTATTTTACCCATCGATGATAATCTAGAGCTTAGTGGGTATTCTCGATTACGATTATGGAGGTTGCAGAATTGACAGGAAGTCAACCTCAGGTACATGTCAGTTTTTAGGTAGTAAAAAAGCCGATCTCTTGGTTTTCAAAAAGCGGCGACATTAGTTGCGACATCTACTAATGAAGCGAGAATATATGGTTGCGAGAAGTCGCTGCTCCCAATCGCTTTCTGCTAAGTCGGCAAGGTGAGGATTATAACATTGTAGCTAAGAACGTGCCTATATTCTCGTGATGATGATAATAGTGCTATTGCAATCACTCGAATCCTCTGTTCTACATACAAGATGCAAGCATGTGGATGTCAGACACCATTTTATAAGAGATCGTGTTGAAAAGAAGAATATCAGAATGGAAAAGATCCATCTTGATAAATGTAAAAATCGATATTTTAACCAAGCCACTAGCTGAGATCAGATTCAAAGAATTATGCAACGAGCTAGGGCTTCTGGATCTCGGAGAAAGTGCACCAGAAATGTTTGGTGGACTAGTCTCCAAGATCAGTTGGTTAAGAGACTGACCAGATAGAAAGAGTCAGTTGAGGAAGGCACCTCAACTGATCAGATCTGATCAGAAAAGAATTATCAGATTAAGGGGGAACTGATCAGATTGGAAGGTTATACTTTGTAAGTCGATTAAGCTATGCTCAACAAGCAAGATGTATAAGATTAAGGCTACAAATCGCATAAGAAATTAGAAACAACACAACAATGGAATAATAGAAATTTTTATTGATAAAGACCCGGAGGTCAGATTTACATTACAAGTTACAAGTACAAAAGGACCCGGAGGTCAGTACATAAACCATAAACCCTAAGCCTAACCCTAGAAGTGGGGGGAGAGAGTCTTTAAAGATGTTAGAGCTGTTGGGATTCCCCAACAACAAGAGCCTGATGCTCCCATTTTCCCCCCAACCCTAAGCCACCCTCAGAGCTTCAGAGTGAGGAGCGAGAGCGGCATTGAAGGATTTCTAAGCCAGGAGCCCCTAGTCCTAAAATCAATAGGGCTCTCCAGCTGTTAAATGGGACACAAGTGCCAAAGATGTGGTCCAAAGACCATATGGCCACAAGTGTCACATGCAAATATTGAGTTTGATATACGATGATCAGCTGTTGTCTGATCAAGATCGAATACCAAACTCATGTTTTGTATCAGACTGAGTCTGTTGATACTAATTTCGTCATCTCGATAGGCACACAAGGTGCATACGGTTAGGAGAAGTGTCTTCTCAGTTGCTATAGCATATCCGCCACCTCGGTGGTAGAGAAGCTTGACAATAATTGTATGTGTAATCTTCGATGACGATGAAAGCAGTAATAAGGGACGCACAAGGTTGATTTGAGAAGCTGAATTCATTTGAAAAGGGTTAAAGGTTTTTGCTGGAAGTTTCATCGGAAATAGGAGTTCATCGGAAAACATAGAGTATAAGCTAAATAAAGAAGATGAATGGTTTATGTTGTGTTGTTTGCCTAAAACCCCATATCTATTTATAGAAGAAAAGCAGGGGTATAGGTGCAAATTTAATTTCTCAAGACCTTTAAGAGAAATTTGCACCGCAAGGACAGCGCGTAAGAAACACGCGACTAATGGTTGGATGAGTTGACTGTGTGAGTTATCTCAACGTATCCATACCATTATTACGGAGTGTCAAATCACGCCAACTTAGGGAATCGAGGCGACTTTTTGACTCCCCGAAGTAAAATCTTTGGCGGGACAAATCCCTAGGAAACGTGGCCTGAATAGAAGTAGACTGAAGTTCAATACAGCTGGACATCAGAATGACCTGAACAAGAAATCTGAAATCCTGAGTTCTGAAGTACTGAATTGTTGAATGTCAAGAGTGGATCAGGATGGATCCGTAGAAAACTGATCAGATAAGAAGGATCAGTTGGGTATGGTATCTCAACTTATCAGAAAGGATCAGTCAAAGAGTTGTTCAGAGTTAACAGTTGAAAAGGGAACGTCACCTGATCAGTTTGGCTCATCAGAAAACTGATCAGATAAGTGGGACATTGTTGGGAAATAATATGGTTTAGGCAACCATCAGGAAGGTCAACAGTAATCAGGCCAACCAGATAAGATCAACAGTGGTAACTGACTGATTCCAATATTAGTCAGTCAGATACATTTTATGATTTATCTTCATGCCTATTCTATGTTAGGTATTACTGTTCACATTACTTTATGATGTCATGCCTGCAAACATTAAATGCGGACGCGGGGCTTGTGTATTAAATGCATTTATTCCGAACCTTTAAGTCCAAAAGTCTGCCGGTTTAAAACCTTAACCGCATGATTGAATTACTTTTCAACCGCCTCAATCTTGACCGCCCACTTAAATCAAGGACACTCAAGTACCTTCAAAAATAATCGTGCAAAATGTTTTCCCTCCCATCTTTTAAAACCCTAAATACCTTTTCTCTGAAAACCTTTCGCATTTCATACTTTCAAAACCGCAATTCAGTTCCAAAAAATTCTCTCAAACATTCAAAATATTCAAGCGATTAATCTATCTTCCAAAACCCTCATATCGCTTTTCTGGTAACTTACTCATCTTGTTATTTTTTAATAGCATATCATGATCAGAGTATAGAAATTGTGTGTATTACTGTTAATCATGATCAAATGGAATTTAAATCAGTCATTGTCATTCCTATATACATCATAAACTATATGCATATTGGGGATAGATATTCATGTGTATTAATTCGCAAAATTACTCTTTTATGAATCACACTGTGTGATTGATTATGTTGTTTTGCATAGCACTCATTTTGTATGATTGTTTGTGATTTCAGAAAATAGAATCGTCAATTCTGCTATCGGAAACTTGTGACTATGCTTCTATGCTCAAAAATGTCATTGATGAAAAGTATATCATTTTCAATACCACAAATGATCCAGAATCAAGGGAGATACTAGAATGCTTAAGAGCCTGTGGACTTGATCAATTTTGCTATCGCCATCAGGAAACTGTCCATATGTTTGAATCGTTGGAATTCCTGAGAAGACTAAAGGAGACGGACAACAAAGAACTATTCTCATTCGTTGGAAGGACCAGGATCGATTTCTCCAACGATGATCTCAGAAGAATCTTTGGTCTTCAAATGGGCAAGAAATACCCTGATGAGTTCACTGCTGGGATGTCAGATAAGGAGTATCTGCAGAAAGTGTTGTTGAGACCTGGGAACATCAATCAGCTCACACATGTCAAAGTTCCCTACCTCCAAAGGAAGTATAGACTACTTTTTGAAATTGTCTCGAAAGTCATTCTTGGGATCTCTTTCAACCCAGATGCTCTAACCCAGCAAAAGCAGCATGTTATGGCCGCAATCATTGAGAAGGCCCCAAATATATACTGGATGGGGTTATTCAAGCATCGTTTGCTGCAGGAAACTGATAAGTTTGCCAGAGATGAAGAAAATCAAGTGAAGTTGACCAAGAATATCAGTAATATTCACAAGGTGTCTATAACTTTGGCTGATAAGCTTCCCAGAGACTATCCTTGGTCACAAAATGGGCGGAAGCAATATGTGGAGAAATTCAAAGCCTTGCTTTACAAGGATGAGACACTATCTGGATTACCTGATGATGATCTAACACCATGTGTGCCGAAGCCTAAAAATCCTAAAGGAAAAAATCCATCGAAGAGAGGAACGAGAAAGAGGAAGCAGGCTGTGAGTAAGCCTTCTGATGCAGGTGCGAAACGTCAGAAAACACTTACTACAATGCTGCCTAAGAAGGCTGGTATGCCATCTGGAAGTCTTCAAGATGAAGGAAGTGATGTTGAAATTCTGGAATCAGGCGAAGATCAACCTGAAGAATCAGGTCGAGAGTTAATGCTGGTGGAAAACCCAGTTCAGGTGGAAACCCGAGGAGCTGATGTACAACCTGAAGAGAATCAGTCTGATTCCGAACCATCAGACTCAGCCTACATAAGTTCTCTTTTCAGAGGGCATGAAACCACCTACTGCCCCACTTCACCCACCTCCTCTTCAAAATCACCTTCACCTGAACCCTTAACCAGAAAACCATCACCCTCACCCGAACCATCAACCAGACAACCACCTTCAACTGAACCTTCAACCGGGAAACCGTTTACCCCTTCTCCCTCTCGAACCCCCTCTCCCAAAATAACTTCAACCACATCAGAACCACAGCCCGATCAACCTTCAACCAGTCAACAAGAAAATCCTCCACCTCCTCCCGAATCTTCTCAGTTAAATCCACCTGTTTCGAAAGTTGTTCAGGAACCTGTTCAAGAAATCATTCATGAACTTGTTCCAACACCTGTTCTGGAACTCGCTCAGAAGGAGCAAGATGTTGCTTAGAACGAAGACATGTATGTCTCCATGTATCACAACCCCTTCAACAAGAATACCCTCCTCGAATCACCTGTACAAGAACACTCTACGGTGTATTTTCTACGGCGACAGGTGAATGCCTATCTGGACGAGCACTTTCCTGAACTCATCAATCATATTTGGATCAGACAGCAGATGGAGGAGATAGTCTTCTGGAGGAACATCAGACTCAAGGATATTGAAGACTTCCTGATTTTAATGAATGCCTTGGAGTCTGCTTACTTTGTTGACCTGGAGAAGAAGGCAAAGCAAAATGCCGGTGTATCTAGCGCAGCCAAATTGGCTACAGATGCTGATATCAGATGGTTAGTGCACCAAAAGCTGGGTATTTCTGAAGAAAATGATGATACTTATGCTTATACTGAGTATGAGCAACCTGCCGATGAACCAGGTATGGGTGCTGCAGATGAGACCCAGCCAGGCGAGGCTTCAACATCTGGTCAGACTACTGTGCTAAGTGCTGATACCCTAGATCTGATTACTGTGAAAATACAAGATGGGGTAAAAGCGTCAGTTGATACACAATTTATGACTCTTGCTGCAAATCTGATGCAGAAATTTGAAGAAGCACAGAGCAACCTGATTGACAAAGAGAGAAAGCTAACTGTTGACCAGATCTCAAACCTGGTTGACAGTGAGAGGAAGTTAACAGTCGAGAAGATCACACATATGCACGATTCTATTCTCGAATCGGTAACGAAACAAATTGACCCTCTTGCTGACAAGATGAGGATCCAGACTGATATGCTTGGAGAGACGCAGGTTCTCTTGGAAAGTGTCTGGGGATCCTTGGAATGGACTGATTCGTGTCTGGACAATAGCAGAAAAAGATTTGATCAATCTATTACTCAGGCCAAGAAAATTATTGAATCTGGATTAAATAGGTTTCTGGGTACTGCAACTACTTTTGCAAATGTTCAGATCACTCCTCTTGTTGTGGAAGAACTTAAGGAGGAGATAACACGTCAGTTTCAGGCCTTGAATCTCAAGCTGTCACACCTTTTTTATGCAACAAAAAAGGGGGAAGGACAAGATAAAGAAAAATAGTTGCAGATGGTAACTGTTGATTTACCAGAAGTCACCAATTCTGGTTTACCTGAGGTCAAACTGTCTGATGCCACTCCTTCTGAAGTCACCCATTCTGAGATCGCTCCTACTGCTGAACTAAAACAATCTGTGGATCAACAAAGCAAGGAGATCGAGGCTCAGGGAAAAGAAATCAATGAGCAGAAGACAGCCCTGTCTGAAGTTGTTGCCAGGGTGGACAAGATTGAAGACTTCTCGTCAACTGCACAGAAAAGATTTGATCAGGAGGATCAGGCGAAAAGTCTCGAGTTGGCAAAGAACCTGTAGAGAGAAGAAGACACTGCTGAAGAAAGACAACTGCGGAAAGGCAAGCAAGCTAAGAAGCAAATCAAGAAGCCAATCGTGACCCAGACTCAGTTGCAGACATTAGATGCTGATAAAGAAGAACAACTGATGAGGTGTGGGGTCATTGAAGCAGCTATCAAGAAGAAGAAGCTTGCTGGAGCAGCCGGCCTGGACCGAAGATATGTCAAAAGGAAATCTAAGATGGCAGCAGAAGCAGAAGAAGTAGATTGGGAAGAGAGAGCTTTCCCTGCGGAAGTTGAAAGCATTCTGGTGGCCAGACGAGACTTGCTTCCTGAATGGACAAGGATTGAAATCGACTGGCTGAGCGACGTCTACATTATTCAGAAGATACCAGAACATTCCGATCAGGGTGAATTTGATGCTGAGTTTCAAAACTGGCTGGAGATCAAACACACCAGATTCTTCAAAGTGGTGATGCATGAAGGAAAAATCATGACATTAACTCCTTCTGCACCCAAATTTCAAACAATGATTCCACCACTCAGAGCTGATAACTCTCTTGACCCAATTGGATTTAAACAGCTCTTCTATGATTTTGCTAAGAGAGGAGACATTATTGAGAGTGAAAGATTGGAGGCCTTGCTGCAGAGAATGTACAAGATTTTCAACATTCCAGAAAATCTTCAGAAGTTTGCTTATTGAAGGAATCAGAAGATGTCTTAGATCAGGTGATAGGTAAATTTTGTACATGTAATCTTCATCTCTTATATATAAAACAAGTTACCTTTCTGATCTTAAGACAACATCTCATTGTCTTCTGATTTCTGTTGTTTATGTTTTTACATTTCGCATGGTTATCTGTTTTTCTGATTATATGTTTTGGTTCTATCAAAAAGGGGGAAATTGTTGGGAAATTCGTATTTAGTTTTGATGGAAGTTCCAAAACAATTTGTAATAGGACCAGTCAGACCTGTTAGCTGACTGATGTTTTAGAATCAGGTTAGGATGACCAGCTGAAATGTATAGACAGCTGATGTATAAGGTAGACTGATCAGTTGTAACTGATCAGGTCAGCTCACCCCAGGCGTCAACTAATGTTTCACCAAGTCATACGTTGTTGATCTGAACAAGAAGAATGTAACCTTTAGTTGGTGAACAAACTCTGACATGCTGTACTTGTTAACCAATGAGAACAATACACGTATGACCAGAGCTGACACTGCGGATTTTGGCGCTGCATAGTCAAACGGCTAGAAAAATGACATACACGCTTTCGGCCATGCCGTTCTTGGAAGCATGTCACATCAAATCCTGCAAACCTACCAAATATAGCCGGAAATTCAAATTTCTCTCCAACGGATCTTTGATTTCGAGGTCTATAAATATGGGATTACTCTTCGGAGTGAAAGACGAAAATTATCAAGAAGCTCATACTATAACAAAATTTCCCCACGAAGAACAAAACCTTGAAGATTATTTTCTAAGTGTTCATCCCATAGTTCTTAGCACATAAATCTTATCCTCTAGCTGTTAGGCTACTTAAATACTAGGATAGATTTCAAAGTTGGAACAAACAACAAATCTTACCCAAAACCCAAAGTTAGGTTAAGTTTGTTTAGCAAGATTTCAGACTAGGGTTTCTAGTTCTGATTTCTGGGATTGGTTGAGTGAGAGCTCTATAAATATTTGTTGGTGTAATATGTTGGACTAACACAATAATCTAAGTCCAGTTGGTTATGTTGGTGCCCCTTGTGATAGGGAAGAGTGGACGTAGGACTGGTTGTCCGAACCACTATAAATCTTGTGTGCATTTACCTGTTTGATTAACAGCTTTACACTATTGCACACAACTTGAGTAAATCTGCATACATATTCTGAGTTAGGATCAGCTAGCACCAAGCTACTGATCTGATCAGTTTGACTCCATAGTCATCTGATTGAAAACAGCTTCGGAATTTGATTTGTTATAAACTGGTTTTTCACACGGGTATAAACTAGCTTCCGCACAATCAGTTAAACTGATAGACACCGAACTGATCTGCCCTCAGGCGATCAGTAAGTTGGATATCATTCCAAACTGATTCACTTGCACTATGATCAGGCAAACTGCAATCACGCCTGATCTGCACGAAAAAGTTTTTAGAAGTCTATTCACCCCTCCCCTCTAGACTTCTGCCCTCACAAAACCCATTCGGGACCTACAGCTTCCTACAGAATTAGCATTTGGTATCTTGCTCATCTGATATCTCTCTTCCTTTGACTTAGGTGTCTACTGCAAAGACATATTAATGTTCTGTCCTAAAGGAGTAGCAACCGCTTAAGACTGATCCATGTTGAACCTCTTCACGACTTTCTTCAAATATGAGTGTTGACATAAGTCAATAGAGCTGACTTTCCTGTTTCTACTGATTTCCATACCAATTATTTGTTGGAATTTAGAGGCACATAAACACGTAATACATGCGCAGCAGAATTAAACAGTTCACCAACAACTAACATATAATTGCATAATTAAATTACGGGTAAACGTAAACATAATTCTTACAGCAATTCATACATGGATACCTCAACTACGGTATCCACGTAATTGCACCGATTCGCCAGTGTTGAATCCCCGAGATGAATTTGCTAGGAAAATTCTAAATTAGAGATTTTATGGAGAAAATATGAAGTCATGTATTATGAATTCTCAATTACTCATATATATAGGTGAGGCTCAGCTTAAATCTTAAGCTAACCTTATTAGGAAATAAAATCCCTAATCTTGCAAATTAAATCCCATAGATTTAATTCCCTTATACATAAATCTCTACGGATTTAATTTCCATATATATCAAATCTCTACAATAATATTCCATATATTATTATTGGGAATCCTATTTAATTAAATCTAATTTAATTAAATAATAATAATAATTAATTCTAAATATAATTATTATTATATTCTCCATAAATTAAATATTAATATCCAATATAATATTTAATCAACCAACTATAATCAGTAAACAATTGTTACTTATTGTGTGACCCATAGACCCTCATATATCGAGCGATTAGTCAAACTAACGGTCTGAATTGAGCCCTAGTCAATGAATCGGACATTCTCAATAGATGAGGTACGTTGCGAGGAAACGTGCAACTACCTGTAACTGAAACATGGGCTATTACGATAACTTCATTTCATTCGCGAATACTCGATTAAATCTTGAATCACTAATTGATCACTTATGTCACACTTGGCCACAAAGTCCAAGTTGATGTGCATCGACCAATGACTTAGATCCAATTATGATGAGAAGATGAGTATTCTCTCTAAATCCTCATTGAGGAATGAATCCTATTCTTGGCTCAACTACCACGCACATGCATTTCTTGATGAACACAATCAAGCCATATCTACCCATGGAAGGGTGCAAGCGTCGGTCATGGTCAAAGTTCATCACTCCACACATGTCGTGCGTATTGACCTCAAGTCAAAGGAGTATCACATAGCTCCCACTAACTGAGACATTCGTAGACACATATTGTGGAATTACATCGAACGGTTTCTCAGATGGGTATACAAATACCCTCTAAGGTATCTGTGCATCCATCATGAGATACCTAGTATCTCATAGTAAGTGAGATCTTACTACACGCTCTAAGAGTATGATGCAGATCGCACACCAATCTCAGTTGCATCATCAATATCCCATTCTTGATGATCCTTGATCGGGGCTATTTGAGAATCTTGCTTAAATCATCTGAGTTCTCACAACCTCAATGATAGCAATGACTCATGGGAACACAAATAAGAATAAATGTAAACAACCAAACACAATATTCTAATAAGTGTAGTGCCATACATTTAATATTAAATAAACAATAATATTAAAACCAAAACTGAATATTATCTTAGTATTATGTCTTCATAATATGATTGTCTCTAGGTCACTAACACTAACAATCTCACAATTGACTAGAGCCAATCGCCTACATGTCTAACCCCTAGACCATTAAAATTGTTGGTCCCGATTTGTGGAAACCCATGTGCGCGGAAATACCATGTAATGCATATAAAACAAGGGTGAGGGCAGAGTGATCCCAATTACTCTCTTTTTTTTGCTTTTAAGAACGATGTGTGTTTTGCTTATAATCAAATGCATATGGAGAGTAAGAACATAAAGCAGTAAAGAACACACGATTTTATAGTGGTTCGGAGTCCAACTCCTACATCCACTCTTCCCTATCACAAGGGGCACCTACTTAACCAACTGGACTTAGTTTAACATGTTAGTCCAACACCCAACAGATTTTTACCGAGTTCACACTCAAATGGGACTTATCTCCCTCATGGGATTGCCTACCCTCTCTTTCGGGATTGCTAGATGTTTACCGAGTTCACACTCACCTACAAACTTATCCTACCAATGGGTAAGGTTTGTTTGGTTTTCAACAAGGTTGATATTTCCCTTACATTTGTTTAGCCTCAATGCTAAGGATGGGAAAATCTCTCTAAGCTTAGGATATTACATTTGTGCTTAGATCTAGGGTAGAACACTCTTGAATATATGAATGTATTTCTTGCTCAGTGTTCTATGGTGGAAATGCTGGATGATTTGGCTTTTTGGATGTTTCACGCATTTCTCCACCAGGAATAATGAAGGAAGAACTTGTATTTATAGTGTGGATTTGAATGTTACCGTTGGAAGGAGTCACATTCAAATCCATACTATTCTGTAAGTTCTGCAGCTTTTCCAGGCTGGTTGTCTTCCTCTCATTGGTCCACGCCAGCTGATCTTAACGGCTATATTCCTCAGATTCCTCGCCTAGGAATCATTCAGGATTCTCTGAGTCTTCAGATCTATCTGAGCCTTCAGGTCTATCTGAGCCTTCAGCTGACTTCTCTTCAGTCGGACCTTGTCCGATCGGTATCTTGACACTCAGTCGACCGAGTTCGGATCTTCTTGTCTTCGGACAATCGACCCTCAGTCACTAAAGATTTCGAGCTAACCGATCATCGGCGTTTCCGATTCTCGGTGATTATGACTTCGATGACTTCTCTTGATGACTTCTCTTTGATCGATATCTGATTCTGGTTTTACGATATCGATTTCTTCTCGCTTTGATCGTCGGCTCACATGATCGGTCGATATAGCATCGAGTCACATATCGGTTTATACGCATCAGTTAGTTCATCAGTTAGCATATTAGGTTAGCATGTCAGTTAACACATCTGGTCTCAATCACGTCGATCTTGACCATCGCTCATCTTCATATCGATCTCGATCACGTCGATCTCGATCGGTCTCATCTCCTTTCTTCTTCGATCTGCAACCTTCTTTTACGATGTTATGGTCGGTTTCTTTTTTCGATCGACATGCGCTCTTACGATCACCATATCAACTTTCGTGCATTGCGGACATCCGATCGAGTCATCCGGTCATCGATCTTCACGATCTGGCGGCTTAGTTTTTCTTCTCTTACGATTTTGCCTACTCATGATTAACTTTCGAACTCATCTAACTCATCTGAACTAGATCAGTCTCGTCTACAACCTCGTCTGATCTCGATCATCTACGTCTGATTTTGTGAGTTCCCCCTCAATCTGTTCTCTCGTTCCCCCTCAACTTGTTATCTGTAAATCAGCTTCAAAAACACAAGTTGATAATGTTTTGGCATAATTCATCAAAACTTAAAATAACCCAACAATTTCCCCCTTTTTGATAATGACGCCAAAACATTTAAAATATATGCATTTACAGAGATCGGGTTTTAGTTTTAAAAAGATCAGATCCGGTGGTCACTTTGAAAACTGGTGACCTTTTGAACTACCCGCTCTGATACCAATTGTTGGTCCCGATTTGTGGAAACCCATGTGCGCGGAAATACCATGTAATGCATATAAAACAAGGGTGAGGGCAGAGTGATCCCAATTACTCTCTTTTTTTTTGCTTTTAAGAACGATGTGTGTTTTTCTTATAATCAAATGCATATGGCAAGTAAGAACATAAAGCAGTAAAGAACACACGATT
Organism: Stenogyne calaminthoides; assembly: GCA_037126765.1. Taxonomy (NCBI): domain Eukaryota; kingdom Viridiplantae; phylum Streptophyta; class Magnoliopsida; order Lamiales; family Lamiaceae; genus Stenogyne; species Stenogyne calaminthoides. The sequence continues at coordinate 14,410,231 of JBBCBC010000004.1, forward strand.
TTATAGTGGTTCGGAGTCCAACTCCTACATCCACTCTTCCCTATCACAAGGGGCACCTACTTAACCAACTGGACTTAGTTTAACGTGTTAGTCCAACACCCAACAGATGTTTACCGAGTTCACACTCAAACGGGACTTATCTCCCTCACGGGATTGCCTACCCTCCCTTTCGGGATTGCTAGATGTTTACCGAGTTCACACTCACCTACAAACTTATCCTACCAAACTGATTTGGGTAAGGTTTGTTTGGTTTCCAACTAGGTTGAGATTTTCCCTTACATTTGTTTAGCCTCAATGCTAAGGATGGGAAAATATCTCTAAGCTTAGGATATTACATTTGTGCTTAGATCTAGGGTAGAACTCTCTTGAATATATGCATGTATTTCTTGCTCAGTGTTCTATGGTGGAAATGCTGGATGATTAGGCTTTTTGGATGTTTCACGCATTTTTCCACACCTGATAATGAGGGAAGAACTTGTATTTATAGTGTGGATTTGAATGTTACCGTTGGAAGGAGTCACATTCAAATCCATACTATTCTGTAAGTTCTGCAGTTTTTCCAGGCTGGTTGTCTTCCTCTCATTGGTCCACGTCAGCTGATCTTAACGGCTATATTCCTCAGATTCCTCGCCTAGGAATCATTCAGGATTCTCTGAGTCTTCAGATCTATCTGAGCCTTCAGGTCTATCTGAGCCTTCAGGTCTATCTGAGCCTTCAGCTGACTTCTCTTGATCGGACCTTATCGATCGGTATCTTGACACTCGGTGGCCGATTCGATTCTTCTTGTCTTGGACAAATCGACCCTCGGTCACTAGCACTCAGGCTAACTGATCATCAGCAGCGTTCTGATTCTCAGTGAATATGACTTCAGATGACTTCTCTTCTGATGACTTCTCGTCTAACGATATCACAGTTTGGATTTCGATATTTGATTTCTTCTCTTTGATCGATCAAATCACATGATCGGTCGATTATAGCATCAGTCACATATCGGTTTATCTGCGCCATTAGTTCATCGAGTTAGCATATTAGGTTAGCATATCGAGTTAACACATCTGGTCTCAATCACGTCTGATCTTGACCATCTGCTCATCTTCATATCTGATCTCGATCACGTCTGATCTCGATCAGTCTCATCTGCTCTTCTTCTGATCTGCAACCTTCTCTTCTGATGTTATGGTCAATTTCTTTCTGATCAGCTTGTATGCTCTTCTGATCACCATATCAACTCGTGCATTTCCGGACATCGATCGGGTCATCCGATCTTCCGATCTGGCGGGCTTAGTTTTTTCTTCTCTTCCGATTTTGCCGCAACTCATCGGTTAACTTCGAACTCATCTAACTCATCGATCTAGATCGGTCCTCGCTCGAAACCTCGTCGATCTCGATCATCTACGTCTGATTTCGTGAGTTCCCCCTCAATCTATTCTCTCGTTCCCCCTCAACTTGTTATCTGTAAATCAGCTTCAAAAACACAAGTTGATAATGTTTTGGCATAATTCATCAAAACTTAAAATATCCCAACAATTTCCCCCTTTTTGATAATGACGCCAAAACATTTAAAATATATGCATTTACAGAGATCGGGTTTTAGTTTTAAAAAGATCAGTTCCAGTGGTCTCTTTGAAAACTGGTGACCTTTTGAACTACCCGCTCTGATACCAATTGTTGGTATCAGATCAGAGACGGGTTTTAAAATAGATCTGCTCAGGTGATCACATTGAAAAAGTAATCTTTTGAGCACCCGCTCTGATACCAATTGTTGGTCCCGGTGGAAAACCCATTTTCCGTGTGCGGAAGCAAATAGTTCATTCGATGCATATAAAAGCAGGGGTGAGGGCAGAGTGATTACAGATTTTTTGCGTTTTAAGCTCATGTGTTGTGTTTTGCTTATAAACGAATGCGTATGACAATATAAGAACATAAAGCAGTAGACAACACAACAATATATAGTGGTTCGGAGACTCAAGCTCCTACATCCACTCTCCCTGTTCCTAGGGAAATTCCTTCAAACGGGACTTATCACCCTCCACGGGATTGCCTACAGATGTTTAACGAGTTCACACTCCAACGGGACTTATCACCCTCACTCGGGATTGCCTACCCTCCCTTTCGGGATTGCTAGATGTTTACCGAGTTCACACTCACCTACAAACTTAACCGACTGATTTGGGTAAGGTTTGTTTGGTTTCCAACTAGGTTGAGATTTTCCCTTACATTTGTTTAGCCTCAATGCTAAGGTTGGGAAAATCTCTCTAAGCTTAGGATACATCGTGGGTTGCTTAGATTGGGTTCTAGAACACTCTTGAATATATGCGTGTATTTCTTGCTCTGTGTTCTAGGGTGGGAATTCTTGATGATTTGGCTTGATGGATGTTTCACGCATTTTTCCACACCTGATAATGAGGGAAGAACTTGTATTTATAGTGTGGATTTGAATGTTACCGTTGGAAGGAGTCACATTCAAATCCATACTATTCTCGTAAGTTCTCGCACTTTTTCCAGTGGGTGTGTCTTCCTCTCATTGGTCCACGCCACCGATCTTAGCGGCTATATTCCTCCAGATTCCTCGCTTTAGGAATCATTGAGATTCTCTGAGTCTTGAGATCTATTTGAGCCTTGAGTCTATCGAGCTTTCGGTGACTTCTCTTGATCGGACCTTGTCGTCGGGTATCTTGACACTCGGTGGACCGAGTTCGATTCTTCTTGTCTTCGAACAATCGACCCTCAGTCACTAAGATTTCGAGCTAACTGATCATCGGCGGCGTTACGATTCTCGGTGAATATGACTTCGGATGACTTCTCTTGATGACTTCTCGCTTTGATCGATATCTGATTTACGGTTTTTCGATATCGATTTCTTCTCGCTTTGATCGATCACTCACATGATCGGTCGATTATAAAGATCGAGTCACATATCGGTTTATCGCGTCAGTTAGTTCATCAGATTAGCATATTAGGTTAGCATATCAGATTAACACATCTGGTCTCAATCACGTCTGATCTTGACCATCTGCTCATCTTCATATCTGATCTCGATCACGTCTGATCTCGATCAGTCTCATCTGCTCTTCTTCTGATCTGCAACCTTCTCTTCTGATCTTCTGGTCAGTTTCTTTCTGATCAGCTTGTCTGCTCTTCTGATCACCATATCAACTCGTCTATTCTGGACATCTGATCAGGTCATCTGGTCATCTGATCTTCTGATTTGCTGGCTTAGTTTTTCTTCTCTTCTGATTTTGCACAACTCATCAGTTAACTCCGAACTCATCTAACTCATCTGATCTAGATCAGTCTCGTCTGCAACCTCGTCTGATCTCGATCATCTACGTCTGATTTCGTGAGTTCCCCCTCAATCTGTTCTCTCGTTCCCCCTCAACTTGTTATCTGTAAATCAGCTTCAAAAACACAAGTTGATAATGTTTTGGCATAATTCATCAAAACTTAAAATATCCCAACAAAAATGTCTAGTGTGTACATGAACACTCAAAGCTTTAGTGAAAGGATTAGCCAAATTATCTTCTGTGGGAACACGTTCTAACTCTATTTCCCTCCAGCAATTATCTCTCGTATCAAGTGATATCGTCTCGATACATGCTTGTTTCTATTATTGGATTTCGGTTGCCTTTGCTTGCGCAACCTCACCAGTGTTGTCACAATACAACTTTATTGGACCGTTGGCACTCAGAACTACCCTTAGTTCATTTAAGAACTGTTTTATCCAGACAATTTCTTTGGCCGCTTCTGCCGCAGCAATGTACTCAGCTTCGGTTGTTGAGTCTGCGGTTGTCTCTTGCTTGGAACTATTCCAACTAACCGCCCCACCATTGAGAGTGAAAACATAACCTGACTGTGACTTGTAATCATCACAGTCGGACTAGAAACTGGCGTCAGCCTAGCCAGCTGGAACTAGCTCTGACTGTCCTCCGTAGACAAGAAAGCAGTATTTAGTACGTCTCAGGTACTTCAGGATGTTCTTGACAGCAATAAAGTGAGGTTCACCTGGATTCTGCTGGTATCTACCAGTGATGCTGACAGCGAAGGCCACATCAGACCTAATGCAAGTCATGGCGTACATGATGGAACCAATTGCAGATGTATATGGTACATCCTTCATGTGTTGGATATCAGCTTCTGTGGAAGGACAATCCTTCTTTGACAACTTTATCCCATGACATGTCGGTAAAGAACCTCTCTTAGAGTTCTCCATCGCAAATCGCTTTAGCACCTTATCTACCTAGGTGGACTGTGACAACCCCAACATCTTCTTGGATCTATCCCTGTGGATTTTGATCCCTAAGATGTAGCAGGCTTTACCAAGATCCTTCATCATGAAGGTCTTTAATAACCAATCTTTTACGAACTGCATAAGTGGGATATTGTTACTTATAATTAATATGTTATCAACATATACGACTATGATGACAATATTCTTCCCACTGCGTTTACGATAAACGCAAGGATCTTCCGAATTTCTGATGAAGTCAAAAAATTTGATAGCTTCATCAAATCGGATATTACAACTCCTAGAAGCTTGCTTCAATCCATAAATGGATCATTTAAGCTTGCACACAAGATTAGATTTTGGTTTTGAAATAAAACCTTCCGATTGAGTCATAAACACTTCCTTATTAATGTTACCATTGAGGAAAGTTGTTTTGACGTCCATCTGACAAATCTCATAATCATGGTGTGCTGCTGCCGCAAGTAAAATTTGAATGGACTTGATCTTAGCAACTGGTGAGAAAGTCTCGTCATAGTCAATGCATTCGCGTTGGCTATAACCCTTCGCCACCAACCTAGCTTTGTAGGTTTGTACTTTGCCATTTGCATCAGTTTTACGCTTGAAGACCCATTTGCAACCTATGAGTCTAACCCCTTTTGGCAATTCAACCAAGTCCCAGACTTAATTGGTGTACATCGAGTCCATCTCGGATTTCATGGCTTCATACCACTTCTCTGAGTCAACATCCAATGTTGTCTCAGTGTAAGTTCTAGGGTTATCTTTATCAGGGATCTCCACATCATCATGTTCCTCTACGTGGAAACCATAATATCTAGTGGGTGGATTACGAGTCCTAGTAGACTTACGGAGTTGTGGTTGTGCACGTTGTACATTATGATCGTGAAAATTTTGTGGTGCATCGATTTCATCAATGTCCAGAGAGTCCACAAGAGCTACACTTTCAGATGCCTCTTGGGCGGGAGTTTGAACTATGTTGTTCTCATTCAGCCCACTTGGAGTTCATTGCGAAGGCAATGCAACTCCAATTACGCTTCCACTGGCTGAAAGAGGATAAACTTCCATCATGAGAGTCGTTGAATGCTCCCACTGATTTTTTGTCACATTTCTTTGGCAAATCATTAGTCTCTACATTAATCTGTGGTTCTTGAATTTCTTCAAGTTCAATCATCTTATGACCTTGTTCCTTAAAGACATAGTCTTCTTTGAGGAACCTGACCTGCCTAAAAACAATTACCGTTTGTTTCTCAAGTAGATAGAAGTAATATCCTCTAGTTTTCTAAAGATATCCCACAAAGTAATCCTTTTCACATTTGGACTCCAACTTACCGGTAAGCATCTTTTTCACAATCACGGGGCAACCCTATGTTTTGATATGTGTAAAAGTTGGTTTCTTGCTACACCATAGTTCATATAGCGTATGCTCAACCGATTTTGATGGAATCCTATTCAGAATATAAATTGAGGTTTGTAACACGTATACCCATAAGAATGTTGGAAGACAGGAAAAGCTCATCATGGATTTCACCATGTCCAACAAGGTTCGGTTTCTCCTCTCGGACACACCGTTCATTTGAGGCGTTCCGGGAGGAGTCCATTGTGATTGGATTTCATGTAACTTTATGTAATCAATGAATTCATGGGTAAGGTATTCACCCCTTGATCCGATCGAAGAGTCTTGATACTCTTACCAAGTTTCTTCTCTACTTCAATTTTATACTATTTGAATTTCTCAAAAGATTCGGATATGTGCTTCATAAGATACACGTATTCATATCTCGAGAAATTATCAGTAAAAGTGATGAAGTAACTGAAGTGACCCCTAGCTAGAGTGGGCAATGGTCCACTACATCACTGTGGATCAACTCTAAGACTCCAAGTCAAATGGGGTTAAGTAGTCTAACTTTCTTAACCTTGCAATTCTTTTCTCTTTTGCATGACCAAGTCTACAATGCCACAAGTAAGTTGGGTTTTCATGATTACTAAGTTTGAATCTTTTATTTTGTATATTAAGAACATTATATCTACAATGCAACAAATATAAACCATTCTATAAAGGAGCATTTCCATAAACATCACCATTAAGCGAAAAATAACAATTATTGTTTGCAAAATGGAAGGAAAATTTCTCAATGTCTAACATGTGAATAGAAATAATGTTGCGAGTAATAGATCGAACAAAATAAGAATTATTCAGTTCTAATCTAAAACCAGAAGATAAGTCTAAAACATAAGTGCCAACACGTTCAGCAGCAACTCATGCTCCATTCCCAACGTGTAAAGCGACTTCACCCCGCCTAACTGCCCTGCTATCCTTGAGACCCTGCACATTAGTACAAATGTGTGAGCCACAACTGGTATCTAATACCCAACAATTAGTATCATTTGTGGACATGTTTATCTCAATAACAAACATACCTATTCCAGTGGCTGAGACACCTTGTGTCTTCTTTCAGCTGCTAGAATCTTGCAATCCTTCTTCCAATGCCCCATCTACTTGCAGTGGAGACATACATCCTTGTCCACTCATTCCTTATTTTGTATTCCACCTTTGGACTTAAGGAAATTCAGCTTGGAGCCCTTCTTATCCATGTTTCTTCGCTTCTTCTTTCCTTTCGGAGCAGAAGAAGTAGAAGCACTCACCATGAGTACGAGCTTTTCATTAGCAGTGGAAGACTCATAGGTCTTGAGCATGCTATGAATCTCAGACATGGTCGATTTTGTTTTATTCATATTAAAGTTTACCACGAAACTCGAATATGAATCGGGAAGCGACTGAAGGATAGCATAAACAACAACATTGATTTTGAACTCAATGCCCAAACGACCAAGTTTCTCGATTAGCCCTATTATCTTTAATACATGAGGGGAAACCTTCCCTCCTTCAGCTAGCCGGCATCTGAACAGATCTCTCATCACTTCATAAATCTCGGAACGAGATTCAAAATCAAAGAGATCCTTCAGATGCTTGAGCATCTCGAAGGGGAGCATCTTCTCATGTTGCCTTTGCTGTTGAGTCTGGGAAACATCCTCTTGATGCTTCTTCTGAGCTGTAGCGCCAAACGCTTCAGCCTCTTCAGTACCAGCCTCAGGGGCAACAAGGATTGGCGTGTCAAACACGTACTCAATCTTTTCTTGCCTGAGCACCAAACGAACATTTCGGTGTCAGTCCAGAAAATTTGGCCTGGCCAATTTGTTTGTTTCCAAAACACTTCTCAACGAAAAGTTATTCATTTCAATAATCCTAGAGAAATAAAATAAAACGGGAATTAAAACACATAATTCCTATGATCAATATTCAGCAATCAAAATAAACATGGTCTTTTAATTTATTTTGTCTCCATTATTTTCACATATTCAATGACCTCATCGGAAGAATACGAATTTATATCTAATATAAATTATAATGGACTATGATCCACATTCCTATTATTACAATATCTGCTTGGGTTGATTACTGCAATAATAGAACTGGTAGGTTCCAAACAAATTGCAAAATTGCAATTCCGAGTTGATTGAACCTAGTTCAATCGGATGCCCCTTGATTTTCATTTCCCTTCTTGGGCTGGTGAAACAAAATCAAGTTGATTTACAACCATCAAGCGGTGACACTACGTGTCCATATAAAAGTCACGTTAGATGTAGATCCGAGCAAAAGACTTGGGTCTTAAATACTCATTGGAACAAAATATCCGGTTTACTTTTAATTTTGATGGAAGACATCGTTCAATTTAATGAAAATCATATTTTAGTGAGGAACATTTTAAAGGTGAGGTATTAATTGCTTAATCGAGATCCAACATGTTAATCTACATCACATTTGAGCAATTATTGGGCGCTGCCTACCCAAACATGATTTTATACGGACTAACACTTATATGAGCGTCGTCTACCCAAACAATTAATACGATTCGACAATTATTGGGTGCCGCCTACCCAAACAATTATAATGCGGGCTATAAATGTGTTAACGAATTATTAATAAGTCAACCAAGTGGGATTTAATAACCATTCAACTCATAAAATTAAATTCAAAAAATCCAATTTTCAAAAATTAAATTTGATAGTTATTTATTAGTTATTAAATAAATTAATCCTATTAATTCTACCATTAAGGTCCAACCTTTAATCAAATTTTAATATTAAACATCTTATTAAAAATCAGATTTTAATTATTTTAACTTTAGAGGGCTCAGACGCAATTTCCAAAATTGCACGGGAGGGTCTGTCTCAAATCAAATTTACAAAACAACCCTCCCCTCATAACCGCCCAAATTCCACAGATCCAATCCGTAATTCGGGACAACCAACTCTGAATCCAATACACCAAACCATCATACATCATCAATAATTCAATACATTAAATATCATATTTCCAGCATCAAAAAATTTGAAGAACTGAGGTTATAGTGCACGAAAGGGAAGGCAACAGTAGGCGAAACAAGACCCAACACGAATCAAGGCAAAACCCAATAAGCATCGAATAAGAATTGGTCGAGCATAGGAGACTAACGACGAAACCAAAAGGAATCATCGCAATCGCCAAAGGAATCACCGCCATCGTCAGCGCCTGGGCGAGTCACCGACGCCGCTAGGAACATACGAGCGACTCACCGTCACCGCCATTCAAAATGCAGACAGATCGTCACTGTGAGAACACTCAGGGGAGCAACGCGGTCTCGCCTTTGACGATGTGCACAGAATCACCGCACACGTAGACAAATCTAGACCAATCGCCGCCTTCAGAAGCGCCACACAAGCAACAAGCCGTCGTCAGAACCAGGGAGCAGCGAATCGTTGTCGATTGGTCAACGCGCGCACGAGTCGCCACCGCGAGAACCAAACCTAAGCGAGAAGCACCACCAGTGAACTCGATGCGCCGCCGTCACGTGCAGCGACGTGGTGACACGCACCCGTCGCGAGGCACAGCGGTTAGCAGCCGCGTCAAGCGACGCGCCGGAGTCTCCGCCGCTGGCGGGCGGCACTTGTTTGAGCGGATAGGGTTCCAAACCCTAAGTAAAGTGAGAGAGACAACCCAGAAAAGAAAATAGGCAAACATATGCATATATCCAATATATCACACGCCCCAATAAAATAATAATGGTGCGGTTTTGACAAAATAGCCGCACCATCAAATAAATAAAAATTCGTTCAAAAAAATCTTTTTCAATTACGCAATCAATCAAGAGTCTAGAGCTATGATAACACTGTTAGAATTTAGAGGCACGTAAACACGTAATACATGCGCAGCGGAATTAAACAGTTCACCAACAACGAACATATAATTGCATAATTAAATTACGAGTAAACGTAATCAGAATTCTTACAACAATTCGTACATGGATTCCTCAACTACGGTATCCACGTTACAGTCGTTTACCAATTTGCACCGATTCGCCAGTGTTGAATCCCTGAGATGAATTTGCTTGGAAAATTATAACTTAGAGATTTTATGGAGAAAATATGAAGTCATGTATCATGAATTCTCAAGGACTCGTATATATAGGGGAGACTCAGCTTAAATCTTAAGTTAACCTTATTAGGAAATAAAATTCCTAATCTTGCAAATTAAATCCCACAGATTTAATTCACTTATACATGAATCTCTACGGATTTGATTTCCATATATATCAAATCTCTACAATAATATTCCATATATTATTATTGGGAATCCTATTTAATTAAATCTAATTTAATTAAATAATAATAATTATTAATTCTAAATATAATTACTATTATATTTTCCATAAATTAAATATTAATATCCAATATAATATTTAATCAACCAACTATAATTAGTAAACAAATGTTATTTGTTGTGTGACTCATATGCCCCCATATATCGAGCGATTAGTCAAACTAACGGTCTTAATTGAACCCTAGACAATAAATTAGACATTCTCAATATATGAGGTACTTTGTGAGGAAACATGCAACTACTTGTAATTGAAACATGGGTTATTACGATAATTTCCTTTCATTCGCGAATACTCGATTAAATTTTGATGAAGTGTCTATTCAAATAACTTAATCATATTACCTCTAATCACTAATTGATCACTTATGTCACACTTGGCCACAAAGTCCAAGTTGATCGGCCAATGACTTAGATCCAATTATGATGAGAAGATGAGTATTCTCTCTAAATCCACATTGAGGAATGAATCTTATTCTTAGCTCAACTACTACGCACATGTATTTTGTGATGAACCCAATCCAAGCCGTATCTACCCATGGAAGGGTGCAAGTGTCGATCATGGTCAAAGTTCATCAATCCACACATGTCGTGCGTATTGACCTCAAGTCAAAGGAGTATCGCATCGCTCCCACTAACCGAGACACCCGTAGACACATATTGTGGAATGACCTCAAACGGTTTCTCGGATGGGTATACCAATACTCTCTAATGTATCTGTGCATCCATCATAAGATATCTAGTATCTCGTAGTAAGTGAGATCTTACTACACTCTCTAAGAGTATGATGCAGATCGCACATCAATCTCAATTGCATCATCAATATCCCATTCTTGATGATTCTTGATCGGGGCTATTTGAGAATCATGCTTAAGTCATCTGAGTTCTCACAACCTCAATGACATCAATGACTCATGGAAACAAAAATAAGAATAAACGCAAACAACCAAACACAATATTCTACTAAGTGTAGTGTCATTCATTTAATATTAAATATATAATAATATTAAAACCAAAACTGAATATTATCTTAATATTATGTTCTCACAATAGGATTGTCTCTAGGACACTAACACTAACATTATCATCTTGGCTTCACCAAGATCTTTCATGTCAAACTCTGACCTTAAACGAGTTTTAACTGTCTTTATACCAGTGATTGACGCACTTGCAATAAGTATGTCATCTATATATAACAAAAGAAATGTACAGGAACTAGCACTTCTTTTGAAATAAACACAACTATCATACCTGCTTCTAATGAAACCAGCTGATAGAATGAACTCATCAAACCTCAAATACCACTGCCTTGGGATTTTCTTCAACCCATATAAGGATCTCAAGAGTAGATAAGCCTCAGTATATGGATTAGTCAAAGAAACCCCTTCTTGTATCTTCATGAATATCTGCTCAGCAAGACTCCCATGAAGAAAAACTATAGTTACATCCATCTAATGCAACTCTAAATTGCACTGAGCCACTAAAGCAAGTAAAATCCTGATGGAACAATGCATTACAACTTGTGAGAAGATTTCATTGAAATCTATATCTTCTCTCGAAGTAAAACCTCTAGCTACAAGCCTAGCTTTGAACCTCACTCCACCTCTTTTACTAGCTTCAGGTTTCTTCTTGTAAATTCATTTACAACTTACTAATTTACGTGACTTTGATTTATGTACAATAGTCCAGGTCTAATTCTTCTTTAGAGAAAACAACTCTTCCTCCATCGCAACTAACCATTTCTCTTTCTCTTTACATCTTATAGCCTCACTGTAAGACTTATGCTCATAAGACTCCACCTCAATTGTTGTACACAATGCAAATGAGACCATATCAGTATTACTAAATCTTAAAGGTGGATGAATAGTTCTTCTTTGCCTATCTCTAGCCAACTGATAAGAACTATACTCATTATGATCATCTGAGTCATCTTCCACATTTTCATCAGGGTTGGCATCAATCTGCCTTCTGATTTCTTGATGCTCCACCTCAACTCCAGAATTCTCATTCTGATTATCAGTTGATGATTCAATAGACTTAAGTGGCATCTTACTTTCATAAAATGTGACATCTCTTCTCACAATGCAATTCTGGTTTTCTAGCTCTAAGAGCCACAATTTATAACCTTTCACACCTTGAGGATAACCTATGAACTCACACTTCAATACTACCTCACCCTAAAAAGACTTAGGTAGACCTGAACTGCTCATAATACACCTTACTCTTTCAAGTAATGTCTGATTCGTCCTCTCAGCTAGTGTGTACCTGGTACTGTCCTACGCCTCACTACACCTCTTTCTATACAAAAGTTTGAAAACTCTTCAGAAAGATACTCTAGTTCATCGTCAGTTCTTAAATGTTTCAACTTCTTCCCTCTAATGTTTTCAACCTCAATAAGTCATTCTTTGAACTTAGTAAATGCTTCAGCCTTAGATTAAAGAATACAAACCCAAACTTTTCTAGATTAATCATCAATGATAGATATGAAGTACCTACAACCACTTGTGGTATTGCTCTTTGTTGGACCCCACATATCATAATGCACATATTCCAATATGGCCTTAGTAGTATGAACACTAGTACTTAACTTCAATCTCTTGGCTTTCTCATATATGCAATATTAATGCTCACATATATCAAGTTTAGAGATCTTGTCACTAAATAAGAGATTTTGTTTAACCAATTTTTGTAAGCCCCTCTCACTCGCATGAGCTAATCTCTTATACCATAAACCAGTGTATCAACATTTTAGTAACATGTGAATGCCCTACTACAGTACTACCATCAAAAAAGTATAAGACATACCTTCTCACACCTTTCAGCACTACAGTAAAACTCCTTGACACAGAACCACCTTTCATATCCAAACTTGTCCCCATTGAATCTAACATGCCAAGAGAAGTTAAATTTCTTCTAAGTTCAGGAACATACCTTACATTTCTGAGTATTCTTGTGACTCTATCAAACATCTTTAGAATAACAGATCTTATTCCTTTCACTCTACATGACTGATCATTTCCCAATAACACAGAACCACCTTTCTAATTCTTGACTTGAAACCATTCTCTGATCGGACTCGTATGAAATGAGAAACCTGAATCTAGCACCCACTCTGTACTGATATGTGCAGAAGTGACAGAGAGTGCTTTTGAAGATTCATATCATCCTTCTTCTCTTCAGTCTGATTCACTTGATTTGGGGGATTTACAATATTGGTGTTCTGATCCTTGTTCTTGAGAGCCTTCCATTTTGAACAATTCTTCTTGAAATGTCAAGGTTCGTGACAATGAAAACACTTCATGTTATCACCTTCAGTAGTGTTCTCACCAGATTTCTTATCTTGCTTCTTGTTACCCTGATTTCCACAAGATTTTTTGTCTTTAGCCTTCTTCTTATGAAGAGTGTTCTTCACATATAACCCTTCACCAACAGTTGCCTAATCTGAACACTGGCCTTCTGTAATTCCTTGGATTTTAGAGCTATTTGAACATCTTCAAGGCTGATTGACTTATGTCTTCCATATAAGATAGTGTCCTTGAAGTTTTCATAAGACTTTGGAAAGAGCACTTAACAAAATCAATGTCTGATCTTCATCTGCAAGCTTGGTATCAATGTTTTTAAGATCATCCAAGATCTTATTGAAAGCATCTAACTGCTCCAACACAAATTTTTTATCAGTCATCTTAAATGTGTAAAACTTTTGTTTTATATACAACCTGTTAGCCAGAGTCTTCACCATGTATAAGCTCTCAAGGTTCTTCCATACACCTCTGGCAGTGGTCTCTTTAGAAACTTCCCTTAAGGCTTTATCACCAAGACATAAGATGATAGTACTGTGAGCCTTTTCAAGCATTTCAGTAACTTTCACCTTCTCTTGTGCTTTAGATCCAGAAGCCACTTTGGGTTTCTTCTTTCAAGGCACCTGCTAAGCCTTGTTGACCTAGTAATGCTCTCATTTTGATCTTCCAAAGACCAAAATCAGATTTTCCAGTAATCTTTTCAATATCAAACCTGGTTGCACCCATCTTGATCCTTTCTCCTTCCCACGGACGGTGGCAATTGTTGTGAATTCGAAATCCAAAAACGCAACAATGGAATAGAACTAAAACTAGCAACAGTATTACTTGATATTCAAAAAAGTATTAGTTTTACTGAGAAAAAGTATTAGTTTAGAAAACATGAAAAAACCATAAAAACACAAGAGAATTATAGTGGTTCGATCAAGCTAATCTGCATCCACTGTGTGAGTATCACGCTTCCACTAGAAACAGTTCCTAACGGTATACAAAAAACTCTCACAAACTGCACTCAGATTCTACAAATGAACATGTGTATTTTCCTCAACTTTAACAAGTTGTATCTCACAAATGAATTACTGAAAACTCTCTCTACTTGATGCACATTGAAGCCTATTATATATATAATGAAACTATGGAAAGAATCACCCTAAACTAAGCTTGTAAACCGTTTTGCAACAACCTTCAAGTTGCACTAGCAAAAAAAATTTTTTACATAATCGAAATCATTATAACCGATTTCAAATTTCTCCTTCTTGGCTTGCAAGTTGATTTCACTCGTTTTCAATGAACAATCTGATTCACTAATCTCAACCAACTAGTTTGATGTTATACTTTTAACAGAAATAGTAGGTGCCCGAATAATATGTCGAGACTTTGGCAAAATAGTAGGTGCCCAATACATAGATTTCGAACATTGATAATTGGCATCTTCGTGGCAAGGAAGATGATGCATGACATTGCTTCTTTGTTCATATTTGATCTCTTGGTATGTTGCATGAATGAGGAATTTAGAGTTTGGAAGCATATATATAATGATAGGGTAGGAATATGGTGCCAAAATCTGCATATTTCCTTCTAGAAAAATCAAAATGTTAGTTTTGAAAAGTTTGAGACTGAAATTGCAATGTATTTTACCTCCAAAATGCTCCAGACGCGCCTGAATTGGCCTTGAGAAGTTTGGGACCAAAAAGTGTAGCTAAGCTAACGGATTTCGCAATGAAAATACTAAAATTGCATGAAAACATTCAAACGGGACCAAAGTGGTAAATATTTGGACCAAAATCGTGAGGCCCCATGTCTGGTGGGACCAACAGTGAAATTTTCTCACACTAACTACAATTCAATTATATAAGACCGCTACAAACAAATTAAAAGTTAAATCTACAATGATTAAATTAAAACATAAAATTAGTGTAACACAGTTGAATGCTTGTTTTCAAACCCAACTCAAGCACAAGAAGTGCTTTTTTCAAAAAAAAAAAATTTGGCAAAAATAGCAATTCAACACTATTCAATTGGGTTTGAAAATCCACCCCTAAGTAAACCTATTAGTCGGCCTCAAATAATTAACATAAATTTTCTCTGTCTCAATATTACACAACATGCTATTACTTTTCTCACACTAAAAGCAACTTTATATCATTTTATTTACATCACATGTCATTACTTTACCATTTAACTTCACACAAAGAGCAATTTATATTAATAAATAATTCTTACATTAATTGTTGGGGAAACTCCGTCCCCCATTCATACCAAGGGAAAAAAAATAAATGAGAAATAAATGGATAAACAAAACCACAATCAACAACACAAGAATTTACGTGTAAAACTCCAAAATCGGAGAAAAACCACAGACCACGAAAGAAACATCACTATATGATAAATTTCTACAATCATACAGATTTTCCCTCTTTCGCTCGACACCCCTACACTATTACAAGTCTACATGACTCTCACCGTCTCACAAATATGAGAAAGGAATTTAATTAGAATCAAACACTAGACTAAAGTGTATTGACCGGTGCACTTGTAATAAAGACACAAAGGCTCCTTATATAGGATTTGGAAATCCCCTTTCTTTGCTCTCTTCCGTTGTGGGACAAAAACCACTTTTATTTTAATACCAAGCCCAACAATCTCCACCTTGGTAAAATAAAAGAAAACTCCACCGTCTTCGCCACAATTCATTGTCTTCACCAACAATCATGATTCTTAAACCAAAAAATCATCATTCTCAAAACCAAAGAATAACCTACTCCACCATATGAGTAGAACACTTAAAATAAACCATTCTAAAAAAATTTAACCACTTAGAATCAACCATTCTAAGAATTTTCCTCGACACATATCGAAAAACCTGCTGAAAACTACGGTGCTCCTTCTAGCTTATGGCTCCCCTAGAAGTCCTTCAGCCATCGACATACATTCACCATACACCTTGCATCCATGCTAAACCAATGCACATGCGGTCAACTAACATTATTACATCCTCATCCATGGCAGTTGGGTATGCCAAAAGGATGTTATTTTCCTTCTAACAGGAAATAATTTATGATCAATCATAATGTTAGTTTCAAGAGCTATTTGCCGCAACCGCTCCACCTTGATCGATAATCCCTTGTGTAACCCAGATTGCATCATCAAATTGATTCTTCCACCATATTTCTCTACGTCACCACTTCATGGAATTTGAAGCCCTTGACATACCGTTTCTCCACCCCTAATTGTATAACTGTCTCTCAAGAGACCCCCAGACCTTCTCAAGAAATCTTTTCTGATGTGGAAGAAGACTATGCTGCAACCACAGAGCATACTCAGAATATCAAGAGACCTGACCCCGGGCTCTGATACCACTTGTTTGGGGAAACTCCGTCCCCCATTCATACCAAGGGAAAAACAAAATAAACGAGAAATAAATGAAAAAACAAAACCACAATCAACAACACAAGAATTTAAGTGGAAAACTCCAAAACATGAGAAAAACCAAGGACCACGAAAGAAACATCACTATATGATAAATTTCTACAATCATACAGATTTTTCCTCTCTCTCTCGACACCCCTACACTATTACAACTCTACATGACTCTCACCTTCTCACAAATATGAGAAAGGAATTTAATTAGAATCAAACAGTAGACTAAAGTGTATTGACCGGTGCACTTGTAATAAAGGCACAAAGGCTCCTTATGTAGGATTTGGAAATCCCCTTTCTTTATTCTCTTCCGATGTGGGACAAAAACCCCTTTTATTTTAACATCAAGCCCAATATTAACCCTCAAGGGTTGACCTAGTGGTTGAAACTTAGGAGTATACTCTAACCCTTTACAGTGCGATCAATTCTTAAGATGAGTCAGTCCATATAGAGCTTAGCTTGGCTTCAAGTGGGGCTCCGCTAGTGGACGGTGGGTTTTGATTCCTCAGATTAATCGGTCCTTGGACTGGATACCGAATTATCATAAAAAAATATAATTTTTACATTAAACTCCATGCAAATAGTAAATGTTTAATTGATTTCAGGACGGAGAAAATACAATAATTTGAAATATTTTAATGTATTAGTATAACATCCACTCTGTTGATTCATATACAATAATTTGAAATTATTTTTATTTGAAAGAAATAGGGGAGATAAGGACTCTTTCCCATAGTATATTCGAGGATGTACATGTATTGAACGACATCATTAAATCAACACCATTTAACACGCAACATGTATTTAATACAATAAAACACAAGATGAAACACATAAAAGTTGATCAAATAGGAACCCTAATCGCTTAAAGTCTAGTGAACATGAGATGAACCCCGTGTTGGGGTTGAAGAGTGAGCACATAAGAAGGGGCATGAGTGTAAGACGGCGAAAGCTCGAACGAAAAGCGCCGGAGGATCATCGCGAGAGCCATCTTTACCTCCATGAGGGAAAAATTGTTGCCAATGCAGATCCGTGGGCCCCAACTGAATGGGAAGAAACAGAGTTGGTTATTGGTGGCCTTTGAAACTCCTTGAGAAAACCTATCAGGTTTGAACTCTCTCACATCTTCACCCCATAATTTTTTATCATAGTGCATCAGAATGATGGGCATCAAGAGATGCACCCCAGGAGGTAGACTCATGTCTCCTAGTTTTGTTTCTTTGTATATGATTCTGTTGAATATCGTTGCGGGTGGGTATAATCTTAGAACCTCGTTCAAAATCATAGTTACCTACATGCGAAATGACATATACAATTGTGAAATGAAATTTAGATGATGAAACACGAGATGAAACACTTGAGAATATATACTTGAAAGTAAGATCGAACAAGATTGTCTTATGAAAGAACTTGTCTATCAATGGTTATTACCGTTGTCAGTATCCAATGAAATTGTCGACAATATAAAATTGATATCATTACATTTATAAACTAAGATCATAGGTCTGTAACACTTATTAACTGCTATCATTTCACTTATAAATTAATATCATAACATTTATGTGTGTAAAAGTTATAGTATTATTTTATAAGTATTGGTATTTGTGTGAATGAATTTTAAAGTATTAGTATAGATCAAGTTTCATATGGTGAACAAGTTTCACTGGAAATTCAAAAAACATTTATATAGAAAACGTTAACTGGCCTTAGTTTTATTTTTGAAACATTAATAATACTATAGTGTCAGCCACATTGTCATTGAAATGCTTTTGTATTCCTTTATTCTACTAATCTTCCTGATTTATCAAATTATTTATATATAGGACTATAATAATATTAATGACATGAAGTTCAATTATAAATGTTTGTTTTAGAACTCTGAATTTTTTTTTTTAAAAGAACTCATTTTTAAAGTTGTTAGATATAATTTTTTTTTAAAAATATATATTTATTTCTACTTTTTTTACTTGAGTTTCAAAACAGACACTAAGTTTTTTTATGGAGCCTACTTATTCCTTTACAAGGTACACGTAATTATGTTCATGTTGTGTTCTATAAGGAACAAACCTCTGGGTTCCATATCAAAACTGATATATATAGTAACTGAACTTACAATTTTGAGACGATTTAATCCATCGAAATCGGGCGTAGCATCTCCAAAAACCTGGAAAACCTCGTCTCGTGCACGTTTTTGCCAGGTTTGGTGAATGCTTAACATAAACATTGTCCAAGAGAGCAAATTGGAGGTGCTTTCTTGTCCAGAAAAGTAGAATGTCTTGCATTCCTCAATTACTTCATCCATGCTCATTCCTGCTTTGCTTCCATTTTCTTTAATTTCTTTCTCATTTGCTTTTAATAAAATACCTAATAAGTCATCATGGCTATTATCTCCCATTTTCATGCCCCTTTCTCTTTTCTTGATGATTCCCTTTAAAAGTGTGCATATGTGACTGTTGATTTCTGTCAATCTCCTATTTCTTTTGGTCGGAACATGCCTGCATTTAATTGATGATGATCTCGTGTTAATAGATTTCTACTGTCCATAGTTTATTTTCAAGATCAACAAGGACAAATTATCTAGCACTTTTTACTTTCTCTTTTTAATTTATCACAAACACAGGATCCATGAAATATGGTCTAATCAGAGGGAGAAACGGACGAAACAGAGAGAATTAATGACGTTTTGCTCATATAGTAGTATCACCTTTTTGTTAATATAGTAACACAATTTTTAGTATTTTACATGTGTTACTATATGGATAAATATGTGTACTGAAAAGGACAAGTGTTGGTTATATGTCCTTATATTAACACAAACCAGGGAGCCAGATTTTCTGTTTTGTCTTTGAGTGATTTTTTTAGGAAAAATTGTTTTACCCAGTTCGACCCACGAAGAATCCTTGAATTTTCAACTCCTTTCTTAGTTGCACCAATATTTCACGTAAAACTTAATTTATTAATGTATCATATTATAATACAAGGATAAATTAATTCACTTTTAATGTTGATTCTGATCATATAACAAAAAATAAATAAAAACCTTGAATTATTACCTCCATCCTGGAATATAGAGTGACTGCAGAACCTGACGGGTGAGCTCAGCCTGCTCTCTCTGGAGCTCAAAAATGGTCCTTCCCTCTTCAAGCCCATTACTACTTCCAAAAGCCGTTCGCGATATAATTTCAGTCGTTAAATTCTCAAAATATGGCTGCACATTTATCTCTATTGATCTCATTCCCAATTCTTCCCATTTCTTTAACATTTCACTGCAACTTGTGTGCATCGCCGGCACCATGTGCTGAATGAAATAAGTGAAGGATCCATAAATTTTAGTTAATTTGCAAATTAAATAATAACATCTTTATATTTAAAGAATTATATATTTTTCTCTTATTTTCCAAAATCATAAATCAAGGTGCATATACACCTATATATGTTTGTAAGGATGAGTGTGTTTAAAGTGAAAAATTCAAGAAATTCATGAGTATTTGAAGTTAATTACCTTAAGAGTAAGTGTACTTTACATAATACAAATAATTTATATATGAGAATAAAGCTATATATATATATTAATAATTGTATTGTTATTTAATTACCTTGAGCTTTTGAATGTAGAAAGCTGGATTAATTATTTTCCTATGCTTAGCCCACTTGTGATCTTCATAAGAAGATAATCCAGAGACAAGAAATTTAGCAAGAGGGTTTGGGGTGGGCTTCTTGAAGATGTGGTTGTCATTCAATATCTGTCTTATTAGTTGAGGTTCCATGATCAAAATTCTTGCAACTGGACCAATCCATATGAATGATCTCTTTCCTGCAGTACATGTGTGATCTTATTTGGTTAAATACCTATTGATTAAAAAACCACAGGTACCTTTTAAATTTTACAATTCTACCACGGTGCCATTTCCAGGAAACTTATTGCTGACTTGTGTGAAATCTTTTTAAAAGTTGCAAATAAAAATACTCCATATTCTTTTGTTGTTGTTTCAAATTAATCACGATTTTTTTATGTATTTTGTAATTTCATATACGGATACATTGTCAAAAGGTGCCCATTTTTTTTCAATTCTCGAATTTTAACACTTAAAAAATAAGTTTTTCGTTAAAATCAATCAATATATGGCTTTTGAATATTGCAGTGAAAAGAAAATTTTTTGAGTCAAAAATAGCTATCTAATCGAATGTGTTGGAAGAAGATTATGTGAAAAATAATGAAAATGTGTAATTTAATATGTGGGGTTGAAAGTTCGTGGGTCCTGCTTTAGTCAAACTGGGTCAAACTATTTAAAAAAAATCGCAAAAAAATAAAACAATGATAACTTGCTCCAAATTTGTATTAATATAAAAGTAAGCATTTGTTATTGTACGGGCCAGTAATTATGTGTTACTAGGTAATGATGGATAAAAAATATAACTTTACTAGTTTTATGGTGTAATAAAATGATTTTGAAACTTTGATTAAGGTAGTTCGTCACAAGTCAAAAAGAAAAAGTAGATAAAAAATAGAGGGGAAAACGAATGAAATAAAGAGAGTGTCATTTTGTTCATACAATAATACATTTTTTTCTCTTTATAGTAACACATTAATTTGTACTAATAGTAACACATGCCCCTATAAGTAATATAGACTTGAGAGCATGTTTTCTTGTTTTGCCTTAGCGTTCGACCCACAAAGGATCCACAAATTTTCAACATAATGAGTAAAATTGGAGGAAAATGAGCATATTATATGGATCTAAGATCCATAAAATATATATATACACACACAATATTAAAAATCTATATTTATACTATATTAAAAAGTGGGTAGGGGATAAGAAATATTTTTAAACATTTTTAGCCCTCTTATTTTTTGTATTGAACTTCACCCTTACTTTTTATAACTGATATATTACTAATTAATAAAGTAAATATATATATCCATATTTAATAATCTCTTCATAATAATAATAATAATAATAATAGTGTCTATTGAATTCCAAAGAATATGTTTATTTCGTGATTTAAATGTGCGGTGGAAGTCATGACTTCGACATCGTATGAATTCAAAGTCGGAATAGTAAAAATGTAAGTGTTTGTCTTGAAATTTTGTTTATGTCAAATCAATGTTTTATAATGATTGATGTTTTAATATTATATTGTATTGAGAGTGAAAAAAACAGTGATGCAATTGAATTGAATTTTGTAAAAAATATGCATGTAGGTACATTTTATTAGAGTAGAAGTTCAAATCTTATTTAAAATCTCAAATTATAATGAGTCGTGGTTCACAAATTTCTAAGTCCATTTGGATGAATCCGAAACATACACACCCAATTTTTTTTTTAATGGATAATTGAATTATCATTTTTTAGTTTAAATATACGAATTCAATATTTTCAAATTAACGATAAATCATCTGTTATCAAAATTAAGGCAGTGTCTAAATATCATTATATTGTTAAAGACCATGCATCATTGAATTAAAAATTGAAACATTAAAATTTTGATTTATCAAAATTTTCAATTTTATTGTTTCTAACTATTTACATACCACATGGAACGCACAAAACTAGTTTTATACAAAAGCCTTTCGTGCATCTAATATATAAGATGGATAATAAATGAATTGGAAAATATATATAAACATATTTTTTTTGTGGGCCATTCAAATCAAAACATGTTTACTTACCCATTCACTTATGACTAAATGAATTTTGATGAATCTCATTTCACGTCACGATTTCAAACAAGATCATATCTATTTACAAAACATGGAAACTAGGAAAATAAACAAGAAATATGGTACCATATTTAGTGATGATGTGGTGGTGCAGGGGCAACACCCTTGGAAGAATGTCGTCGGAGAGATTGATGGGTTTGGACTTGGCCTCTTTTATCATATTTCCCATCTCCTTCGAGTCCCCAAAAAGAACCCTGTAAGAATTACCATTTAGCCCTTGCATCCTAAGACACTTTTCTAATTTTCTTGGTCTAATCCACACCCAATTCACTATTCTCCAACCCCACATCACTAACAACCATAACAATATGGCAAACAAACCAGAATTCACACTCACAATCATCATAATTTTCTATATCTCGAAATGAAGTACGAGACCCAATGTGAAATGGAGGATCAATTTATAACATTATGGGAGAATATTTTGGGATTGCCTTTAAGTATTTAACTAGCTATATGAAATGACAAAAAAAACTTGTGCAATCAAAGTTCACGTGGACTTTCTTTCTTCACATTACTGTTATGCATATGAATTATTTGTGTACTATCACTGTTATGCGTAGAAAGTGCGATTTTTTAACAGTGACACGACTTGATTTTTAAACAGTGACACTTTATACGCATAACAGTTATACTGCGTGTGCATAACAGTGATCTATAAAAAAAAATTTATGTGAACTCGGGTTAACAAAAGACCTAGTCCTAGGCAATAGGGTTCATATATACTACTACTCATCAATCCTATGTTATATATGTTTAATTAATTAGGACCATTAATCTTAAGATAAATGGAATCTCATTAGTTTATGGACCACTTATTGAGCTGTAAATGTGGATTAGTATATATGTAGTGGCCTGGTGTGTGTTATAAAAGATTTTGATATGGTACATAGATTTTTCCCATGCATGCATACATATAATTCTAGATTCCAGCCGGATGTAGAGGTACATGTCAAGTTGCAATGTGTCGATATTGATAGAAATATTAATGATGCTTTAAATTCATGAAAATATATGGGCTTGGTACATTAATTAATAATCTACAGAAGATATATATATCCATATATGATGACAAAAACTTGTATAGACCTGGTTCATGTTAGAAATTTTATTTTTAATTCATGATATTTGACCCTATCCAATATATAATACGGGTCAAGTTTAGTGATTTAAAAAAATATATTGAAAATGAGTGAAATTGGTCAAATAATTCAAGTTCATAGCATAAACCTGATTCATGAAAGATCAACTTATATATGATATTCACATATTTGGGGCAATTTTAAGTCATCTCTCTCTCATACTCATCACAAGAGGGGCTATCTCAAAAATATTGAGCTGGAAATTCATAGATTCAACGCGGGTTAAACCGGGTTAAGTAGATTTATAAAAATTCGTACAAACACAAAATAGGAAAACCCGTTCGAAGTTTGTGTTACTATAAAGACAAGTATGTATTATTGTAAATGCAATTATATGTTACCACGTGACGATATAATTTTTTTTTCTAATTCAATAGTGTATTCTGATAGTTTAGGGCTTTATTTAAGACAGTTGGTCACATATAAAAATGGAGAAATAGATAAAAGATAGAGGGGGAAGCAGATCAAATAGAGAGAGTATCATTTTTGTTTATACGGTAACACATTTGTGTGTATATAATAACACGATTTTTGATACTTTATGTGTTATTATAAACACAAATATATGTACTAAAAAGACAAGTACGTGTTACTTGTTCTTATAACACATATTTATACTTACAGTAACACATGTTTGCGCTTTTAGGTAATGAGAGCGAGTTCTCATATTTTGCCTTGGCGTGGATTTTTTGAAAAAACTGACCGACCCAATTCGATCTCAAAAAATTCACAAATTTTCAGCTTAATAGGTAAAAAGGGGCAGATATTAGCATATTATACGGATGTTAGATCCTTATAATATTATATATAGAAGTTTGTCTACCCAAACTTTATCGGAAATTTCATAAACAAATCTCTTAATTAATTTCCCAATATTGAAGTTTTAAAACATTCCTGACTCCAAAAGGAATTATGATAATAATGAAGCAACTAAAAAGTAATTTTTAGAAAGGTAAAATTAATAAAACACTACGTAATTACGTAATATCATAGAATTAAAGTCAATATTTACTACCAATAATGTTCGAAGCACTGATGTCATGACCAATAATTTGTAATCCAGAGGGGGAACGGATCCTCTCCCGTAAGGACTCTCTCCATTTCCTCCATTTAGGAGCATCTAGACCATTTATTTTAATCTGTGGACCAAAATTTGCCACACCATCCAATTTTAAATACCCATGCAGAGTGGTCCATTTGTTCATGAAATTAAGCTGGAAATTCGTACACTTGTTCATCTATACGACTACACATGCAATGATACAATTAAATAAATAAGTACCATGATGTGGTTTTTTCTACTTTTTTTTTTTTTAATCCAAGTACCATGATGTGTTAGAAAAACCAATGAAACAGATCAAGGTGCTAATATCCAATTTTAGCGTGTTACTACAGTGTAACCATGTTAGTTGATGAGGGTCGGTGCTTTTATAAGACCAACGAATTCATCAATTCAGAATTTAAACTATATCAAAATTTTAGGAGCCCATTTTTTTCTATCTTTTGTGTATACATATATAAAATCAAAAAAAAAAATACATATATAAAATAAATTAAATGTAAATAAATATTGTAATTTAATTTATTGATTAATTCTTATTTATTATATGCTATGCCTAATTAATATGAAAAATAAATTTATTTTCCTTTTTGTTAAGACAAAAACTTGTGTGACCCAAATTTACTATGAACTCTATTTTTTTAATATCGTTGTTATATATAAAAAGTATCACTATTATATATAAACAAATATCACTGTTGTATACAAAAATTATAATTGTTTAAAAAATAAAATATTTTTTAAACGAAGATAGTTTTTATGCAAATCACTGATAGTTTGTGCATCATAGTTATATAATTCATGTATAAATCTGGTTCACAGAAGTGTTACTCTTTTGTTAATCAAATAAAAATTTAAAAAGACATAATCACCCGAAAAAAGGCCTAAATAACGTAACATAATCAACATCCTAATTTAAATAATAAAAAAAGTAAAAAATAAAAATAGTCACGAAATATCAAAAGATGTTATCGACAAGACAGAGCAAACAAGAGGAACAAAAGACAAAAAAAAAGGTAAAAAAATATGAGAGTGGTTTTCTGATGTTGATTATTCTGACTTGGACTAATACTTTTACTGCAAAAATTGTTATTTGAGACATAATTGTCGTATTATTTTAAGGGTAACAATATATTTTATAAATTTACACAATTAATCTTTTAAAAAGTATTTTATGTTATTTTTGAGTTTGTAAGAAATGTGAGGGAAGATGGCCCAATTTTAAAGTTCGATTCAGACCTCAATAATCCTAGGACCGACCCTGTAATTGACCTTGAGTGCACCAAAAATTCAATGTATGTAAATACCGAAATCAGACACTTGTCACACTTCTAGCTGATAAAAGATTCTATTTTACTTGTTTGTAGAATTATATGTAAAATAGATTTTAAAAATTATCAAAATTCTAATTTATAATATCTATATTTTTATACATTCTCTCATATATTTTTTTTAAACACACGTTTATTTTTCACAATATAATAATTTTATTATCACTTACTTTTTCATTATCTTTTTTCCCAGTCTTATCCTATTACATTTTATCAATCAATAATACACAAAAATCAAATAACTTTTTATTGTTCAAGAGTTTCTCAATTAGAATTTTCACAATCTTAAACAGACCGAAACAAACCTACCTCATGTGTGTAAAGATAATTAAATATTATATATAATATAATTATATATGCAAATTCAAATCATGTGAATTAGTGTGTACGTTATCTATATTTTTTTGCAAGTTGTGGCTTCACTTATTATAACAAGCATCCTTATTTTTATTCAAAATTACATAAATTGTCACTTAATTAATGTTAAAGTACATACTTTTTTTTTCTCCATTCTTTACTTTTTTATTTTTATACATCCCACCAATTAAAGTCTATGATTTCCCAATGCAACATTTTGCACATCTCAAACAACAATTTGTCTGAAAATAAATGTCTCTCCTGTTCCCTTTATAAGTGGATTTGCTGGTTAATGTTGCAACTTGTTTGTAAGGCGTCATGGATGACTATTAATTCACAAGTAGGAGTATGTAATAGTATAATCAGTTGACTTTGTGGACACACCTTTATGGAGAAAGAGAGCATCGTGGCGCAGACTTATTTAACTTTAAAACACATGAGACCCACCCCACTTATTGATTAAGTCTAATATGCATTCAGGTCTTGTGTTTATAATTCATTTTAAAAATATACAATTTATTATATTAAAATATGTAATTTGCTTACAAAGAACCGTACAATTATTAATATGAAAAAATAATTGCACAGTTTAGTGTAAACTAAATTGAATGATTCTAAAATGTACTACAAATTTAAGGTGTATCTGAATACACATGAGATTCACTCTTACTTATTTAGAGTTTTTATGGAGGTGGCTCACCCACATGTCCAAGGCCAAGACTCAATTACTATCAGGCCTTAGATATTTTAGGAATTACTTGTCACCCAATTACTCTCAGGCCTTACATATTTTAGGAATTACTTGTCGGTGCAAAATAGGCTTTAAAAAGACCTAATTACCCTTATTTTAGCTACCGTCCTTTTATTCTTCTTTCAGTCTTCCTTTTTCACTTTCTCTATCTTTCTTTCTTCATCCAATTGATGATTTTATGCATCTCCAACTCAGTGACTCAGATAGTGAATCGATTGACTCAGCGCTGCAACTCAGGCGCTCCTCCACCACAAACTTAGTGAGTCGAAGATCCAAATGTGCATTGGTTCATGAATTAATGAACTTATGGATATTCGATTTCAGATCCTCCATCTTTAACCCAAATTAAAAAAAATATTCAAAATTCATCCTCATCGTTTTTCTGACTTCCAGGTTACCTTCGGCTGAGAAACCGTACAGATCTTGGAATTTGACCGTCATTTTTGCCCTCCTAGCGTGGATGCTCGGCCTCAATTGCAGATTTGGTCTTGGAATTTACAGACACTCATCTTCTTTCCAGCATAGTCACTAAGATACTTTAAAATTTTCTTTAATCCCATCCGCTGCGACGGGGAAGAGCGGCACGACGGCGGCTGATGAGTGCCCGATTCAGTGGGGGAGAGTGGGGCGGCGGGTTTGTATTTGGAAGGACGTCGGTGATCTGGGGTGAGCGGTGGTAGCGGCGGCGATGGTCTACCAGCCACCGCAGCCGTCTGCGAAATAGGTGAAGAGGGCAGCGATCTGATGTTTTTTGGGTGGGTGAAGGATGATTTGGGTGTGATTGGGTTTTAGGTGAGGGGAAGAAGATCATGAGGGAGAGGTGTAGCGGTTGAATTATATTTAGGGCTAAAGGGTATTGTAGGTAAAACACTAGGTATTTTACATCTATCAGTAATTAAAAAAAAAGTGTGAACTTAAAAGTGATATGATGTCTATATTTGCACTTATAAGTAACGATAATTCTTGGTGGGCAGATTCTGCTCTTGAGCAGAATCATTAAAAAGAAAGATTAAGTTTAATGTTATTAATATTACATAATTATTACTTTGTCCTGGTATAATATTTTGAGTGAGTTAGTGGTGGAGTGATTGTGGGAGGGTCAAATTAAATTCTATAAATTTTACTTTGTCCTGGTATAATATTTTGAGTGAGTTAGTGGTGGAGTGGTTGTAGTGAGGTCAAATTAGATTCTATAAATTTTATAACTTAGCGGATGGGTCGGCACTCATGATTGTTGTAGTTTAGTTCTTCTTATTTTTTATAACTTATTTCAGATATTTTTTCCTAATAAGGGTATAATAATCATTTAAAATCTAAATAAAATTTGTAAGGTCTAAAATAAATAAAATTTTAATGATTCTGCCCTGGGCAGAATCTGCCTATTTAGCATCCCCCTCTAAATAATTAGTTCTTTTTATGATAGTGATTTTCTGTTACACAATGATAAAATCCTCACTTTAAGAATTCCACCATTAGAGTTTTTTCTACCCAATTCATATATAAAAAAGATATTTATCCATTTTGTAATAAAAATTACATATATAACCTTGTTAAGAAAAATGATATTTACCCATATGGCTCACCTTCTTACCCACTCAATCTTTCATATCTTTAATTGTAATATTTTTATTTTTATTGTGACCTTGTATCTTTAATTTTAATATTTTATTTTAAAATTTACAATGTGCAATTAATAGTTTAATATTTTATTAACAAAGGTGCATTAAATATATCTAATTTTCATGCATAATAAAAATATATATAATATAATAAGAGTGAATATTGATATATTAACCAATCATTTTAAAAAATAAAATATTATTTTTGTGAAGAGTACACTACACATTTATATATTTTATATCAGAGAATAAAATTTTTAAAAAGGAAAAAGAAAATGATGCAGGTGCAAAGTGAAATATATACTACATATGTTTATATATTTTATATTTGAGAGTGAATTTTTTTAAAAGAAACAAAATTGATGTAAGTGTAATGTGGGGAGGGGTATCAACCGGTTGATGTAGTTGGGTGGGTAGTGGTGGTACCCAATTTTTTACTTTTGAGGTATTTTAGGTTAAAAAATGTACAGTGGGTATATATATATTATTATTTTTTAATTATATTTTTTCGCCTATTTACTACGGCGATCTATTACCAGTTCTTTCTTCTGAGTTAAGATTCCCTGCTTCTTCGGGCGGAACTCCAGGTTGAGCAGTCCAACTCTTGGAACATACTACAGCCCCAGGTAGTATGGAAAAAAAAATATATTTTTAATAACTTGTAAAATCTAGGACAAATATGCCCCGTTTGAATTAAATTTTCAAATTTGATGGAGATTGGTAATTAATCTATTTCTTGCATATGATTTGACCAATTGTAACTTCTTGATTTGAATATTTGGAGTATTTAGCAGAAATTCATAACGAATAAGTAAGAAGAAATCAAAATTCAAAAATTTTATTATATATCTTCATTTTTTTATTGACTCCTTTAAAAAGAGGTAAAGTCACCGATCACAAATTGGGAGATTTTTTTTTTGAGATTGGTATAAATCTCTTTTTTTTTATATATATATATATATATATATATATATATATATATATATATATATATAATATTTGAAAGGAATCTCTGATTTGTTATTAAAATGAGTATATTTGGCATTCTTCACTTTTATCGGAGTCTATTCTCTTTTGCAAGCAGCTAGCTAGCAGTCAACTAATTGTGTGTTTTTGCAAATAATTAATAGAGCTTCTCTCAAAATGATTAAAATTGATTTTTATAGTACAATTAAAAGTGGGTAGTGTTAATTTAAAATAAAGTATTTTTAATTATTTTTGCTTAAGTTGGAGTGTTTGCAAAAAAAAACACTTTTTTATAACTTTACAAAAATACTCTTGTATATTTCACTTTTTTTTTTAAAAAAAATTTAAAAATAGATGAGGACAAAATTACAATAATATTTAATAAAAAATAGAATCAGAATTAAGCACTTAGAAACTGGTACCATATTGCATCTTTGAAGAAACTGCTTTTAAGTGTTTACATTAAATAGTTGTTAAATCTGCAAAAAACTCCAAAATTGCTTTTGTTTAAAAAATAAATGCTTTTAAGTTATAACTTGTGTTTACAAACACTCACCTACCAATTGACTGTTCAAACTTTATAACAGTACTCGATCTCTTGAACATAAAGGTGTTTGGTTTTTCGAACTAATTTAGTGAAAATTTCTTTACAAAATGAGCATAATTTTAAGAAGGCTAGGTCTGGGCTCCCCCCAGGGCCGTTTGGGAGAATTTGGTGGTGTGGTACGATCTCTCAAATGAGGTCTTAAGTAAGGCCTCAAGTAAAAATATGAATATGAAACAATTTAGTTTTTATAGAAGCAATAATATTTAAAAAAAACACCCTAAACAAGGTATTGAAGTTATTTTCTAATAAAATATTACAAAAAATTAAAAAATCACTTAAAAAGTGTAACTCTTTTAGCGTTTTGTGAAGCAAAATCATCAATTAAATCTTCATAGCTAACTTTTTCCGCCACATCATTTTCAATAGCTATCATCGCCAACCCGTTTAGTCGTTCTTGTCATATTGTAGTGCGTAAATATGATTTCACCAATTTCAACTTGGAAAAGCTCCTTTCGGTAGATGCAACAGTGATGAGAATTGTCAACAAAATCCTATAAGCAATTACTGCAGTAGGAAAAGAACCAACATCTTTTAAATAGCTCAAAATTTCAATAGCTCCCGTCTTCCTATTAGGCATAAATTCTTTAACAAGTTGCAATTCTACATACAAAGCATTTCCATCAATATCAGATTGTTCATTGCTCTTAAGTGCATTTTCAAAATGAATACAACTTGTTCTCAGAGGGGTATCATCTAAAGAATGTAAATTATTAGATGTAAACATGAATCCAAATAGCTTTTTATATTCTTGAAATTGTTCAAACCTTATTTTTACGAAGAAATTGTTTGATCAATAATATATAAAAAGTACTCAACTCTAAATGATTCCTCTTCAGATAAAGGAGGTATATCATCTTGGTTCTCATCAAACTGCTTTTTTTTTTTAATTTCACGCTTTTGAGAAAAATTAGGATCGACTTTCATTTTTATAGCCATTTCCTTAGCTATTTCCAAAGCTTTAGAAAAACCATATTCTCTATACTCCTTAAAGAATGAAATCAAAGTATCTATATCTCTTATTGCAACATCAATACGAATATCCTTACTTTGTAGTTGCTTGCTAACTACATTTACATGAGACAATACATCAAACCAAATAACCAAAGCCAACAAAAATTCAAACTTACCAAGATCATGAGTTGCTAAAGAATGAGCTTCACTTCTAATCATAGAATCAAGATCAACTTTAGAAACTTCCTTTAAAGCCTTTTTTATATCTTTTATTTGAAATCTTATGGCTCTAACACTATCTACACGGCTTTCCCAACGAGTAGATGACAATGGTTTAAGTGTCAACCATTTCACTTTATCTTTTAAAATTTGCCACCTCTTTGTAGATTTAGAAAATATGGTATATATGTGTTGTACCACACCAAAAAAACTCTTAGCCCTCACACAACTATTAGCCATGTCACATAGTATTAAGTTTAAGTTATGACAACCACATGAAGTATAAAATGCTCTAGGATTTATGTCTAAAAGTCTCTTTTGAACTCCTTGATGTTTTCCTTTCATATTAGAACCATTATCATAGCCTTGTCCCCTCACATCATCAATATCTAAATCAAGAGACTTCAACTCAAGTTGTAGAACATCAAAAAGTCCTTGTCCATTAATATCATTCACAATTAAAAATCCCAAAAAAGATTCTTCGATATGAACTCCATTTGAAGAAAAATACACATATCTCAAAATAATAGACATTTGCTCTTGGTGACTAGAATCAAGAGTGCAATCAAGTATCACAGAAAAATACTTTGCTTGCTTTATAACTTTTATAATCTCAGATTTAATTGTCTTGCCAATCAAAAGTATGAATTCATTTTGAATATTGTGACTAAGATAATGACGATGAAGATCTTTATTTTGTACACGTTGAACATGTTCTTGAATAACTGGCTCAAATTCAGCTAGCATTTCAATTAAACCCAGGAAATTACCATTACTATTCTCATATAGTCTCTCATTACTACCACGTAATGCCAAATTATGTTTTGCAAGAAATTTAATGATTGAAATAATCCTCCTTAAAACATTTCTCCAATGTTCTCTCTCTTTCTCATATTGCTTTTGTGATTCTCTATCGATAGTGTTTTTCTTACTTAATCCTAAGTGCAACTGGTACCAAGTTATCATATTTTTAACATGCTCCTCACAAACTTCATGCTCTTTAAGTCTACGGCTAAGATGAGACCAATCATTAAAACCCCCCTTGTTAATTCAACCACTCCATGACCTTTTTTAAATACTTTACAACAAAAACAAAATACTTTGTCAACCTCTTTCGAGTAAACAAGCAAATCTCTATCACATTTTTCTCCATTGGGCAAAATTCTAGTGTAATGGATTGACGAGAAGTGTCTATTAGATCGGTCATTAGGACCTTTCTCAATTGTTAAGTCTCTTTTAGGGCCATTAACTGCTAAACGGCATATCATTCTTTCTTCAAGGCCATCCTAATATCTAGGATCATATATATCACAATTAATTTTAACATCGCTACTATCATTAGTTTCTACGGGCACATCATTAGAATTTTCACTATGCATATCATTAGGAACAACAACAATAGGCACATCATTAACATCATTAACATTTTCAATTTCAGAAGGCACGTCATTAACAGTTTCAAAAGGCATATCACGATTCACATTTTCAACAGGCACATCAGTATTCACATTTTCATCTTCATTTTCATCATCTAAGGAGACATTAGAATCAATATCATCATCATTCTCATTTAAATTCACATTATCAGTATTTTGATTATCGCTGGAAACTTGAGAATCTTTAACCACAATTTTTTCTAGAGCCCCTCTTTGATATTGAATTAATGCTTCAATTCTTCTTTTCTTCTTAAGTTTTTCACTGCCACATTATATTTTCTAATTTTAGGAGGCATAATTCAATAAGCTCACTACTCACAGAGTTACAGTTGCACATACAAATAATTAACAAATAACAATGAACAATCAGAAAAAAGTAACAAGTGTTGAAGTAATGGAAACTTTCCTTTTGGCGATTAACACTCTCCTTCTCAAATTTAACAGCAATCCGGCACCTCACACCTGCAGCGGCAATGACTTGAGCCAAGTAGCCAACCGGTTGCTAAAAAATCATATTAAAAAAGACAAGAACCCAGAAGGCCAGAACAATTAGCTTCTCTGAAAATTCCATTATGAAATTAAATAAATGAAAACTGTTGAAGAATATTAGTACCAAAAATTACCTTCGAATTCGAAGAAGCCCACAGCTAATAGAGATCCAAGTTACTGAATAGTGTCTAAATCGGCAAATCGTTGCTTGTTTTTCCAACCTAATAGAAGAGGAAGAGGATTGGAGTTGGGTAAAACTAGTTTGGGATACATCTTTATATGTACAGACAGACTGACAGAAGATCTACGGTAATTTTATTGGAAAATGAAGAAATGGATGGAAGATTAATGGAGGTTGAGAAAATTAAGGATGAGAAGAAGAATTGAAGATTTTTTGCCAGTTGTTGCGTATCCTTAGCGTCAAAGAAAAGTTGTGCTTTGAAAGTTGTGCGATACTTGAAAAATATATATATGACCAGAAAAAAATATTAGAATAGGGAGATTATTTTTAAATAGAGTTTTATATAAAAAATAATAATATATTCAATATAATACATACTCCCTCCGTCCCAAACTTGATTTCCACATTTCTATTTCGGGCGTCCCATACTTGATTTTCACTTTCCTTAAATGGAAATACCTATTTTATTATCACATAAAATACTAATAAATAACTCTTTTTAACCCCAACTACCCATCACTTTATCACTTTATCACATAAAATACTAATAAACAAATCTTTCTACCCCAACACTTTATCACTTTTTCTTAAAATCCGAGCACATAGTAACGTGGAAATCAAGTTTGGGACGGAGGGAGTACTATACTACATGTTCGTAAATTTATTAACAAATTCATATATCTAATTAATATAAATTTGACTAAAATAAATGCATACACTTTCAAAGTATATAATATACATGTATCAACTAATATGCATGTATCTAGGAACTAAACAATAATTGTTGCTGACATGTGTATAAATGTTTGTTAAATACATGTATATTTTTCATAAAATTAGTACTTTTTTTTTTCAAGCAAATGGCACCCAAAGTTGATAAACGAACTTAAATAACTGAAATTGAGATGTGTCACAATTAACCATAGATAAACATTTTAGGTCATCTTAATTGTAATAATATATAAAATTTTATACATAATGTAATTTATTCTTATATGGAGGCATAAATCCTTAAGACGGGATCGGAAAAAAATATACCTTATTACAATATGGAGTTTATTCCTAAATATAACTGGTCCCAACTTGGGACCGTGATTTTTTATTATTATAGAGAATTTATTCTTATATAGAGTATTCATATATGGAGTTTTTACTGTATATTAATAATGATCATTTTAGCGAGTAAATATATAATAATATACTCCTTTATCTCAAAATTTCTTTCACATGTTCAATGACACATGTTATGAAGAAAATGAAATTTAGTGTAGGGATTTGATGGGTAATTTTGTAATTTTTTGTGTATAAAGTAAAGTAAAGAGTCGAATTGTGTGTGTGGTCCAAAAGTAATAACATTTTGTGTAAATTTTTTAATATTCTGAGGGTGGAGTTTATGAAGTATTCTCATTTTTTGAGTTTGATGTAATATTGAGACGTCCAAATAAAATAAGTGTGTAAGTAATTGCGAAATGGGGTGAGTAGTGTTGAAGGAAAAACACATTATGTGCCTTCATCAACTGTAACTGATTGTGAGATAAACTAGAACCTTTATTAAGTGTAATAAATAGAGAAATAAATTAGACATTTATTATATTCTTTGTACACCCTATATAAAGGGGTCTCTTGTATAGAATAATCGGATGATGAAATAGTGAAATCTCCTGGCTTGGTACGCCCCCAGATGTAGTCGTTCTCGACGAACTAGGTCAACAAACGATCGTCTCTATTATCCTACAACACGTTATCAGCACGAGTTCTAGCCAATTAGATTTCAGAATTTTGCATCCTCTTGAATCAGATTAAGGTATGAAGGTACGGGCAATTATGAATTGATGAATTATTAATCCTGGCAAAGGTACACATGTGAATTCCCGATTTGAGTTGTTATATAATTCGTAATTTTGCCGACTAATATTGTGGCCTTGACATCGTGAATATGCCCAATTGATGTTTGCAATAATAAACATTGTTAGCTTTAAGTTTATAGTAATAAACAACTTTTCTTGAAAACAAAAACATCATTATATTTGTTTGGGGTTTCAAGACACTAATTTCATCATAAGCAAAACAAATTTGGATTTAATTAGGCGACATATTTGAGCAATTACAACGTGACATATTATATGATGTCTAATGAGTTTCATGTTTCCGAGTGGATATTGTGTGATATCAAATGCACTTGTATGCCTTGTGCTTCTACTCCCTTATTGGTTGATTTGATTTACACCATAGAAGATTCTAGATATATACATGACTAAGAAAAATATATACAGGAAATCTCTAAAATATGGAAAATAATATTTCCTTTGAATAGCAAGGATCCTCTGGTGATTTGATAATATTTTCTAATCATCTCTAAATTTGGTTTGATTTGTTACCATAGTTATATTATTTGTTTGCTCATGCCCAGAATAAAATGAAGAATAGCATGACAGATACATCGTCATCTTTGAATTATACGCCGAATCGTATATTTATCAATTTACACTTCATGATATTATTCATCCCAAAGTTAAAATCTTTTAATTGCCCCCGTGAAAGCAAAGTAACATAAGGAATATTGGATGATATTATTAGAAAGAAATTTAATGATATTTATATGCTAATAAAAATATTTAGCAATTGTAGCATCATTTACAAATTGTGCCAACCTATAAAATTTCCACATCTTTTTACGTTTGGCTAATTCATATTTTTGTTGAGTTTTCTGTTGAACTCGATATTAGCCATATATACATGAGCACATATGAAATTGCACTATATACAAGATGAGAAAGTGGACATCTGAACCTCCCGCGAGCATGGACTCGACTCGAGCTAACTCTTTCATTAGACGATTAGAAACCCTTACCGTAGGGTTCCGCTCTGGTAAAGAGGCTTAATCTCTCTCTTTTAAATTTCAGCAATTAGAACAGTTTGCCGCAGAATAGGCTTGAGAATTATTTGCTGTAGAAATTAGGATTTATGTAAGGTTATGATTATTATTGTGAACTGAATTTTTTTATTTATTTAAATTGTCATCTACATGACATATCATGTTTGTATATAAATATACATGTTCGTCATTATACACCTTCAAATGATAAAAAAAAAAAATTCATGAGTGAAATATATGAGTATAAATCAATGTGATAAAATATTTTCACAAAGCATCGAAATATGTGACCTTTAGCCTCAAAAATATAATTTGTATGCACATTCTTGAAAAATAAATATCTTAAATAGCTACATTTACTAATGTATATTCTCCCTTGCTTGCAATAAATGACTGAACCAACTTAATCAAAATTTAAAATATTGAGCTCAAAAGAAATTGAGTACCATTGTTGGGTTTTAGATGTTTTTTTTTTTACAATCAAACCATCCACTGGTACCAATGATAATGAATTCTCTGACAAGGTCAAAGTCAATCCCCTAATATCTTTGAGGCAACACATTGATCCTAGTTTATACTGGGAGTACCTTTAATTAAAAACACCCGAAGAACCGTGAGAGATTGTGACGTTTTGGAAACATGCATAATACTTTGCTTCCAAAACTAACTGTCTAGTGGAACGAAATTCTCTTAATTGACTATTAAAGGGTCAACAATTTTGATAAGGTTATGTTGCGCCTTAAAACACGTCCTACATTCTGTGGAAAGCAAATCACAGAAGATGACATATTATAAATGAAACTCTCTTCACTTTCCCTACTTTAGCAATATTTATACTAGCAAACTCAGTATAAGCTTGTGTAAAATAATAAAATAATTATTAAATCTAATAAGATAATTAACATGTTACAAGTAATTGAAAAGTATGATAAAATTCTTTTAAATAATAATGTCAGGCCTAATGGGACAAAGAAAATTCATGAGGCTAACTTTATTACGGGAACAATGGAAAGAGTCCCAAAGGAAAGTGGGCATGACGTGTTAATCCTTACCAATGTGAAATAATGAATGCACCATGTGGTACGGGTTGTGGGACTCATGGTAAGGGTCACTATTGTCATGCAAGCAAAAAGTTGCAATTAACTATAAGAGGTATGAAGAATCTAAAGAACATGAAACCCACTAAATGGAAGACAAGAACCATCCTAAAGATGTTAACCTCACGATTGCAAATTTCAATGACAACAAGGGTTTTGCCCAGTCAATAGGTATTCGTGATTTTGACTGCTCTAGTTTATAAATTTCTTATTTTTCAAGAATGTAGTTAAGGCGTAATGCCTCATTTTATTTGAACAATTACTTTTGGTCTTAAAGTTATTTAGACAGATGGTTTTTAAGTTATATCTTTGGTATAAGACCTATGGTGATGTTGGATTATTAATAATTTTGAACTTTATTCCAAAGTAATAAATTTATTTCAATACATTGTGCAACAATACTTATTAATAAATTTTAAAGCTCATAATGAGAATGAAATTTAATTACCTCTAGTGAATGTGGAGAAAAACACATCTTAGAGAAATTAATGAGTCAATCTAGTGAATTGTATCCCACTATTATTTGGATTCTCGAATCATATATTATCGCCAATGATGAAATATGAGACACTAATTTATATAGGCTTTGTCATGACAATCTTGGACATCCAAGTTGTGACATGATGATCCATATTTTGAAGAACCAATACGGACATCTGTATTCTGAGTGAAGCATACAAATAGATTTATGCACAATATTGGTCATGTTGATGCTTTCCTGCAACCTTTGTTTTCTGAAGTACCAGAAACACTATTTACATTGCACTCTACCTCATTATAAATCTCAAAAGCACATCACTCATTTTACAAAGCCTGCTCTTTAGCAAAAGTAACAATGTGACCTACTTATGCTAAAGATTCAAAACAAAATATTTCATTCTCACAAAGAATACAAGATGATATTTGTGGAACAATTAATCCAGAATGCGGACCATTCAAGTATAGCATGGTTCTGGCTTGATTCTTTGACATATATGGTCATATGTCGTTTTACTATCCACAAATAATTCTGCATTGCAAACTCTTAGCACATATTATAGGTTTAAGGGCTCACCACCCTAATCAACATCAAAAGCATTTGATGATTATTGTATCTATTGGGATCAGTGTAAATCATCCTGCACCCCTTGTGCTACACAAAATGGTCACGCGGAGGCCACCATCAAATGTATATTAATGGTGGTTAAGGCACTGCTTATGCGCATCAACTTGCCTATCTCTGCATGGGGTTATACAATATTGCATGCAACTTTACTTATTCATTTTAAACCCATTGTTGACCAACCAAATGTTGCGTATCAGTTGATAACTGGATATTAGCCTGAAATTTCGTATCTAAGCATATTGGTTGAGCAATATATGTGCCTATTGCACCCCCACAACGTACTAATGTGGGTTATAAGAGATGATTAACTATATATGTTGGATATAAATCCCTTATCCGCTATTTAGAACCTTCGACAGACGACCTATTTACCATTAGACTTGCGGATTGTCACTTTAATGAGACAGTCTTCCCGTCGTTAGGGGGAGATAAGAAAAATAATTTTCTAAGGGAACGACTGAAAGTATCGTGGTTTATCCCTCTTTGTCTCATTTTGATCCCCAAACTTCACAATGTGAAAGTGAAGTAAAAAAGAATAATTGATATTCAAAACGTAGTAGATTTGATGCCTGATACGTTTACTGATATTACTAAACTGACTAGGTCTCATATACCAGCTGCAAATATGTCTGCAAGGTTAGAAGTCCCCAGTAGGGGGAAGAATGTCGCAGAAAAGGTGTTGCAACCACACTTGGTGGAAGTGAGGTTGAGGCCGTGGTTCTCAAAAGGAAATAAGGGAAGCCATCTGGTTCGATTGACACCACCCAAAGGAAATCTTGTGAGATTATCTCTGATTATAGTTATGTCCATGAATCATTATTGGAGGACGCTCCGAAGTTTAATATGATTCCAGAGATAAACATATCTTAATATATTATGATAGTGCATATTAGTCGATGGACAGGCATTGCACACAGATTGATGATGTATTTGTTTATACTGTTGCTCAAGGAATTATAGAGCACGATGATATCGAACCACGCTCAATTGTACAATGTCAACAAAGAGCATATTGACCTAAATTGAACTAAGCAATCCAGGAAGAACTTGATTATATAACAAAGACATAGGTATTTGGTCTGGTAGTGCTAGTCTGACCAAGTGTAAAGCCTGTAGGACATAAATGAGTCTTTGTCAGAAAGTGTATTCAGAAATATAAAGTCCTGATATATTTCTCACTACGCCCTGGGTTGACATAATTATCGTTTTAATGTTTCACTACTTAGTTAGCCTAATAGTTTCCAAAGAACTGGAAATGCAACAAATGAAAGTGGTTACTGCATATCTCTATAGGGATCTTAATTTAGAGATATATATGGAAGTGCCTGATGGTCTTTCCATTACCCAAGTCAAGTGACTCTAAACCACGGAGTATGTTTGCAATAAACTTGAAATGCTCACTTTAGATTGAAACAATCTTTACGGATATGTTAAACTCATCTAAGTGACTACTTGATTGAGAAATATTACAAGAATGATGAAAAGTACCCCTGCGTTTTATAAGAAACGAGTTTCGGATTTATAGTTTATGTTGATGGATGAACATAGTAGGTACTCTTAATGAAATAAGAGAAACCACACATAGTAAAAATAAGAGAAACCACAAATAGAAATTAGAGAACCACACATAGTAGGAGATAAAGAATCTTGGGAAAACTTAATGAAATAAACATTGAGAAAACTTATCCAAATATGTCCAAAATATGTTAAAACGATCTAACATGGACAAGATGAATCTCATCAGTATTAATTTAAAGAAAGATCCATTTAAGAAAACCATGAACTAATTTCCCTAATAAGTTCGAAATTGAGATAAATACACTCGAACCTTTGGAACTTGTTAGCTAAAAACGCAGTATCATCGGGATTTTCATTGATAGGCTTTGAACTAGAACATTGAGCATAATGAAAAACTTATCCACCGAAATAGACTACATATTAAATTATAACCCTTAAAAATGTTAAGACGATCTAAATAATGGACAAGATGTTTATTATCTTTCTAATCCACATAAATCATTTCAAAATGGTTTATATATTTAAAGAAAGATCCAATTTTACTCAAGTAAAGAAAGATGCTCTAAAAAGAAATTGTGTTTGATTTGTTTAGAATTATTATCAAGAACAATTCTTGAGAAGTATATAAGTTCAATCAGATTTTAGTTTTGATGGAATTTCCAAATTTGTAGGACCAAATTAGCTCATGACTTAGAATCGAATGACAAAAAAATATAGATAGTCGATAAAGATAGGTCACGAATCTTCTTCAAAAGGAATATCAATCGCCTAACGGACAAATTATCAAATGCCTCCAAATCGCCAAGTCAAGGAGAAAAGACGATGAACAAGACGTGAACAAGACTCAAAAACATCAAGACTCGATGAATGCGGGATAGACAAGACTCGGATGAACTCAAGACTCGGACAAAAGACGATGATGACTAATCATGCCTACGACACCAAGATCAAAAGACCTAATAATTCGGTAAAT
Source organism: Stenogyne calaminthoides (assembly GCA_037126765.1). Classification (NCBI taxonomy): domain Eukaryota; kingdom Viridiplantae; phylum Streptophyta; class Magnoliopsida; order Lamiales; family Lamiaceae; genus Stenogyne; species Stenogyne calaminthoides. The sequence continues at coordinate 14,451,287 of JBBCBC010000004.1, forward strand.
ATGCATCGTAACAATCATATCCTACAACCTACCTAATATACACCAAACAAGACGAATTTAAAAGGAATATCAATCGCCCAACGGACAAATTCTTTGATTTCGAGGTCTATAAAAAGAGTCGACAATGGGATTGCTTTCGAAAAATGGAAGAAAAAATGAGACCAACAACTATCCTACATTTAAATTGAACAATTGATTTCGCTTTCGAAAGGAAGAAAAATGAACCAACATCATTAACAATTGAGCAAAGCGGAACAACATCATTAATGCAGATTCTCAAGAAGCAAAAAGCCTTCAGAATTTCCGCTCGAAGAACACCATTTTTGAAGATTATTCTTAGAGTGTTCATCCCATTGTTCTTAGCAAGAAATCCTATCCACTAACATTTTGGCTACCTAAAACACCAGGATAGATTTCCAGTTGGAACCCTCAAACATTCTTTACCCAAACGCAAGTTAGGTTAAGTTTGTTCCCGGAAGATTTCAGACTAGGGATTCTAGTTTTCTGATTTCTAGTTCGGTTGAGTGTGAACTCGATAAACATCTGTAGAGTGTGAACTCAATAAACATCTCGGCCATCCTGTGAGGGATATAAGTCCCGTAGGTTAAGCTAGGTTAAGCTCGGTTAAGGTTCCCCTGTGTTAAGGGAAGAGTGGACGTAAGATGGGTTTCGCCTGAACCACTATAAAAAGTCTTGTGTGCATTTACGTGCTTTCTTATTGCTTTACACTATACACACTACTGAGTTTAAAACTGCATACATATTCTAAGTTAAGCTCAGTCTGCACCAATCAACTGATCTGATCAGGTTGACACCTTAGTCAGCTGGTTGAAAACTGACTTAAGAATCTGAATTGATAAAACTGGTTTTTCACACGGGTTAAAACAAGCTTCTGCACTCTCAGTTAAACTGACAGATATCAAGCTGATATGCCCTCAGGCACTCAGTAAGATTGAACATCAGTCTAAACTGATACACTAACACTCTGATCGGGTAATCTACAAATCACACCTGATCCGCACGAAAAGTTTTGGAAGTCTATTCACCCCTCCCCTCTAGACTTCCACCCTCACAAAACTCATTCGGGACCTACAAGTGGTATCAGAGTAGTGGTTCTACAGACCACTGGCTTTGAGTATCATCGATTCTTGAGGAAGAATCTTTTGTGGTCATTTGAACAGATCTTGAAAAACCGTTTTTCAAAACTCATTCGTTTACAAAATCACTCAGCATGGATAATACCTCTGGCATGTATCATGATTTGCCTAAGTTTTCAATTGATGAGTATGCAGATTGGACTATATATATGTGCAACCATCTAGGATCGATAAGCGGCAGAATGATGGAAGTCATTGAACGAGGACCCATCATCATATATCACGACAACCCAGCAGTTGGAGGAGATCCAGACTTTGCACCGAAAAGTCTTGTACGAAAAAGCCCAGCCCTGATGGATGTAGAAGAAAGAAAGTTGTATACTCTAGATACAATCGCCAGGCATAAAATCATGAAGACGATGGATAAAGTCACAAAGGAGAAGATAAAGTATCTCAAAACTGCAAAACAAATGTGGGATACTCTTGCTGAGATGTGCGAAGATAATGATCAGATCAAAGATAGCCGACTATAAGCTGAACTGGTGAAGTTCCAAAAGCTAAAGATGTTGCCCAACGAGACCATCAACGAGCTCGATGGGAGGATCACCATGTCAGTAAATAAACTACGAGAACTTGGAAGAGAGATGTCAGACAAAGATATCAACTACAAGATCCTAAGATCTCTCACCAAGAAATGGGACATGAAAGTCACGGTAATCAAGGATTGCCAAGACATTTCAAAGATGAAGTCGAATAGCTTGTTCCTAAGCCTTAAAGCCCATGAGTTCGATTTAATCAAAAGAGGACAAGCAGATGAAGACGAGACGCTCTTTGAAGCCTCAACGCCTAAATCGATTCATGCTTAAAGAACCAAAGAATGAGATCAAAGGCCACCAACTCGTTGGAAACATAATGAGTCAAGGTAATGATCGCTCGCTACTGCGAAACTTGAAAGATCAAATACTCAACTTGGTAAGTATCGAGATTCTACAGACTATCAAGACAAATGTAAGAAAACAGGAGGCCAACCGATGATCACTAGAAAGAACCCGGATCCGATGATCGAAGAGATCACAGAGAAGAAAAGAAAAGAGATGATCTGTCAGATGAGAGAAGAGATAACAGATCTGACAGAAGGAGTTCAGATTACCATCAGAAAGGGAAGTCACCTGACAGATCCTACAGACGGAGTGACTCACCTGGCAGAGGAAGTTCCGTAGATCGAGGATCATGCTTCAATCAGGAGAAACCAGTCACTACAAAGACCGACGCCTCGACCGACTCCCCAGAGAAAGGGAAGAGAAATGGAATAGAAGAGAGCAACGCCTCAGAGATAGAAAAGCCATGGTCACTGACACATCTGGAATTGATGATTCCTATTCGCCCGGAGGATTCTCGCTACTCATCCGTAGAAGACTTCGCCCGATAAGCAAAGGCTGCTGACTTCCACGAACATGAAGATCTCGATATTCTTTTCGATAACGATGAAATCGGCCGATGGCCAAGGAGGGAGACCAACTGGAGGTAACGCCCAAACCTTCGCTTTTTTCAATTTCCACACCCGCTATCATTAGCACACCGGCCGGAGAGATTGACTTGCACTTACTCGAGCAATTGCTTGATGATCTCTAATGCAAGAGACACTTATACAATAGTGGAAGTTTAAAATGACAAGCTAAGGATCGTAAATAATCACTTTGTTAAAGAGAACGCCGCAAAGAAAGCTAATGAACCGAAATCACCGAAACCGCTTTCGTAAAAAGGTAACTGAGGAACTTAACATTCTGAAAGTTAAATCTTTTGATCAGGAGAAGCAGATCAAAGATCAGCTAGCAATCATCAAATAAAAAGTGATGATTTCAAAATCCTTCAAGCTAAAATTGATGAGCTATTCCGACTACATGAGAGTCTAAAATCTCATCGAGGATAGTTTTATGCAAGAAAAATAGAGGTTTTCACGAAGTCATCAAAAACCATTCAAGATATTAACACCTATTTTCGAACGCCGACTAACAAGAAGGGAATTGGGTATGAGAACCCTTCTACATCCTCAAAAGCCCCGTTTGATTCACTTCAGAAGGGCATAATCAAACGAGTTTCTGACAAAGATACACAAAAAGCTAAACATGTATCTGATAAGGGAAAAAGACCTGCTGAGCAAGTAAGACAAGTGCCTAATCAGAAAGGGAACAAAAATGGACCCCAACTGATTAAGCATCAGCCGAGGAATCAACAGAAGAACCCAGTTCTTCTGAAGAAACCTCAACTCGATCAAAGATTAGGTATCGAAAGAGACAACTGTAAGAAGGAAATCTAATCTGAGACCCAATCAAGGTCAGCTGCCTAATAAGCAAGCTATAGGTAAACTGCAAAGACCATCTATGCCAAAGAGATATGAATCTTTTGATGGTAGCAGTCGTACCTACCCTTATAACCAGAGATCTAGGGCTACTGCACCTGAGCCACACTGGATTAAAAGAAGACAAAATATAAAGAAAAATCCCAAGTCTTCTAAGTCACCCAAGGCTCACACTAATAATCATACTAATCAGAAAGCATATAAAGAGACGTATGATTATGTTGATTTGTATGGGAGACAAATCAGACCTTCTAATCTATCTGATTACCATAGAAGTGCTCTGTTTGTGTGGATCCCCTAAATCCACCACTAACCCCCAAGACCCAATTCCAAAGGGGTACCTAAAGCCTGATTTGATTGCAGGTTCGCGTGGGACTGGCCAACAGATGAGGTGTACAAGCAACTATCTGGTACATCGATAGTGGATGCTCAAGGCACATGATTGAAGCAAACATCTCCTTAGCTCTTACAAAAAAGAACAAGAAGGCCCACGTGTACTCTTCGGTGATGATAACTTTGTTTTACCAAAGGATTCAGAACCTTAGAGAATGATGATGTACAAGTAACTGGAGTCTTGTATGTCGAATGATTAAAGCACAATCTACTATCAGTATCACAATTCTGGGACAACGGATTCAACGTTGAGTTCTCGAGCGACAAGTGTACGATTAGGAATCGAGTCACTCAACAAATCTTGCTAACTAGTTCAAGGAAAGGCACGATCTACACAGCAGATTGGAACAGTTGTCCGAGGAATACATGCTTAATTGTTAAGAGTTCCAAAAGTAGCAGTTGGCTCTGGCACAAAAGATTGAGTCATCTGAACTTCAAGACTCTTAACAAGATAGCTAGGATGTCTTTGGTTGAGGGACGTCCAATGAGATATTCTCCAAAGATCGGACATGTGCCGCGATGTCGAAGGGAAAACAAGTTAAAGCCTCATTCAAGGAATACGGACCCGGCATCCAAGAGAGTAAATCTTTGCAGCGCTCCATATGGATCTATTCGGACCAGTTACACCAGTCAGTCTCAGTGGACGCAAATATACTCTAGTAATTGTGGATGATTATTCCAAGTTTACTTGGGTTGTATTCTTATACAAGAAGAACGAGACAACGACAAAGATACCCAAGCTGCTCAAGAAGCTACAAAACGAGAAGGGTGTCAGCATAGTAAAAATCAGATCAGATAAAGGTACAGAGTTCCTGAATTCCTTTATTACTGATTTTTGCACTGAGTTTGGTATACAGCATGAAACGTCACCGCAAGAACGCCACAACAAAATGGAGTAGCAGAACGGAGAAACAGAACTCTCAAGGAAGCTCGCCGCACTATGTTAAATTGAACATGCCACACCAAGCCATTTAAAGGCGTATAATCAATACTGCATGCCATACTCAGAACAGATGTTCTCTGACTAAGACTCACTTCAAAACACCTTATGAACTATGGAAGGGCAGAAAACCTAGTGTTTCATACTTCCATGTTTTTGGGTGCAAGTGTTTCATACACAACAATGGGAAAAGTCAGTTGAAGACTTTTGAGGCCAAGTCAGATGAGGGCATATTCTTAGGATATTCCTCATCCAGCAAGGCTTTCAGAGTTTACAACAAACGAACCCTAGTTGTGGAAGAAACACCCCATGGGGTCTTTGATGAGACATCTTCTGAACAAGAGAAAGCTACCTCAGAACAAGCCGTACGAGATCAACCGCTACCGACACGCAGAAAAATGGATCACCTAAGCATCAAGGAGAAAAAAGTTCAACTCGTAAAAGTGTACATCCCAAAACTTGATCTTTGCGATTCAACAGTCAATCGGACCTAAAGGTACGCACAACTCGCCGAAGAAGAAGTCATTACATACCGAGACGAAAGATCAACCGAACCATCCGGTTCGGGGGAACTCCCCGGTTCCTACGAATGTACATAAGCACATGATGAGTCCAACATCAGCTGAGACATGTTCTTATCAAGTGGATCATAATTCCGCACCACTCCCAATCACTAGTAATGAACTACTATCAGATATGGATGGTGTTCTCCAAATAGACGCACATCAGAACAGAAGGACCTGGATTACCAGTCATCCAACTGATCTGATTATCGGAGACCCATCTGATAGAGTCAAAACTAGACATCGATTGGTGAAAGTGCCATGTACTGTTGTTATCCGTCTTTGAAGGAACCAACTACAGAGAGGAAGCTCTACAAGACGCAAGCTGGATTCTAGCCATGGAAGAGGAATTGGAACAGTTTGAGAGAAATCAAGTTTGGAAACGGTGGATGCACCAACTCATCGGGGCGTGATTGGCACGGCGTGGGTATTCAAGAACAAGAGAGATGAGAATAATGTCATAACCAGGAATAAGACAAGACTTGTTACTAAGGGGTATTCACAATCAGAAGGAATTGATTATGATGAGACCTTTGCACCAGTCGCTCGCCTAGAAGCCATTCGGGTCAAGTTGGCATATACGCCGCCCACGAGGATTCACTGTGTATCAGATGGATGTAAAGAGTGCATTCTTAAATGGGGTACTAGCAGAGGAAGTTTATGTCGAACAACCTCCAGGCTTTGAAAAAGGCAACCAAGTGTACCGTTTAAGGAAAGCTCTTTACGGCCTGAAACAAGCTCCTCGAGCTTGGTATGATACACTCTCTCAGTTCTTGATAGACAGCGGGTTCACTAAAGGAATAGTGGACAGAACCCTATTCAGGACATAACCTTATTCAGAATAGAAGATGGAGAAGATATTCTGATGGTTCAGATTTACGTGACCGACATCATCTTCGGATCTCCCAACAAGAAGCTATGTGAGAAATTCAGCAAATTGATGCAAGGGAAGTTCGAGATGTCCATGATGGGTCGATGAATTACTTTCTGGGTTTACAAGTCAAGCAGAGTACAAAAGGGATATTCATCTGCCAGGCGAAGTACACAAGGAATCTACTGGTAAAGTTTGGAGTTCAACATTGCAAGGAAGCCAGAATTCCCATGATGACAGGGTTCAAGATGGATCCAGATGAAGATGGTCAGAAAGTTAATCAGAAAGAATATAGAGCTCGATTGATCACTACTATATACGACCGCCAAAGAGACCGGACATTACTTTTTTGGCAAAGAGGTGTATGTGCGGTTTCAAGCAAATCCAATGCAAAGCCACCTAGAAGCGACTAAGCGATTCTCAAGTATCTGAAGGGGATCAGAAACCTTGGTTTATTTTACCCATCGATGATAATCTAAAGCTTAGTGGGTATTCTGATTCAGATTACGGAGGTTGCAGAATCGACAGGAAGTCAACCTCAGGATCATGTCAGTTTCTAGGAAATAAACTGATCTCTTGGTTTTCGAAGAAGCGGACATCGATTCATACATCTCTACTACCAAGCGTAATATATGGTCTGCGGAAGTTGTTGTTTCCAACCGCTTTCTAAGTCAAATGAGGGATTACAACATTGTAGCTAAGAACGTATTTATATTCGTGGCGGTGATGAATAGTCTTATTGCAATCACTCGTAATCTCGTTCTACATACAAGATGCAAGCATGTGGATCTCAGACATCATTTTATCAGAGATCACGTTGAAAAGAAGAATATCAGGATGGAAAAGATCCATACTGACAAGCAGAAAGTTGATATCTTAACTAAGCCGCTAGCTGAGATCAGATTCAGAGAGTTATGCAACGAGTTAGGGCTTCTGGATCTTGGAGAAAATGCACCAGATATGGTTGATGGTTTGATCTCCAGAACCAGTTGGTTAAAAGACAAACCAGGTTAAGTGAAATCAGTTGAGTTAGGAATCTCAACTGATCAGAAGACCAGACGAGGAGCCGATCTGAAGTTCGGATAAGGAGCGGTCGTAAAGTCGATAAATAAATTGATCCGAAGTTCAGACAAGGAGCAGATCAGTTCAAGACATATCAGATTAAGGGGGAACTGATCAGATTGGAGTATCACTTTATAAGTCGATTAAGCTACAGTCAACAAGCAAGTCAAAGTAAAGCTACAGATCGCATAAGTCATAAGAAGCAACACAACAATGAAATAACAGAATTTTTCATTGATAAGGACCCGGAGGTCAGATTTACAAGTTACAAGTGATATCACAAGCTACAAGTACTACAAGCTATCTTCAAGTGGTATTACAAGTACAAGAAGACCCGGAGGTCATAAACCATAAGCCCTAAGCCAACCCTAGGTAGGGAAGAAGAGAAAGAGTTCAAGGTATGATGCTCTCATTTTCCCTCGATCCTAAGAAGGGGCGTCAGAGAGGCCTCGAGAATCCTGAGCCAATCTCAAAAGCTTCGGAGTGAGGAGCGAGAGAGGCTTTGAAGGATGTCCAAGCCTGGAGCCCTCAGACGTGAAATCAATCTGGCTCTCCAAATTGTTAAATGGGGCACATTACCCACGGGTTTTGGTCACAAGGACTAAAATGGACACACTAGTCGCATGCAAAAATTGAGCTTGATATATGGAGATCAACTGTTGACTGATGCAGACCATATACCAAACTCATGTTTTGTTTCAGACTGAGTCTGTTGATGCTAATTTCGTCATCTCGATAGGCGCACAAGGTGCATAATGTTAGGAGAAGTGCCTTCTCATTTGCCTTAGCAGATCCGCCTCCATGGTGGTAAAGAAGCTTAGCATTGATCGTATGTGAAATCTTAGATGACGATGAAAGCAGTGTGAAGGAACACACAGTGTTTATTTGAGAAGTTTGAATTCATTGGAAAAGGGTTAAAGGTTCCCACCGGAAGTTTCACCGTGGAATAAGGAACTCATCGGAAAAAGCATGAAGTATATGCTAAAAAGAAGATGAATGGTTTATGTTGTGTTGTTTGCCTAAACACCCCAAAGCTAATTTATAGAAGGAAATTAGGGTATAAATGCAAATTTATTTTCTCAGAAGACCTTAAGAGAAATTTGCATCGACAACGCGTAAGGAACACGCGGCTAATGGTTGGATGAGTTAACGGTGTGATTAATCACAGCGTATCTATGCCATTATTATGGAATGTCAAATCGCGCCGATTTGGAAATCGAGGCGACTTTTGGACTTCCCGAAGTAAAAGTTTTGGCGGGAGTTGACTTCAGTAAATACGGGCTGATTAGAAGAAGACTGAAGGATGAAGTGTATCAGATAAGTAACGAAGTGTTTCAAGCAAGAATCTGATCAGATGAGTGAGATATTGTTGGGAAATGCTTAAGGCTACATCAGTAAAGTCAACAAGTACCAGATCAGATCACAAGTGGTAACTGGTTGATTACAATATCAATCAGTCAGATACAAATGGCATATCTTATTCCATGACCGGGCCAAGGGAAAAAGTTCTGCAATTTTTTCATCGATGAAGAAAGACATCATTGACGAAAAGTACGTAGTCTTCACCATCACCTCAGACCCTGAATCGCTGGAAATTATGGAGTTCTTGCGAGCTTGTGGACTTGAACGCTATTTCTCTACACATCAGAACCTCGTCCACGCACATGAAGCTCTGGAGTTTCTATACAATCTACAGAGGGATGAAGACATTGATGCTGGCCTGATTTCTTCCGTTAGAGGACTGGAAGTGCGAGTGTCGAATGACGATCTCCAGAGGATATTCGGCCTAACTCGAGGAAGCATCAATCCAGAGACCTACAAGACTAATGTAGGAGAAAAGGGATTTCTTGAAGCCGAGTTGTTGAGACCTGCAAATAAGGAGAACACGACGAACGTCAAAGCCTCCTATCTGAAGAGGAAATATCGTCTTCTTCTTGAAATTGTTCAGAAGGTGATCATGTGCTCAACCTACAGTCTTGATGCAGTCACTTCGTACAAGATAAGTGTCATGGCTGCACTAATCAAGAAGGCTTCAGATATCGATTGGTTGGGTATGGTCAAAGCAAGACTGAGAAAAGACTCCGGGAAGTTCGAACTGACCCAAAGCAATGAAGTGTGCTCATACACAAAATCTCTATCATTCTGTCAGATAAGCTACCACAGAATCATAAATGGAACGAGAATGGAGCGAAGATTTACCAAGCAAAGCACAAGGCCATACTGGGCAAGGATGAGTCCCTACCTGGACAATCTGATGAGGATCCGACTCCTTATGTGCCCAAACCCAAGGGAGAAAAGAAGGGAAAAGATAAGGCAACTGCATCGTCTAAAGTGCAGGAAGAGGCCATTCCAGAGAAGAGGATGAAGAGGAAGGATCTGGCCAAGAAACCAGATGCTCAAAAAACGCCGAGAAGAGAGTCTCATCTCTCTCTCTGGGCCTGCTCCAAGTTCTGCCCCAAAGAAGTCACCAGAACGGCGATCTGATGCAAGTAAGATCGTAAGAAGAGATAGCAATCGCTCGAGCCAACTATCGAGAAGTAAGGAAAGAGCAGATGATCGCAGCAGGAAGGAGAGAAATCTCGGAAGCGACGAAGTGGAGTAACCTGAGGAAGAATCACCATCTGATTCTCTGCCTCTCACCAAGATCTTCCAGAAAGCAAGATCGCCAACGCCCACTTCCAAATCACCATCACCCTCTCCTCAAAAATCATCATCACCTCCCCACAAAACCTTCTCACCCTCACCCTCGCCTATCAGATCACCAAGATCTCCCACACCACCAATCAATCAACCCGTTCAGGAAACTGAACACCCTCAAAATGTTAAAAACGAACCACACATATCCCCACAAATATCCCAATCTCCAATCAAGTCACAGAGCCCGAGATCCGACAAAGAAAGTCCGCCTCTCATAATCCCTTCAATACCGTAACCGTGCTTGCTTCACCTGCTCTAGAAAGCACCATCATAAGGATAATGAAGCAACAGATCAAGGAGTATCTGCTGGATTTATGCCCTGAATTGGATCAACATCCTGGCATCCAGCAACAGATAGAAGAGATTGTGTTCTAGAGGGATATCAGACTGAAAAGCATTGAAGAATTTCTGATTCTCGTGACAACTCTGGGATCAGATTTCTTTGTAGACTTGGAGTTGAAGTGCTTGAACACCTCTTTGGGATTGAAAGTGATGTTGAATTGGCATCCGCGATGATATCGATGGTTAATTCACGAAAGGTTTGGGATTGCCGATAACAGAGGGAAAACCGCTCAACCTCCTATAGATCATGAGGAGTCATGGATGAACCAAGAATGGGTGTTGCGAGATGAGACCCGACTTGGCAAGGCTTCAACATTTGACCGCATCACTCACGATAAGCTCGATACCTAGATCATTATCTTGAGAAGATTCAGGATGGGATCAAGGTTGCATTTGAAGACAAATTCGCAGCGCTCACAGCAGATCTGATGAAGCGATTTGAATATGAGCAAGCAAAACTAGTTGACAAGGAACGAAGTCACACAATTGGGATGCACAATGCCATCCTTGCTGAAGTAATGCAACTAGTAAATCCTCTTTGTCGAGAAGCTCAAACTCGATCGACAAACTCACGCTCGTATGCCAGATGCTCAATCGCATACGTGTACTTTTGGAAAATGTCTGGGCATCCTTGGACAAAACTAACAACCACATGGATATGGGTTGGAAACATTTTCTAGCTTCTACAAAACGAGCAAGACAGGAAATCGAAATTGCTCTCAGAAGCTTCTTCACTCCTCAAGACTTTTCGCCACTGCTCAGACATTCCTCTTGTTGTCGAGGAACTCGAGAGAGGAGATCTCACGGCAATTAACTGCTCTGAACCGCAAGATGTCCAACCTCTTTGATGAAACCAAAAAGGGGGAAGGAAATGAGAATAAAGAGAAGAAAGAAAAACAGACACAGTTGGTAACAATTTCATCTCTACCGAAAACCACTGTATCTGACTTGCCAGTCACTCCATCTACTGATCTCGTTGCTGAAGTGAAGGAAACTGTGGAGAAACATAGCAAAGAGATCATCGAAAGGTAAAACCGCTCTTTCGTAGAGATTACCCCAGAGTCGACAAGATTGAAGACTTTTCTTCGTTCGTACATAAAAGAATGGAAACTGATGATCAGGCCAAGAGCCTTGAACTCGCTAAGAAGTTAGCTGAAGAAGACGAACAAGATGAACCTGAGCAGACTCTGAGGAGAAAGATCCCGCTTGAAGAAAACGAAGGATCCTGCTTGAAGAAACCAATCTTGTTCATGTAGAAGACAAAATCGTGCAGAAGACAATGACTTAGTGAACAGATCAACTGTCTAATCCTTAGTACGGATATATTGAACATCCAAAACTTGATTCTGAACTTTCTCGCGAATAAAATGAACATTGAATACAATGTGTTTAGTGCGAGAAAGGAAAGAAGGATTAAAGGCTAGTGTAATGGCACCCTGATTATCACACCATAATATTAAAGGATTGGTAAGAGGGTAACCAAGTTCATGAACAAAGAAGCAACCCATAAAACATCAGTTGAAGTTAAGGCAAGTGATCTGTATTCAGCTTTTGTGCTACTTTTGGCCACAACATGTTGCTTCTTGGAACACCAAGAAAGAATATTATTACCAAGCATAAAACAAAGACCAGAAGTGCTCCATTTATCGTCCAAATTGGAGGTATAATCAATATCCGCAAAAGCATGCAACCTGAAATCAGAAACTAGTGGAAAAAATAATACCATGGGATAAAGTTCACTGAATATGCTTGAGTACCCGTTTGCAAGCTCGCCAGTGATTCTGAGTATGAGATTGAAGAAATTGAGAGAGTTTGTTAACACAAAATGAAATGTTAGGCCGTGTAAGAGTGAGGCACTGAAGAGCACCAAGAATGCTATGATAAAGTGATTGTTGCTCAAAAGAAGGACTATCATTAGTTGAAAATTTGAGATTGGACATAGAGGGGAGGGCCATGGTTTGCTTTTGGAAATGTTAGCTTTGAGGAGTATATTTTTGGCATATTTGATTTGTGTGAGAGTAAAAAAGTGAGAGGGAAGTTGAGCTTCGAGTCTAAGAAAGTAGTTGATAAACTAAGATGTTTGAGAGAGAAGTTGAGATGAAGAGCATCAATTAGATTTTTGAATTGAAAATCATCACTGGTAATATGAGTATATCATCCATATAGACTAACATAATGAGTATTTTTCCACAAACCCTTTTGTGAAACAAACAATGATATGTGAAAAAATGAGTAAACCTCGAACTGATGAGAAACCCCCTTCAAGTGTCATATACCAGGTCTTGGGAGCCTGTTTCAAGTCATATAAGGCTTTGGACAACTTGTAAACATAATTTGGTTTAGAAGCATCTTGAAACCCTCAGGTTAAGAAATATACATAGTCCTTGCAAATATCCCTTCAAAAAAGCTTTGTTAATATTGTTGAATGCTCCAATTATAAGTGACTGCAAGACTGAGAATGATCCTCAAAGTGACAGGCTTCACTACTGTTGAAAACCCCTTGCCAGAAGTTTGAACTTGTACCTTTCAACATAACTGACCATATTATATTTTACTCTGAAGATTCACTTGGTGGAAATAAGAAGTATAATTTTGAGAACGCCAGTAAGTACAATTCCAAACTTTGCTCGACATCAGATGGTGGAGTTGTAGAACACAGCAAAACATACTCAAAATTGTGAGCACGGACTGAGACTAGAATCTGAGAGCGCCAGTAAGTATAATTCTGAAGATTTAAACGAATATGGAGAGTAATGAATTGAAGTAGTTTATGTTTTGGAAGAGTAGAAGGAGAAGCCTTGAGTAAGACAGTGGAAAGAATAAGATTTGAACATGTGAAGGAAATAGTATGACGATATGAAGATGAAGATTGGAGATGTGAAGGAAAGGAAATTGGAAGATTTGAAGATGTGAAGGAAAGAAATGAAGAAGATTTGAAGATGTGTTAACAAGAAATAATAGATTTGACGGTTATCAGAAATGATAACCGCTCAAACCATCCTGAAACAGAATTAGAATTAAACAGAATTAGAAGAAAACTAGATTAGGATACCATGCTAAAAAATTATATTTTTCCTTACATAATGATCATGTTTACACATGTATTTATAGTGTTTACCGTGACGTGTTGATCTAATTAACTAACTAACAGAATGCGGCTTCTTTATCTACCGAACTAACTAACTGTGTGTATGTCTGTACATATGAGCATAGGAATACTTTTATGCACAGTATCTAATACTGAACAGTTATCCTAACTAATACTGATTAGTTGGCTAGCTAATACTCAAACACAAAATATACAGAAGAAAAAAACAACATAAACAAATAAGCAAATTTGATTTTTGTTTTGTAGTAACACACTTTGTGTTTATCTGTATCACACTTTTGTTCATGTATTTACACGAAAAAATTGCGAGAATAAAAGATAAACATAAAAAAACAAGCAAAATCAATTTTGTTTTGTAGCAACACATTTTGTGTGTATCTATATCACACTTTTGTTCATATAGCAATAATAAAAAATTATGGAAAAAAAAGGCACAAAAAAATTGATTTTTTTTTATGCAGTGATACATTTCTTGTCTATGAGCATTACTGTTTTATTTATATATTAATATAAAAAAAATTAAAAAAATAAAAAGTATAAAAGTATAAAAATCGATTTTGTTCATATAGTAACTTGATAACTCTTGAAGGTTACACACTCAAGTATAGGTTTGTCTCAAGTAATAAAATTTCTCGGAAGTTCGAGTGTTGAACCACAAGGAGGTTTGGAAGAAAGATGTCGACTAGTAGGTAATAATTCAAGGGTCTATATAATATTCTAAATACTAGAGCTTTGGGATTCCACATTAAGTAATATACTAGAGTTATTCTTGGCTATCTTTGATAACTCAATTGAAATCTAACAATCAAGTGATTTCAATCGGAAGATAAAACGTTAAGCACCTAGAGAATTATGAAGACTTTCTTTTAATTGACTTAAAGTGTTTATGAAATTAATTATTGATATGTAAGACTAAGCATTCCTTGTGTCAATATGTCTACAACAAATCAAAGTCTCAACATAACAAAACTTTTAACACAATTCATTAAATAACCAAAAAAATTGTACCTTTGAAGATCTTTATTGACAAGCCAAGAACAATACTAGTATCTTACTAAAATTTCATCACTAGCTCTAGCAAAATACTTAGCTACTCACACTAATACAAACACAACTCATTTTTGTTGAGAGAAATACTAGACTAATGATAGATGTATTACAAGAATTGGATGCCCTTCAAGGGTTGCCAAAGAGCCCTGTATATAGGCCACAAATTTTCGCATTGTATGGACTTTTGTAATTAATTTGGTGGCCTACAAAGATTGATCATTTCAGTCTTCTATCTGTACAAATTTTGACTTACTCCCTGAATAAGTCTTGTAGGGCTTTGAATTATCTTTCCAAGGAGACCAAGATCTCAAAAATTGGCTTTGTACATTGAGATTTATGACCAAAATAGTAAGGTAGTTCAATCTGTTTTTATGGATCTTGGCAGATTTTGTTGACAAGTTGGACACCCAATATCTCCACTTGTATGAATTTAATGGCATTGATCTTTTTACACTATGTTGACACGCCTCTTGGATATTCATTCCAGTTGGTCTTGTGTCATTTGGATGTTTTGGTGAATTATTGTGAATAAACTTCCAAATTGTGTCCTGTGGAGTTTGAAATCTGGAGCATTTACATTGATTCTCCTTTTCACCCTTGAAGCTGGTGTTTTTAGCCTTTTGGACCTGAAGACAATTTGTAGCCCAATTGGTTAGTGATCCAATGCAATTATAATTGGGTCAATTGAATTAGTGCAGCTCAAGATATTGTCCGAATACGAAATTGTGTTTTGGATCAAAACTCATTCAAAATCTGGACAGCAATGTAACCTCGACTTTTTGAGTATAATTGGACCCCAAACTTGCAAGATTGGAGCAATATGACAACTTATAGCTTTAGTACATTATCTTATGTGTCCAACAACATCAATATAATTTGGATAAGTATAACTCAAGTTATGACCTCAACAATCAGGCAATACATCTACTAACCATGTTAAATCATACTTATATTTTCTTTTTATTGTTATAGAAAATTAAATATTTAAAACTGAACTAGAAAGTATGAAATTATATATGAAAATGCTACAAATAATATATAATAATAACCAAAATAACACATGAAATAGATATAACATATATGTTGGTCCCGGGGCAAACGAGTCTTACACGTGTATGGGGGTGGGGAATACACGTGTTCAGTGTTTTTAAAACTTTTTCTTTCTCAGGTCAGCTTGGGTCAGATAATCCTGAAGATTATGTCCTGAGAAGCACAGATCGCTCTGAGTCAAAGTCTACTGAGACAGTGATCCCGAAATGCTTTCGATACCCTCGATAATCCCAACCGAGTCCTCGAAGTGTGTCGAGATCCTGAGTTGCTTGGATCAGATAACTAACTTACTGAACCCTCAGAAGAGTAAGTTCTGTTTGACAATTATCTGTTCTAGCTACTCAGTCGTGCGGAATGGTTGGCCCTTTAGTTTATACTCGTTTTAAGCTTTGCTGAAAACCTTCCTTTTATGGAATAGTGATTAGGCTGTGATTCAGTTATGCAACTTCAGTGGATTGATTCCAACTGAATATCAGTGAAAAGTATGCTTTCAAATTCAAGTTAATGCAACAGTTAAGCACAGATAATGAAAGCAATAAACAACACAGCAATTATAGTGGTTTAGAGACTCAAGCTCCTATGTCCACTCTCTCTGATCCTCAGAGAAATTCACTAATCACTTCTGAGCTTTCTGACTACCTCGCGTAGTTTACTTACTCAACTCGGCCCTGAGCTTTCTTACTACTCCACGTAGTTTACTTACTCAACCCGACCTTGAGTTTTCTGACTACCTCCGTAGTTTACTTACTCAAACACAAACAAGCTTTCAGACTACCTCTGTAGCTTACTAACTTCTCCTCTAGAGTTTTCTGACTACTCCGCGTAGTTTACTAACTCTTTACAACTCTTCTCACCAACAAACACATTCCAACTACCTTCTCAAGGGTTTGGGGTTTTTCGGTTGGTTTCCAACTAGGATGAGATATCCTTTACAATGAAGTACAATGCAAAGGGTTAGGATATCTCGACTAAGCTTTGGATAAATCTTATCAAGCTAGGCTTAGTTTAGTGAGCTCTCTTCAATATAGAAGCACTTGGGAAATTCTAAGTTTTTCGAGTGCTTTAACTTTTGCGATAATAAGTTTGAGCTCTTGAGTTGCGTATAAATTTCCCGTAACCTTACAATGTAGAGGGTCACCAGTATTTATAGGCATACACCAAGGTCACTTTTGAAAACTATCCGTTGGAGAGATAGCTTCGTGAGTTTCCTCTTATGGTGTGTGAGGAACGGCTATATTTAGGGTTTGAAACTCCCTAACACATTTTAGGCAATAGTCTTTCATGTAGCCGGTCTTCACTTTTTGTAGTCTGGAACTTTTGTACATCTGACATCTTTTTTTTGACACATCCTTTGTCGATGTCGATTATGGTACAATGTTGTCTTCCTCTTTTTGACTTTTGTCTCCAGTTAAAGGTAGACACCTTCAACGGCTCTTTTGGTTACAAACTCTGAGTTGATATAACCTTAACAATACTTTGTCTTAGTTCATTTTGTCTGCATGGGAATGTCTTGGGCAATATCTATTTTCTAAGGAATCGCGATCTTCTCAGTATTGCATCCTTCCGGATAGATATTTTTTATTGCCTCGGAACATTCAGGTTTATACTGAGCATTCAGTACATTACTGAGTCTTCAGTAATTATTGTGCCTTCAGTATTCTTGATCTTTAATCTTCAATCTTCAGTCTTGCGTCTTGAGTCTTGAGTCTTACGAGTCTTGGCGTCTTGAAATATGGAGTCTTGATTCTCGGTTTCTCCTTTGAGTCTTGATTCTCGATTTCTCGAGTCTTGAAACTTGATTTCATCTTTGAAACTTCAGTTTCTTCAGAAACATACTGAGTTCTTCAGAGTCTTCAGAACCTATCATGATCTATATCTGCTGACTATACATTTTGCAGATAACATCCTGAATACTCTAAAACTGAATCCTGACTCAACTATCAAGATCATTCTGAACATGTCATACTCAGGGGTTTTGGGATCTTAATCAAAATCATATATCTTTTATTTAAATTCATCTCCCAACAATATACATATTTAAACACTAATCATAACACATTTCATATCTATGAGTATTATATTTTTATTCTTATGGTAAAAAGTTTTATACATGCAGTAACACAAAAAGGAAAAAAAAAAAGTATATTTTTTTTTCCATGTAGTAACACATTTTGTGTCTCTAAGTATCAAAGTTTTATTCATATGATAACACAGCAAAAATTAAGGTAAACAAATAAAAAATATATGGGCTCATTCAGAATTAAACTTATGTGGGTCTTAAAATGAGATCCTCAACACCAAGCTACACTATAAAATTAGAATTGAGTGTGATTGACTGGATTGATTAGATGTGGTAGGATTGAGTGGGATTGGGTAATATTTGATTGATTGAACTAATTTGTTTGAATCAAGATATGTGTTTGGATTATAGGATTGGATTGATGGATTAGATAAGATATTTATTGAAATGTCATAAATACTCTTAAATTGAATTGAAACAACCACGCTTCATTCATGTGAATTTATTCAAACAATAAAAGGACAATTTGTAATATTGCATTTGAGATATGTTCTATCGCATCTTTCACATGAAATTGGCATATCCCTCCATGGAAGAATTTAATATATTTTCTACCCGGGCTTGAAGTATATCATGGGTCATCATCCCACAAACCAAACAGTGAATTAATTGGAATTAAAATCATAATCGTGACTTATCCCGATCAATCCCGCAAACTAAACGGGCCTTACAAATATATATAAACACACTTGTCAATCAATTCTAAGGGAGAATCCCTTCTAATAAAAAGTTTAACCTAACCAATAAGCAAATAAAATAAAACGTTTGATACTAGGACCGTAGGTAGATGATCTAGGGTTAAAAAGTATAAATATAAATAGGTATTTAACTTTTGATGTCACGTCATAATTTATTTAACGATTGTAAATTATTGGAGAAGTCCTACATTATTTGAAAATAGAAGGGTACGTGTATAATAAAAATAAATGTATATCGTGATGGGAAATCTAAATATTCACTGCCTTAACCAAACACAGTCTTAAAAAATGCCTTAGATTTGATTTCCACATCTTCTTGACTTGTATATTCAGAATAAGCATACCCAAGTAAAGCTATTATACAGATCACAGGAATGGATCCCTACTGGTTGAGCAGGAAATTTGAGTCCAACTCGATGGTCGGCCTGGCCAACCCAAGGCTAAATATGGGCTGGACTAAAAAAATTAGAGGCCCATAAAAAATCGGGCCTATTTAGCCCACGGGCCTAATAGGCTTGGGTCAACTATTTCAATTTTTATATAATTTATTGTTGAACAAAACAAATATTATTAAAGAATAAAATAAAAACTGACACTAGACGGTCTAATACATGAGATGGGTTCTATATATTTATATTATATTATCCATGTATTAAAGAAAATACAATTCAAATATTTAAATGAGGCACTTGAGATTAATTTTATTTGCTTATTTTATATTATCCAAACATAATATTTTAAAGGTTAATGTGACAAATATTTTAGTGGAGCTCCATGAAACCATCTCACATAAACACAAAAATTTGTTCAATTCGAGTTTATCGTGAACTCATTTTTTTTAGTATCACTATTATGTATAAAAATTATCACTATTATACATAAAAAACCTTGATTGTTATGCACAAAAACTATTACTGTTAAGAAATATATTATATTTTTAAACAGTGAAAATTTTGTATATAAGAATGATAATTTTTGCACATAGCAGTGATAAAATTCATGTATAGACTCTGATTCACATGAGTTTTACTCTCACACAAAAATGCCTTAAAAAATAAATATATCTTAAAAATAAAAAACAGATTTATACCTGCGCTGATTAAAGATTGGATGCATAATGCACCTTTTATAATATATTTTTTAATTATTAAGCCAAAAAAACGGCAGCTAACACAATACCTCTAAATAATACTCCCTCCGTCCCAAGATGTCTTGAACACTGAAAATGGCACGCAAACTAAGTAAAATGGGTTTGAATGGAATAAAATAAGAGTGATGTGAGTGTATTAATATTATATTTGTTTCCATTTTGGAAGTGTTCAACTAATGTTGGAACATCCAAATAAGACAAGTGTTCAAGTAATGTTGGGACGGAGGGAGTAAGTATTTTAATTATTACAAAGAAAAAAGAGTTGGTATGCTGTGAAATTTGTTTACCGTGAAATTGTTTTTTTTTATTTTACAGGCACGCTCTTTAATAATATAAGTCACACCCTTTAATAATATAAATCACCCTTCAGTTATCACTACGATACCCTCTGCTATAATATAAATCACACCCTTCACTTTTATGGGAATACCCTTTAAGTAAAAAGTCACACCATTTATAGTAAAAATTCATACTCTTTAGTAATATAAGTCACGCTCCTTAACCAGTTTCACCGTAAAACTTGTTCACCCTATACTTTGCCAAGAAAAAACAGCAGCCCAATTTAATACCCTTTTCCAGTAAATGGATTTTAAAACGACAGTGTTTAGGTGCCCAGCACCATACGCTGGTTTAGGTGCCCAGGAGATCCATTCCCCCAATAACAATACCTCATCATATATCAATCCCCTCTTGAAGTAGGCCCCTAAAGAACTTATCCATCATTTATGTATATTTTAGAATAAAGAGATTACTTGATCAAACTACAAAAAATAAAATCTGAAAGTCTGATTTACAATCACAAATCCTGGTTTTGGAGAAATAAGAAATCCCATTGAGCATTTCAATTCATGTTGATGATGTCACTACACATTTTCAATAAGCTGGATTCCCATTACACCGTTAAAATGATGTAACCCAAATTAACATGGTGTTAGTTAGCAAATACCTTTGCAATTTACTGAATGAATCCAATCAATCCTCCAATAAATCTCCAATGGAGAAGTCCTCAATCATATCAAATACGCGTGTAGCATGTTGTGGCCTGTCAAAATTTGAAATGGATTGCAAGAGATTATCATTCATAAACAATGCAAGGCCACAAGTAAAGTTCAAATCCACAGAATGTCAAAGAGAACCTAGTGAAGAATGTGATTACAAGCAGTTGGATATATTTATTTGATCAAATGCCAAAATCTACATGATGGTTTGGTTGTAAGAGTAATATAAAGACATACCCGAAGAAGCCTTCAGTAGAATCATCACCAGCATGTGCTAAGATGGCATCACCACCAGGGTGTTCTTCTACATAAGAGGTAACATCGTAAACCTGGAGGGAGCTCAACAAGTTAATACAATGGGGCAGGTGATCACAATGTTGAAATTGGAATTCTGTTTCGAAGACACCTTTTCTTTGATTATGATCCAACAGTCAGTCCTCTTGTTGTGCAATGAAACTTGGGATTTAGTATAAGCCTTGGACACCTAAATTCAACCAGTCAGCATTTATCACATCACAATTCAACAAAAACTCAATCTCATATTTGAAACCTACATTCAAATTAGTCACAACTCATCTAACCAATAATCACCAGGATAATACTTTTTTGCTTTTCCTATCTTTTACTTGAAATCTACAACTAGCAACATTAAAATGACAGTAGAACATCAGGAAATTTTTGTATTCTCATTGTTATCTTACTCAAACTCATAATGAACTACCAATTTAACATGTCAGAGGTATACTACATGAACTTTTACATCTTATTATTCTTCGACTAAGAAAAAGAAGTAGAATGGTCCTCAGAATTGTGGATAGTTTCAAACGGAGA
Organism: Stenogyne calaminthoides; assembly: GCA_037126765.1. Classification (NCBI taxonomy): domain Eukaryota; kingdom Viridiplantae; phylum Streptophyta; class Magnoliopsida; order Lamiales; family Lamiaceae; genus Stenogyne; species Stenogyne calaminthoides. The sequence continues at coordinate 14,472,577 of JBBCBC010000004.1, forward strand.
AAGGATCCAACTAAAAAGCAGAATCCCATAGACATAAGAGGCTAATCCACGATGCAGAAACGTGAATCAAAACATTTTTAGACAAGTAATTTCTAAAATTTCAGAATCTAATTCAGCTCAGCTCAGAATTTGTTAAGAAAGGCAATGCAGATTCAATTTCAACTTAAAATTACCTCAGAACAAACAGTTGGCTGCACACTTTTTCCGTGATCTGCATCCATCAAATTCCAATCAATGGAACGAAATAGTACAAGACTAAGACGAATCACAGAGACATTTTTGACCGACATTAGAAAATGAAAAAAAGTTACCAGATTTACGAAAACGAGAGCTGAAGATTAGGAGGCTCAAAACAAGACCAAGAAACAATGTCACCAATAATACATCCATATCTCAATTCTCAGCTTAATCTTATCTCCTCACGAACACAAGAGAATGCCAAATTCAAGTAAGAACAATCCACAAAACCCCACCAGTAGACTCTAATATATAGAAATTGTAGAAAGTTTCTAGTGCTACTCGATCTGCAAATATTAGGGAATAAATTGTCAAAATAAGGTCGATATTACAAGAAGATGAGGCGTTAAAAGCATGGTGCGAGAATGTTACCTTTAGATTGCAGATTGCATTCTCCGATAATTGATTCCTTGATAAATTGTTCAACTGTCTAGAAGTTGAAGATTGAATCCAACAAGCTGCAAACGGCAGACGCAGTCATTTATATACTGAATAACAATAGAGCACCACTAAATTCAGGGGGTAAAAACAAAACTAGATTTTCGGTAAAAATAGAAAAATCGGGAAAAAAATCCAATAATCATACACTTTTAGAAAATCAGATCCGAAAAAACAAGAAAAGAAGGGGGAAAAAATTAAAGATAAAAGTACCTGGGAGCGTTGGGGATGAGGAGAAATGAGAGATGCAGGCGGGAATGGAGATATTGGGGGTTGGGGAAATTGCAGTGGAACAAACGGACTGTGGCAGTGTGAGAACTGTAACCCGACCCTATACCCTTTTGAGTTTTGACCAATATTTACCTTCAATAAAATTAATTGAAAAAAAATAGAAAAATAAAACCCAGTTCACGGAAGAAGCCCAGAAAATCTCATTTCCTTCATCTTCTTCTTTCAAAATTCCAGTGGCGGCGAAACTCCGGTGCTATCCCTTCGCCTGTCCTCCATTATTCCATGGCTCTTCTTCGGTAATTGCCTATAACATGAGGAAAATCTTTCGTGTTGTTTGGGTTGATAGATTTGAAATTCTAAAGAATTTAAAATGAATAAAACAAAATAGGCTATGTTTTGTATGCACCCGGGTGCACCGTGCATTCATAATATATTTTAGAAGCGTGCAATTTGTTATATTGAAAAGTGCGACTTATTTACACAGAAAAATGCAACTGTAATATGGGAACATAGTTGCATGCTTCTGTTTGGAATAGTTGCACATTTCTATTTTATATAGTTGCACACTTCTAAAATGCACAATGAGTGCACGGTGCACCCGGGTGCACATGAGACCTACTCAACAAAATAAATCTGAAATTCTTTATTTAAATTTACTATATAAAATTTTCAAATAAATAGATTTTCAATGACAAAGTCTAGTGTGCAAATTTGTATAGATACAAAAACTTTAATTTTCAACCAAATTCTATAATTGATTAATGTAATACAAATTGAGTGGTTCATGGTTCACTCGGTCCGACTAATTCATGATTCACCCAGCTCAAATAGGTCATAATTTAGGGTTAATTATTTAGTGTTTAAGGTGTAGTTGGTTGATTTAGGACAATTTAATAGATTTTTATCTATACAAATTTGCACACTAGACCTATTCATTTTCAATTTAATTGTTAGGCAAAACACAATTTATTAGGTTGCACCGTGTACTTATAGTGCATTTTAAAATTGTCATTTATTATACTAAAAAGTGCAATTTATTTGCACTGAACCGTTCAATTATTAATATGAAAAAATAGTTGCACGATTAAGTATAAACAAATTGTAATTTTCAGTATAACAAATTGCACAGTGCATATGGGTGTACAAATTACTCAATTTATTAATAGAATTCTTTTTTCTCTTGATTTTAATTTTTTTATACAAATTACTCCAACACTTCACTTCTTTCCCGCAAATTGATCTGAAATTCGGAATGTGTCATCAAATATTGCATTATTTTTTTGAATAATGTTTAGTATTGATTTGGTTTATAGCCCTGAAATATTATATAGGGGTTAAGTTTTTTTTTTTCGAGTAACTTTGTATAATTTTAAAATTGTTTCTCTTTTTTTTTTTCGAATAACTTTGTATAATTTTAAAATTGTTTCCAAAGAGGGTGGTGGAGGTGAAGCGGAAGAAGGACAAAAATTCTTTTTGTTTCTGAAGACTTTCTAATGAGATTTTACTTGCACAAAGAAGTATGAAATACATGGGAAAATATGTATAAATATGCATATATTTTACTTTTATGAGGTTTTATATGATGATTTGTCATATACATGTATTAATATTGTGTCTTAATTAGATTAATGTTATAAATTAGTATTATTATGCGCGTATATTTTTTCATAAAATATATTTTCTATTGTTCTTAATTTTATATGTTGTCATGAGCTTCTCATTCCAAAGGACATGAATATTCATCATTTTACAAAGGAATTGAGACTTCTGGCATGTCTACACTTGAGGCAATTATAAGTTGCGATGAGGAGACACCAATATTGAAAAAATAAAGTTGAATTATTGTCTATTAAAAAAGTTGGTGTGTGTAATGTGTATTTTGATGGGAACAAGTTGAAGAAGCTTTACCGTCTAGTCAGGTTGGGATGCAAATTTTGATACTTCTATTCGAAAGAATAATGATTTTGTTATTGTAATATGTAATGTAAGTTAAATTTGGGGAAATTTATATTTTGTTTTGTGAGTGTATACTTGAGAGGATTTTGATTTCATAAATATAGATATTTTAATTTTAGTGAAAACAATACGGTCGAACCCAATTAATTAAAACACAATATTATTTACACAAAAGTTCAAATGGAATATGAATTACTTCCTATTGTGTGGTTTATAAACAGGCCCATTCGGAAAACGCACTGAGCCCAACCAGAAAATACGCCAAGCCCTAAGTCGTTAGGAAAAATAAGTATATTGGGTAGTTTGGCCCAATAGAGGAGCTCGCCTAATATGGTGATCGGTTCAAGTCGAGCTCGTTGCATTAGTAAAGCCTCAAAGGCGAGATCAATCTTTGAAGTGATGAAAGAAGGATAAGGTCGTCTGACGGGCGATCTCAATAGAGGACATCAAGAAGTAAATGCGATGGGAGGTGGTACAGAGTTTCAAAGCAGAATATCTTCCTGAAAACGGCTACAATATCAACATAAACCGACGACAAGACAGTGTCGGGTATCTATTCCTAGGATTGTTCAGAGAAAACTAGCGGAGATCCTGGGATTTGGCAGATGTCGTCCGGCGAGCAAGGCGAGAACGATGACCTCCAGTGGAAGATCTGATATCCAAGATCTTTGGCATTAAATGAAGTTGCATGCATTTAATGCTGTTAAAGTAGCTAGATACAGAGTGAGATCCACGCTCCCATATATTATAAAAATTGATGGTCCTGTTTTTGAAAACCCATTTTGCGCGTGCGGAAGCAAACATTTCTAAAAGCGATGCATATAAAAACAGGGGTGAAGGAATGGTGATTACAGATTTTTGTTTTTTAAGCTCATGTGTTGTGTTTTGCTTATAATCGAATGCATATGGTAAGTAAGAGCATAAAGCAGTAAACAACACAACAAAGTATAGTGGTTCGGAGACTCAAGCTCCTACATCCACTCTCCCTGTTCCTAGGGAAATTCCTTCAACTGGACTTATCACCCTCTCGGGTTCGCCTCTAGATATTTAACGAGCTCTCACTCAAACGGGACTTATCACCCTCACTCGAGATTGCCTACCCTCCCTTTCGGGATTGCTAGATGTTTACCGAGTTCACACTCACCTACAAACTTAACCGACTGATTTGGGTAAGGTTTGTTTGGTTTCCAACTAGGTTGAGATTTTCCCTTACATTTGTTTAGCCTCAATGCTAAGGATGGGAAAATCTCTCTAAGTTTAGGATACATCGTGGGTTGCTTAGATTGGGTTTTAGAACACTCTTGAATATATGCGTGTATTTATTTCTCTGTGTTCTATGGTGGGAATGCTAGATGATTTGGCTTGATGGATGTTTCACGCATTTTTCCACACTTAATTTGATGGAAGATCTTGTATTTATAGTGTGGATTTGAATGTTACCGTTGGATGAAGTCACATTCAAATCCATACTATTCTGTAGCTTTTTGCAGCTTTTCCAGACTGGTTGTCTTCCTCTCGTTGGTCCACGTTAGCTGATTCTAACGGCTATATTCCTCAGATTCCTCGCCTTGGAATCATTCAGGATTCTCTGAGTCTCAGTGTCTTCAGTCTATCTGAGCCTTCAGGTCTATCTGAGCCTTCAGCTGACTTCTCTTCAGCGGACCTTGTCTGATCAGGCATACTGACACTCAGGCTGACTGAGTTCAGTTCTTCTATCTTCAGACAATCTGACCCTTAGGTCACTAGCACTCTGGCTAACTGATCATCAGTAGCATTCTGATTCTCAGTGAATATGACTTCAGATGACTTCTCTTCAGATGACTTCTTTCCTGATCGGGTATGCAGATTTCTGGTTCCCTGATATCTGATTTCTTCTCGCCTGATCTGATCAGCTCACATGATCAGATCAGTTTATCTGCATCAGATTAGTACATCAGGTTAGCATATTAGGTTAGCATATCAGTTTAGCACATCTGATCTCAATCACGTCTGATTTTGATCATCTGCTCATCTTCATATCTGATCTCGATCACGTCTGATCTCGATCAGTCTCATCTGCTCCTCTTCTGATCTGCAACCTTCTCTTCTGATTTTTCTCAGCTCATTAGTTAACTCCGAAACTCATCTTACTCATCTGATCTGTCTCTTATTTAATCAGATTTCAGTTGACCTAATCTGATTCTACTCAGACCAAGCCAATTCTTGGGATAAGTGTTACTGCCAAAACTTAGTTCTTGAAGAATTGAATAGTAGTCTCGATTCCCTAAGTCGGCACGATTTGACATGTGTAATAGTAGTATGGATACTTCGGTCTCTTGGCTTGTATCCTTCTGTTTTTCGAACTTCACCAGTTTGGCTTGTTCAGCAATCTGCTCTTTGGACAGTTTCTCAGCCAGTTTCTTATCGGCCTGAATTTGGCTAGCTGTGCTTCTTGTGACTTTCTTAGTTTGAGTGACTGGTACAAGTTGTGATGTCCCAGCACCCGCAGCTACCTTTCTTGCCTTTGATACCAATTGATGGTCCTGTTTTTGAAAACCCATTTTGCGCGTGCGGAAGCAAACATTTCATGCGATGCATATAAAAACAGGGGTGAAGGAATGGTGATTACAAATTTTTGTTTTTTAAGCTCATGTGTTGTGTTTTGCTTATAATCGAATGCATATGGTAAGTAAGAGCATAAAGCAGTAAACAACACAACAAAGTATAGTGGTTCGGAGACTCAAGCTCCTACATCCACTCTCCCTGTTCCTAGGGAAATTCCTTCAACTGGACTTATCACCCTCTCGGGTTCGCCTCTAGATATTTAACGAGCTCTCACTCAAACGGGACTTATCACCCTCCACGGGTTTGCCTACGGATGTTTACCGAGTTCACACTCCAACGGGACTTATCACCCTCACTCGAGATTGCCTACCCTCCCTTTCGGGATTGCTAGATGTTTACCGAGTTCACACTCACCTACAAACTTAACCGACTGATTTGGGTAAGGTTTGTTTGGTTTCCAACTAGGTTGAGATTTTCCTTACATTTGTTTAGCCTCAATGCTAAGGATGGGAAAATCTCTCTAAGCTTGTGGATACATCGTGGGTTGCTTAGATTGGGTTCTAGAACACTTTTGAATATATCGTGTATTTCTTTTTCTCTGGTTCTATGGGTGGGAATGCTAGATGATTTGGCTTGATGGATGTTTCACGATTTTTTCCACACTTAATTTGATGGAAGATCTTGTATTTATAGTTTGGATTTGAATGTTACCGTTGGATGGAGTCACATTCAAATCAATACTATTCTCAGCTTTTTGCGCTTTTTTTTCAGCTTGGTTGTCTTCCTCTCGTTGGTCCACATCACCGATTCTAACGGCTATATTCCTCGATTCCTCGCCTTAGAATCATTCAGATTCTCTCGAGTCTCGGTATCTCCGGTTCCATCCCGAGCCTTGTCTATCGAGCCTCGGTGACTTCTCTTCTTCAATGGACCTTGTCCGATCAGCATACCGACACTCAGCCGACCGAGTTCATTTCTTCTGTCTTCGTATTAATCGACCCTCGTGTCACTAGCACTCCGCTAACTGATCATCGGTAGCATTCGATTCTCGATGAATATGACTTCAGATGACTTCTTTCCCGATCCGGTATCTGAGATTGCCCTCGATATCGATTTCTTCTCGATCCGATCGAATCGACTCACATGATCGATCGAGATAAATCCGTCAAGATATCGGTTTTATCCGCATCGATTAGTACATCGGTTAGCATATTAGGTTAGCATATCGGTTTAGCACATCCGATCTCAATCACGCCCGATTTTGATCATCCGCTCATCATCTTCATATCCGATCTCGATCACGCCCGATCTCGATCTCATCCGCCTCCTCTTCGATCCGCAACCTTCTTCCGATTTTACTCACCATCATCGCTTAACTCCGAACTCATCTTACTCATCCGATCTCGATCGGTCTCGTCTCGCACCTCGCCGATCTCGATCATCTACGCCCGATTTAAATGAGTTCCCCTCAATTTGTTCTCTCGTTCCCCCTCAACTTGTTATCTGTAAATCAGCTTCAACAACACAAGTTGATAATGTTTTGACATAATTCATCAAAACTAAAATATCTCAACAATTATAAATAGAGAGCATTTAAGATCCAACAAGGGATCGAATTTATTACAAAGCAACCGCATTATTGTCAAACTTCTCAGCATTTATATCTTCATATTGAATGCTCTAGAACACATTTATTGTTCATCTATAGCACATTTATTGTTTGATTAGCTAAACCTTAAAGCCACAAACCAATCTTAAATCTCAATTTAATTAGCTATAAACAATTGGCGCTAGAAGAAGGGTACTCTTTAAGAATCAGACTAAGATATTTTAGTCTTCTCATTGGAGTATTTCTCACGAATTTTCGATTTTTTATCTTTGAATCTTCAAACATTCATACTCAGAAATCCCCAGAAACAAGAATGTCTCAAACAAGTTTCATTTCCAAGGGGAAGACAAAGTCAGGTAGCCAGGGAGTCGGCAGACAGGGGTCCGGTGGACCTAATCCGGACATCCCAAAGAAATTAGAGGAAATCAATACTCCAAAGAAGATCCGAGAAGCAATGGCATTGTTTTGTGACGACAAGCCGAGCTCAACGGGGAGCAAGGCGACCTACGCCGGAATCTTAATGAAAGAGACGAAATTGATAGAGGTAAGCGCAAGATCGAGGAAGGGTCGCACTGCGCAAACAGCTATGAAGTGAACTCCTAAGAAACCTATAAGAGAGTATCGCCAGAGACCCCATGAAAGGCGTCCAGGACAGGGGCAACCCGCGAGGAACCACCAAGCTGACTCTTTCCGGACTCCCCGCCAAGCAGTTTGGGAAAATCAACGCTCGAACTCAGTCTTCCAAAGACTAGGCTCTGGTAATTATAGACGGGTAACCTCGCCTCGGATATGGCCCAGCTCGCCAGGCATTGACAAATGCAGGGTCGTTTGCACCCAAAAGGCAGGTCAAGGAGGGTCCAAGAGTTCATGTCCTGGACTGACTCGGTTCACAGGCGCCCCTTCCCCCCCCAACCTCGCCAAGATGATGCCGGTAAGATGACGTAGATTTTACAAACTATCAAGCATCTACAAGAAAAGTTCGACAAGCAAGGAGGATACCCATCTTCAACCATGTTGTCGATCTCAGCATTGTCACCAATGATAATGTTGGCACCAGTTCAGCCAAAAATCACAGCGAACTCCATTACACAGTACAATGGCGATTAAGATCTCATACATCATGTCGATAAGTATTCCTCTTACATGATATTGATGAGGGCCACTAACGCCACTCAATGCCGATTATTTCCGTTGACCCTAGGCGACCATGCCTATATATGGTTTAATTCTCTTGCTCCGACCTCGGTGGAATCTTTCCAGCAGCTAGCGCAACTTTTACTCAGCCACTTCGAGACTATGACGCCACGACCAGTAATGAAGCAACGATTGACAAATATAAGACAAATTCAGGAGGAGATCGATTGAGTCGATAAGTTAATAATGAAGGGGGAGCCATTGGGAGATGAGACCAAGGTATTGGGAGTGGTCGGAGGCCTAAAGACGAGCACCAAACTATGGAAACTGATGAACACCCAATATCCGACATCTTAAGCTGACTTCAGGCAGCGGGCTGGAAGTCTGATCAGCAACACCGAGCTAATCGCTTACCGGCAAGGTAAAGAAGCCTGAGCAGATAGAGCGCGTGTAAGAAACCAGGGGCACCATACAAGGCCTCCGGAACTTTCAAACCATTCAATGACAGAGGGGTGGAGGTTAAACTTCTTGAAGTTTTGACTGTGACTCCAGCCACGTGTTCAACGCAATCAGGAATAGACAGATGCCCCCCAACCGAGAAAAATCATGAAGGAGATGGACAAGCTTAATCTGAACAAACATTGTGTTTGCCACAACAGCATTAGGCACAACATAAGTGAGTGTCGATACTTGTTAAGACAGTTGTGGAAGTTTTTCGAGGATAGAAGGCTGGACGAGTTCATCAAGCTACCTCTGGGGGGACAATTAGTAGAACTTTCAACATCCACAGAATGATAACCAAACTCTCTAGGTCTTGCAGAGGGATGAGTAAGAGCGTCGCGCGAGCTCTGCCAATGGTGGTGGGTGCTGAAGGTTGGATCATCCACATGATATGCCCAAGTGGAGGGACACTTGGGGGACTTCTGGTGGCAACTTCGATGACGAACAGGCGTCAGAAGGCCAAGAGGAGGGCGCTGGAAAATGTTCACCTGATGTGCCAGCCCGTCAACACCATCCTTCAAAAGTCAAATCTTCTCGCCTTCACCGACGAGGACAAAGATGAGGTGGTGTACCCAAACTGGGAACCTGGTCATGTTGGGGTTATACGTGAAAGTATGCTTTTACTTTGTATAACCTATGTATTAAACACTTATTTAGTAAAATAAATTATTTATCACTGTTGCATTAAATATGAATGAATGTTATATATATTTGCTGCAAACTGTTCAAAAAATAGCATGTGTTACATTGTAGTTAATGTGGTGATACCAGATCACAGAAGATCACATTAACAGTCCCTTGTAAACGAGTGCATATTTCACAACTTAGATAGATCTGAACAATCTATTGGTAAAGGTTGATGTGTAAGACTCAGATTGGTTTGTCTTGACCGAGATATTACACTAGTGCATTTGTTGTTGTGAAGCGGACCTACAAAGAGGATAAACTCTTCCGTACTGACTTATGGGATGAAGAGTTAAACCTTAGCGGTTATTGATTTCTTAATCTCTGTCACTTAATAAGGATTGTGTGTGGTTAATAATTATTGCTTTGACTTATGCTGGGAAGAGAATCATTGTGACTTCAATACCTTATATCTTGGGCAATAATATTAATTACACGACAATTGCTAAATTAATACAGAGAATCGTGTGCTTGGAGAGTCTTGTATGATTTGTCCCCTTGGTGGGCTCAGAACCTTTATCATACCAAATCTTGCAAGTGGAATTAATTTTCCGATATGGATAATAAAGTTGAAATGTCCTTACCTCAAGGATAAAGATATTAACTAATATAAAGCTTTTCAGTGGCTTAATTAATTAATGGGCGAAATAATCTTAAACACGGGAAATAATAACCGGGAGCCATATTACCATAATATGAGTTAAGATGGATAGTGCAATATTAATTATATAGTTGAATTAATTAATATTAATGGGCTGAATAGTATTGTGGCTCAATATTGGAATTCAGAGCCCAATGGGAGGTCCATCTTAATTCTCCTAAAGGCCCCTCAAGTAGCCCAATTAAAGTTCATTAAATGAAAAAGGTGTTTAAAATAAATTAAATATTTTTGTTGCATATTTTTCCTTAATTTTCAAAATTATTAAAGAAAAGAAGGAGAAAGATTTTATGGAAAGGAGATAAGTATTCTTGGAATACAAGATTATCCCATAAATTCAAGAAATCTCGTACTTGGTTTCTTTATGGGAAATTTTTGAAAAATTAGAGAATAAGAAGGAAGAAAAGATTTTCTTGATTTTCTTGGAAAGATTTTATGGAGAAAGATGTGTATTCTTGGAATACAATATTATCTCATAAATTCAAGAAAGATCCAATCTTGCAAATCTCCTTCATTATTTTCAAAAAAATGGGTTAAATAAGGTATGAGATTTTTGTGAAAAATTATACATGGAAAGAAGAATATATGGGATATATTCAAGATTTCTTAGAGATCAAGAAAAGATCTTTCCATACACTAATTAACCCTAAAAATTTCGTTCCCCCCTAGTATTATATATAGGGGATGAATTTTTCATCCCCAACATAATTTCATGTGTTGGAAAAATTAGAAATCCACAAAGGTGGTGCAACAAAATATTTATTTTTCCTTTGTTTATAATCGTTCATCGGAGAACCTCCCACCAATGTTATTGAACAAGGGCTTGAGAATACTTGAGAAGGACTTTCGGTTGGTAGCCAAATACCTAATTCTGTCTGTCTCAGAAGTTGTCACTCCAACGGGTAAGTTTACGTAAACTCCTAGAAATTCCACATGCTAGGACTTTTACGTGTTTATTATTTATGACGTTGTTGGCATGATTATTATATGAATTCACATAGGTTAATTCATGTTAGTAATAATCTGTGATTTAAATTTGTATTTATGAGTTCATCCCGAATAGATCCTGGCATAACATATCCCAACAACTGGTATCATAGCCCTGGTTTTGGGCTCTGATCTTTTAAACTGTAATTTAAATTGTTGTTCATTAAAATTGAAATTGGATAGTAGAATTGTTAGATCTATTTTGTAGGTATCCAATTGTCATGGTATTTTAATGAATATTTATTTACATGCAAATAATTATTGTTTTTTAATTCGATTTGTTCGAATTCGTTTTACCTCGTGAGAAAATTCACGAGTAGATTAGGATTTGTTTGATTTGATCAATGTAATAGACTAGTCTAGATCTAGGTTTATTTATTTTTTGTAAATAAATTATAACCGGATCGGAAATGAAGGCGGAGACGGAGAATTAAAGACGGACGACCGAGTGCCCGGACGTACACGAGCCAAAGCACAAAGTGCTAGGCGGTCGCGCATGGGGCAAGGCGAGCGTGCTCGATGCATGCAGGCACAAGCCTATGCATGGCCGAGCGCTGGGCGAGACTTGGCGTCGGGCAAGACGTGATGCACGGCACGCCACGAGCCGAAGGCGTGTGGGTGCAAGCCGGTAAGGTCATGCGTTAGGCGGCGACGGGCAAGCGCCGCGATCCTCCCGGTGACGTCTGTAGAAGCCGCCGAAGGCCGCCGAAAGTAGCGAAGCGACGACAGCTGGGATGGCCTAGGCGCACGCGGATAAGCATTCTGGGCCGTGAGCTACCCATTGTCGGACATCGTCCCGACCCTAGATGGAGGACAAATATTAAAGAATTGTTGCGGTTGATGTTGGGGAATTAATTATCCGGATCTATTCGGGGTGAATATTTAAATACAAATTTAATTCTAACAATTATTACTAGCATGAATTAATCCTATATTAATTTTAATAATAATTCAACAACAAATCATGCATACAAATTCGTCACATAAATCTTACGCATGCAGAATTGCTAGGAGTTTACGTGAACTAACCTCTTAGAGTGACAACCGTTGAGAAGATGGATATTTCGTTCACGCGAACAAACCCAAAGAGTCTTCTCAAGTATTCCTTCGTCCTTGTTCAACAATCCGGTGGAAGGATGCTCGCGAACAATTAACAAAAGGAAAAAATTGCACCACCTTTGTGGATTTCTAATTTTTCCAACACATGGAATTGCATTGGGGATGAAATATTCATCCCCTATTTATATTATGGAGGGTGGTCGAAAATTTTGTAAGGAATAAGATGGGAAAATCTTTTTCTTGGTCTCCAAGAAATCTTGAATATATCCCATATATTTTTTTCTCCATATTTAAAATATTCACAAAAATCTCACCTCCTCTTGTTATGGTTATTTTCGAAAATAAGGCCAAGATTTCCAAGATTGGGATCTTCTTGAATTTATGAGATATTCTTGTATTCCAAGAATACATATCTTCCATAATATCTTTTCAAAAAAATCTTTCCTTCCTTATTTTACTCATTATTTTTGAAAATTTCAAATAAATATCCAAGTGGAAGTTTTCTTGAATTTAATGAGATAAACTTGTATTCCAAGAATACTTATCCTCATTCCATAACAAAATTCAAAGAAAATCTTTCTCCCTCTTTATTTATTTATTTTCGAAAATTAGGGAAAAATAGGCAACAATATTTTATTTAATTTTAAACACATTTTTCAGTTATTGGACTTTATGTTTGGGCTACTTGAGGGGCCTTTAGGGGAATTAAGATTGGACCTTCTAATGGACCTTGAATCTCCAATATTGAGCCACAATATCATTCAAGCCCATAAATATTAATTAGTCCCACTACATAATTAATATTGCACTATCCATCTTAACCCATATTACAGTTAATATGGCTCCCGGTTATTTTTTCCCGCGTTTAAGATTATCTAGTCCATTAATTAATTTCAGCCACTGAAATAGCTTCACTTTAATTAATTTTTTTCCTTGGTTCAGGAACGGCTCAACATTATTATCCATACCGGAAAACTGATTCCACTTGCAAGATTTGGTATGATAAAACTTCTGAGCCTCCCAAGGAGACTAATCAAACAAGACGCACTTGCACACCGATTCTCCGAATTAAATCTTAGCAATCGTCATGTAACTAATAATATTACCCAAGATACAAAGTAATGAATCACATTGATTCTCTACCCATCGTAAGTCAAAGCAATATTTATTAATTCCACACGATCCTATTTAAGGGACGGGGATTAAGAAATAACTAACCACTGAGGTCTAATTCTTCTGTATTCAGTTCTGAAGAATTTATCCTCTTGTAGGTCCTCTTCAGCGCATCATAATGCACTAGTGCAATCTCTTGGTCAAGACAAGCCAATCTGAGCCTTACACTTCAACCTTTCACGATGGATTGTTCATTTCCATCTAGGTTGTGAATTATGTACTTTTAGTTATAAGGGACTGTTAATTTAATCTTATGTGATCTGGTATCACTAAATTAACTACAATGTAATATGTACTAATTATTGAACAGTTATGCAGTAAATATATGTAACATTCAATGATATTTAAAGCAACGGTGATAAATAATTTATTTCAGCAAATAAGCCCGAAATTCAGTCTGGTTATACAAAGTAAAAACATACTTTCCAGTATAACCCCAACACTTGAGTGGGAGCCTTTCGAGACGAACGATGAAGGCATGGAAGACGATTTCTCAAGATCGAGACTTGAAATTTAGACCATGACAGTTGGATATATGTGCCCAACTTGATTTATTTTGTCTTGTTACTTGTTTTTTAATTTCATGCATAATTATTGGTTAATGTGTTTGCATGTTATTTGAATTGTCTAAAGAAAATCTCACTTTCGAAAATTACTAAGTATGTTTTATTTATTGACAATTTTATTCCGGATAATAAAATTAAGTCAATTTTGACCTCTATTATTTATTTATTTGTGAATTCTTTTGGAGAAATTTCCCCCTCGGAATGGCAAAAAGATAGATTTCACATGAATAAATTCACAAAAGGATGATTGTGGATAATTACTCAGTGGCGGTATTGACCCTCCCCACGAGTGGCTTGCTAAAAACGAACTAGTAATCATGTATTTAATCATGGTTATTACTTAGGTATAAAATTGATATGCATATACTTCCCCGAAGTCCCTGTCAATTTTATATTGGTCAAGTGGGAGCCGACTATTAATTTTGTATTAAAGGTTTGTAACTGTTCATGTTTGTAACCTACTTGAATGTGTTTAAATAGACAGTTCACCCCACGTGACCTATTTAAACTGTTTTGAGATGTCGACTGATACATATTCATATTGTTTTGAGATTTTGATATGAATAATGTGATCAAAATTATGTGATACTTTGTGCTTATACAATTGTTATTTATTTTGGTTCAACATGTCGCAACCTTTTAATCCACTGTTAATATACCAATTGAGTTGTATAGGAAACTATATAGATTGGAAATTATTTATTGTCTTGACCATGCAATCGCATAAGTCAGTCCTTGACGAACCTAGACACGCTTGAGACTACGATTGTGAGGAAAATAAGTAATATCGTAAGCAATGGTTAAGATCCAATAAAATGGCTAAGTGTATCATCTTGACTTCAACGTCAAATGTGTTGCAACACCAACACCAGGAGTTGGAAACCATTGCAGCTATTATGGAGATCTTAACGAATTCTTCGTTCACCAGAATCGTAAAGCAAGTCAGATAGCCATACGAAATTTGTTCTCGTAGAAAATGGCATTAAGAGGTGTCAAGAAGAAGACCGACAAACAAAAATGCTTAATTGTGGTCTGAGAAGACATCGGAGGTCAGTCTATCCCAAACCTAAAAAGGTTAGGAAGAAAGGTAATTCTCAAACACTAATTGTTGAAACTTGTTTAGCGGCGTATGCTCCCATTTGTGGGTAGTGGATACGGGAACCACTAATCATGTTTGTTTCAATGTTTCAAGGATTCTGGATAATCCAACAATTTAGTGGGAGTGAGACCATCATCTCCATGGGCAATGTTACGAAAGTAGTGGTTATTGCAATGCTACGTAAGTAGCAGATATTGCAATACTACGTAAGTAACGGTTATTGCAATACTATGTGATTAGCGGTTATTGCAATTCTACGTAAGTAGCGGTTACTGTAGTGCTACGTGAGTAGCAGGTACTGCAGTGCTACGTAAGTAGTGCTTAAAGTAGTGGGAGATGTGCATCTATCTTTTAGTGATAGAATTTTAGTTTTGAGAGATGTTCTTTATGTTCCTGTTTTTAGGAAAAACCTGATTTCTGTTTCTAAACTATTTTCTGATGGATATTCTGTTCGTTTTAATAAACAAGTTACTGTTTTTTGTAACGATGTGTTTATCTGTCATGGAACTTTGCGGAACAATCTTTATACTATTAATTGTGCACACCACTCACAAAATGCATCTTATAACACATCGATTATTTCAAGTAATAAAAGGAAAAACGTTCAGAAAACGTGAACGAAACACTTCTTTGGCATCTCAGATTAGGTCATATTAATCTGAATATGATTCAAAGGTTGGTGAAAGATGGTTCACTGGAGGACCTACAGCCAGAACCATTTCCAACTTGCGAATCATGTTTAGAGGGTAAAATGACCAAGAGGGCATTTGGAGCCAAGGGGAATAGAGCCACAAAAGTGTTAGAAATTGTTCACACTGACGTGTGTGGTCCAATGTCAACCAAAACTAGAGGTGACTATGAGTATTTTGTGACCTTTATCGATGATTACTCAAAGTTTGAGTACATTTTCCTTATGAAGCATAAGTCGAAAACCTTTGATAAATTCAAGGAGTTCAAAGCCAAACTAAGAAACATAAGGAAAAGAGTATCAAGTTTCTACAATCTGATCGTGGAGGCGAATATCTCAGCGATAAGTTTTTGAACCACCTGTTAGACGAGGGAATTGTATCCCAGTTGACTGGACCCGAAACCCCTCAACAAAACGATGTTGCAGAACAAAGAAACATAACGCTTTTAGAAATGGTCAGGTCAATGATGAGTTATTCAGATCTACCCAAGTCGTTTTGGGGTCACACCTTGGAAACAATGGTTTATATTCTGAACTTAGTGTCATCCAAATCGGTTCCTAAAACCCCGAGAGAATTATAAACCGGGCGCAAGCCCAGTCTGAGACACTTGAGAATCTAGGGGTGTCCGGCATACGTGCTAGACAAGGAAGCCGGTAAGTTGGATGCACGTTCAGAGTTAAGGCTGTTTACAGGGTATCCCATGGGAACAAAAGGGTGCATGTTTTATGGTCCCGGAGATCAAAAGGTTGTAATTAGTACACACTTTAGATTTTTTGAAAGAAGACTATATGAACAATAGAAAGCCTAAAAGTGAGATTACCTTAGATGAATTGAGAGGGCAATCTCCAATACCAACTGTACAAGTTGACATACCAAGCGTCACACCGACACAACCGAACCCTCATCATCATAGTGGGAGGATTGTTCGACAACCTGAGAGATTCATGGGGATAGGAGAATCTTCGGATTTAGTCCTCGGGGATAGTGAATCAGACCCCTGGTCCTACAAGGCGGTGGTTCAAGACAAAGATGCAGAATCCTGGTAAACTGCAATGGAAGCCGAGATGGACTCAATGGATCATAATCGAGTATGGGAGCTAGCTAAACCACCTAATGGGGTGAAACCCATTAGATACAAGTGGGTCTACAAGAGAAAAAAAGGACAGAATGGGAAGGTTGAAACCTTTAAAGCTAGGCTAGTGGCAAAGGGATATACTCAGAAAGATGGTATCGATTATGAGAAAACCTTTTCGTCTGTAGCATGCTTAAGTCCATCTGTATTCTCTTGGCAATAGCTGCACATCTAGATTTTGAGATCTGGCAAATGGATGTCAAAACAACTTTCTTGAATGAAAGTCTTGATGAGGAAATCTATATGCAACAGCCCGAAGGTTTTATTGCGAAAGGCCAAGAGCATCTTGTTTGCAAGCTCAAGAAGTCCATTTACGGACTGAAGCAAGCATCTCGTGCTTGGAACCAATATTTTGATCAGGTAATTAACTCTTATGGGTTTGATCAAAATGAGTTAGAGAGTTGTGTGTATAGGAAGTGTGACGGAACTACCTTAGTATTCTTAGTACTATACGTAGATGATATTCTGCTCATCGAAAACGATGTAAAGGTTTTGTCAGACATAAGGGTATGGCTGTCAAAACAGTTTGATATGAAGGACTTAGGGGAAGCCGGGCACATCCTTGGGATCAAGATCACTCGAGATCGTAAGAAAATGATGATAGGCTTATCGCAAGCTTC
Source organism: Stenogyne calaminthoides (assembly GCA_037126765.1). Lineage (NCBI taxonomy): Eukaryota > Viridiplantae > Streptophyta > Magnoliopsida > Lamiales > Lamiaceae > Stenogyne > Stenogyne calaminthoides. The sequence goes on from JBBCBC010000004.1 coordinate 14,489,894, forward strand.
ATACATAGATACAGTTTTGCAGTATTTCAGTATGCAAGATTCCAAGAAAGGTTTTATACCTTTCAACATGGAATCCATATATCCAAAGATATGTGCCTTAAGATACACAAGGAGATAGATGACATGAGAGGCATTCCTTATGCATCGGCAGTAGGAAGCCTTATGTATGCAATGTTGTGTACGAGACCGGATATTTGCTACGTCGTAGGCATGGTAGCAAGATATCAAAGTAACCCAGAAAATCCACACTGGACTGCAGTTAAGAACATTCTGAAGTATCTAAAGAGAACTCGGGAAATAATGTTGGTTTATCAGTCAAATAATTTATTTCCGGTGGGACACACGGACTCAGATTTCCAATCGGACCTAGATTCCAGAAAATCTACCTCAGGTAGTGTGTTTTGTATGGAAGGTGTTGGGGTTATACTGGAAAATATGTTTTTACTTTGTATAACCAAGCCAAATTTCTTATTTATTTACTGAAATAAATTATTTATCACTGTTGCACTAAATATGAATGAATGTTATATATATTTATTGCAAACTCGTTCGATAAGAAAGTACGTATTACGTTGAAGTTAATTTGGTGATACCAGATCACAGAAGATCAAATTAACAGTCCTCGTGATTAAGTACAAATTCACAACCCAGATGGAAATGAACAATCCATCATGAAAGGTTGAAGTGTAAGGCTCAGATTGACTTGTCTTGACCAAGAGAATTACACTAGTGCATGACGATGCGCTGAATAGGACCTACATGAGGATAAATTCTTCGATACTGAATATACAAGAATTAGACCTCAGTGGTGCGTTATTTCTTAATCTCCGTTCCTTAAATAGGATCGTGTGAAATTAATAACTATTGCTTTGACTTATGATGGGAAGAGAATCATTGCGATTCGATACCTTATATCTTGGGCAATATTATTAGTTACACGACGATCGCTAAAATTTAATAGGGAGAATCGTGTGCAAGCACGTCTTACTTGATTTGTCCCCTTTGTGGGCTCAGAATCTTTATCATACCAAATCTTGCAAGTGGAAATTTATTTCCGGTATGGATAATAATGTTGAGATGTCTTTACTCCAAGGACAAAGATATTAATTAATACAAAGCTTGTTCAGTGGCTTAATTGATTAGTGGACTAAGATAATCTTAAACACGGGAAATAATGACCGGGAGCCATATTATTGTGAAGTCGTAATATGGGTTAAGATGGATAGTGCAATATTAATTTTATAGTGGAGTAAATTAATATTAATGGGCTTGAATAATATTTTGGTTAATTATTATAGTTTCATAGTCCATTGGAGGTCCAATCTTAATTCTCCTAAAGACCCCTCAAATAGCCCAAATTAAAGTCCAATTAATGAAAAGGAGAAGAAAATATTATTGCTATTTTTTCCATATTTTTCGAAAAATAATTAAAGGAAGAAAGATAAAATATTTTCTTGATTTTCTTGGAAAGATTTTATGGAATATGTATTCTTGGAATACAAGGTTATCCCATAAATTCAAGAAAAGTCAAAGATCCTATTTCTTCCCTATTTAGTTGGAAATTTTTGAAAACCCCTTAATATAAGGAGGTGGGATTTTTGTGGAATATTTTAATTATAGAGAAAAGAATATATTGGATATATTCAAGATTTCTTGGAGATCAAGGAAAATATTTTCCCATCTTATTCCTAAGCCAAAATTTTGACCACCCCTAGTATTATAAATAGGGGATGAATTTTTCATCCCCAATTGCAATTCCATGTGTTGGAAAAATTAGAAATCCACAAAGGTGGTGGCAAAATATTTTTATTTTCTTCTTTAAATTAAAATCGTTCGTTGAGAATCCTTCCACCGGATTACGTTCGTGGACGTGGGACATATTTGGGAAGGCACTTTGGATTGATCCATCGTCTCAATGGTTATCTCTACAAGAGGTTAGTAATTACGTAACTCCTAGATTCCGCATGCTTAGGATTTACGTGGATTACTTGTACGCATGTTACTTATTTGCTTGTTTAATTATTATGTTGAATTGGTTTAGGATAATTCATATTAGTAATTAATTGAGTAATTTAAATATTTATTTAAATTCATCTCGAATAGATCCGGGCACCCATTATATCCCAACAACTGGTATCAGAGCCTCGGTTTTGAGCTCTGCTTTTAAATTATTATTTAAATTATGTTGGCCATTAAATTTTATTGAAAATTGGATAGTAGAATTGCTAGATCTGTTTTGCAAGTATCCAATTGTCATGGTATTTAATTTGTTTATTTATTTCATGCGTATGATTGGTTTTAATTCGACTCGTTCGAATTTGTTTTTCTCGTGAGAAAATGCACGAGTAGATTAGGCTATTTGATTTGTTCAATGTAATAGACTATACTAGATTTAGGTTTATTTATTTTTATAAAATAAATTGTAACCTGATCGAAGACGAAGACGGAGGCGAGAAATTAAAACGGATCCTAATCCGAAGCGTAGTAAGCGGCGTCGTCGCTGAAATGTGCCAAGAAGGAATGTGTGCGGCAGAGACGCTGGCGGGCACGACGGCACGGCTGGCCGAAGCGCCGGGTGATCAACCCCGACGCTGCGTCGAAGCGGACGCGCTGGCGCTGGCACCAGGCGACGGGCGCCGGGACAAAGGCTGGCGGTTAGGGCGCTGAAGCGAAACAAACTAAGCGCTGGCGGCGCTAAGCGACGAAGCGCTCGAGCTTCAGTAACGACGATACTGGTTCGGTCGGTGTAAGGCATGCACCCCAACCCGCGAGCTGTTCGGTGCACGAGACGTGACTTTTCGAGACGTTCGAGTGGGAGAAATTCAAGACGACGTTTCTTCAAAATCAAGCCAAGAAAAATCAAACCATGACAGTTGGATATATTGTGCCCAATATGTTTATTTTTCTGCTATGCTTGATTTATTGTTGTATTTTCTTATGTTTTATTTAATTTGTTTAAATGTGTTTGCATGAGAATTGCTCAATGAAAAATCTCAAAATTAAAAAATTACTAAGTATTTTAAACAATTAATTTGGTTTTGAATCGAATTAATTATTGACCTCCATGATTTATTTATTTGTGAAATATTTTGGAGAAATTCCCCTAAGGGACGGCCAAAAGAAAGCTTTCACAAGAATAAATTCTCAAAAGGATGATTGTGAATTATTATTAGTGGCGACGATGACCCTCCCAAGAGGCTCGATCAAAACAAAGTAGTAATTCTGTATTTAATCATGGTTATTACTTAGGTACAAAATTGATATGGATATACTTCGCCGAAGTCCCTGTCAATTTTGTATTGGTCAAGTGGGAGCCAACTATTAATTAATTCTTTAATTAAAGGTTCGTAATTGATCTTGTTTGGAACCTGCTTGAATATGATTTAAATGATGACCCTCCCAAGAGGCTCATTTAAAACTGTTTTGAGATGTTGGCTGATGCATGTTCATATTTTTTTTAGATTTCAATATGAACCATGTGATCGAATTATGTGATATTTTTGTGTTGATCTGGATATTGACACAAATACATGTTTATTTCAGTTCAGCATGTCGCAACCTTTTAATCCACTGTTCAATATACTGAAAGACAATTTGCTTACTGGAGAAAACTTTGTTGATTGGTATCGAAAACTTACTATTGTCCTCACCGCACAACATCACAACTGGGTTCTTACTACACCCAAACCAGAAAAGTTGACTGATGAGTCTAGCAAAACGAAAAAGAAAGAGTATGCTGACTGGGAGCGTTCCAACGAAATGGCAAAGTGTACCATCTTGGCTTCTATGTCAAATGTGTTGCAACACCAACACAAAAACGTTAAAACTGTTGCGGGCATCATGGTCAATCTTAAAGCGATGTTTCAACATCAGAACCGTGTGGCTCGCCAGATCACTATGAGAGATATGCTCTCGATGAAAATGATGGTGGGAACGCCCGTGAGGGAGCACGTTCTCCAGATGATGGCTCACCTTAACAAGCTTGAGGTACTTGGTGTTGAATATGATATCGAGACCCATATCGATTTCATACTCCATTCCCTGCCCAAGAGCTTCGAGCATTTCAGGCTCAACTACCAAATGAACAATCAGAAGTTCACCTTGCCTGATCTGCTACAAGCTCTAGTCTCGGCTGAAGGAATATTAGGAGAGAGCAGCCAAGCCTTAGCAACAGCTGGTCCATCTTCCTCTTCTAGACCAAAAGGAGGTAAGAAGAAGAAGAAGGCCAAAAGCGAAGCTAACTCAAGCATTGCCAAAGGCAAAGAAAGGGTGAAGAGAGAGGGAGGAGTAAAGAAACCGGCTAAAGGAAAATATTTTAACTGCGGTGAAAAGGGACATTGGAGGTCGGCCTGTTCCAAACCCAAAAGGAATGGAAAGAAAGGTAATTCTCACGCACTAGTTGTTGAAACTTGTTTAACGGCGTATGCTACCCATTCGTGGGTAATGGATACGAGGTCCACTGATCATGTTTGTTTCACATTACAGGGATTCAAGCGGACCCGACAACTTAGTGGGAGAGAGATCCTCATCACGCTAGGCGATGCTACGAGAGTGGCAACTGAAGCAGTGGGAGACGTGCACCTGTCTTTTGAAGATAAGAGCTTAATTTTAAGAGATGTTCTTTATGTTCCTATTTTTCGGAAAAACCTTATTTCTGTTTCAAAACTATTTTCTGATGGATATTCTGTTTGCTTTAATAAAAATGTTACTGTTTTTCGTAACGATATGATTATCTATCATGGAACTTTAAAGAACAATCTCTCATTATTAACTGTGCACATCACTCACAAAATGCATCATGTAACACATCTATTGTTTCAAGTAAAAGAAAACGTTCGATTAACGTGAACGAGACACTTCTTTGGCATCTAAGATTAGGTCATATTAACCCAAAGAGGATCCAAAGGTTGGTCTAAGATGGTTCGTTGGAGTCCCTCCTGATCGAACCATTTCCAACTTGCGAATCATGTTTGGAGGGTAAGATGACCAAGAGGGCATTTGGAGCCAAGGGGCTTAGAGTTAAAGAAGTGTTGGAAATCGTTCACACCGATGTGTGTGGTCCAATGCAAATCAAAGCTAGAGATGGCTACGAGTATTTCGTTACGTTTATCGATGATTACTCACGCTATGGGCACATTTTTCTAATGAAGCATAAATCTGAGACTTTTGATAAATTCAAAGAATTTAAAGCTCAAGCAGAGAATAGGAAAAAAGTATCAAGTTTCTATGATCTGATCGTGGAGGCGAATACCTCAGCGATGAATTTTTGAACTACCTGTCGGATGAAGGGATTGCATCCCAGTTGACTGCACCCGGTACCCCTCAACAAAATGGGGTTGCAGAACGAAGAAACAGAACGCTTCTAGAAATGGTGAGATCAATGATGAGTTACGCAGATTTACCAAAATCTTTTTGGGGTTATGCCTTGCAAACAGCAGCTTATATTCTAAACTTAGTGCCATCCAAATCGGTTCCCAAAATCCCTAGAGAATTGTGGACAGGGCGCAAGCCCAGCTTAGGACACATGAGGATCTGGGGGTGTCCGGCATACGTGTTGGACAAGGAAGCTGGTAAATTGGATGCACATTAAGAATTAAGGTTGTTTGTAGGATACCCTGAAGGAACAAAGAGATGCATGTTCTATGGTCCTGAAGATCAAAAGGTCGTAATCAGTACGCACTTTAGATTTTTGGAAGAAGACTATATGAACAATAAAAAGCCTAGAAGAGAGATTACCTTAGAAGAACTTAGGGGGTCAACTCTGTTGCCAACTGTACAAGACGACGTACCATGCGTCACACCTACACAACCAGAACCTCATCATAGTGGGAGGGTTGTTAGGCAACCCGAGCGATTCTTGGGGATAGGAGAGTCCTCGGACTTGATCTCAGGAGAAGAATCAGATCCATGGTCCTACAACGAGGTGATCCAAGACAAGGATGCAGAATCTTGGCAAACCGCAATGGAAGCCGAGATGGGTTCAATGGATCACAATAAGTTATGGGAGCTAGTCGAACCACTTAATGGGGTAAGACCCATTGGATTCAAGTGGGTATACAAGAGAAAAAGAGGATCAGACGGAAAGGTTGAAACTTTTAAAGCAAGACTCGTGGCGAAAGGGTACACTCAGAAAGAAGGGATCGACTATGAGGAAATCTTTTTGCCCGTAGCCATGCTCAAGTCCATCTGTATTCTCTTGTCGATTGATGTGCACCTAGATTTTGAGATCTGGCAAATGGATGTCAAGACAGTTTTCCTCAACGGAAGTCTAGACGAGGAAATCTATATGCAACAACCCGAAGGCTTCATTGAAAAAGGCCAAGATCATCTGGTTTGCAAGCTAAAGAAGTCCATTTATGGGCTAAAGCAAGCATCCCGTGCTTGGAATCAGTGTTTTGATCAAGTTATAAAATCCTACGGTTTTGATCAAAATAATTTCGAAAGTTGTGTTTACAAAAGGCGTGACGGAACTGCCTTGGTATTTATAGTACTATACGTAGACGACATTCTGCTCATTGGGAATGATGTAAAGATATTGTCAGACATAAGGGTGTGGCTGTCAAAACAGTTTGATATGAAGGACTTGGGAGAAGCCGGTCACATCCTAGGGATCAAGATCACTCAAGATCGCATGAAAATTATGATCGGGCTTTCGCAAGCTTCGTATATAGACACCGTTTTGAAGCGATTCAACATGCAAGATTCCAAGAAAGGTTTTGTACTTTTCAGACACGGAATCCATCTATCCAAAGAAATGTGTCCCAAGACACAAAAAGAGATGGATGACATGAAGGGCATTCCTTATGCTTCGGCTGTAGGAAGCCTCATGTATTCAATGTTGTGCACGAGACCGGATATCTGCTTCGTCGTAGGCATGGTGGCAAGATATCAAAGCAACCCCGGGAAATAGCATTGGACTGCAGTTAAAAACATTCTGAAGTATCTGAAGAGGACACGGGACCTAATGTTAGTTTATCAGTCAGACAGTCTAATCCCCGTCAGTTACACAGACTCGGATTTCCAATCAGACTTAGACTCCAGAAAGTTAACCTCGGGTAGCGTGTTTTGCATGGGGGGGAGTCATGACTTGGAGAAGTGTTAAGCGAAAGAAGCGGTTTGGCTCAGGAACTTCCTAGTGGACTTGGACGTTGTTTCGGATTTGCCCATCACGATCACGGTTTACTGTGATAACGCCGGAGCAGTTGCAAATTCTAGGGAACCGAGAGCCCACAAGGCCAGCAAACACATAGAAAGAAAATATCATCTTATATGAGAAATCGTTAAGAGAGGAGACATAGAGGTGGCAAAGATTGCATCTGAAGACAACCTAGCAGATCCATTCACAAAGGGTCTGCCTCAGAGTACATTCGAGAGACATGTGGAAGGAATGGGTGTCAAGACCATTGCCAATATGCTTTGAGTATAAGTGGGAGAAATATTATTAGGTTCGTGTAGGGTGACATTAGATGTCACATAGAACACGAGATGTGATGTATTATACTTAAAAGCAGACTTTGAGTATAAGTGGGAGATTGTCGGGGTTATACTGGAAAGTATGTTTTTAATTTGTATAACCAAACCGAATTTCTTATTTATTTACTGAAATAAATTATTTATCACTGTTGCACTAAATATGATTTAATGTTATATATATTTATTGCAAACTCGTTCGATAAGAAAGTACGTATTACGTTGAAGTTAATTTGGTGATACCAGATCACAGAAGATCAAATTAACAGTCCTCGTGATTAAGTACAAATTCACAACCTAGATGGAAATGAACAATTGTTGGGAGATGAATTTAATAAAGATATATGATTTTTATTAGATCCCAAAAACCCTGAGTATGACATGTTCAGGATAATCTTAATAGTTGAGTCAGGATTCAGTTTTATAAGTATTCAGGATGATATCTGCAAAATGTATAGTCAGCAGATATAGATCAGGATTAGATCCAAGATTCAAGAACTCAAGATATGTTTCAAGAAACCGGTTTTAGTATGAAACTAAGTTTACGAAGACTCGATGGAAACCGAGAATCAAGACTCGGTGAAATCCGAGATATCAAGACTCAAATGTGAAACCGAAATCGACTCAATGAAGATCAAGACTCAAAGATGAAATCGAGGAACCGAAGACTCAAAGATGAAGACTCAGATATCAAAGATATCTGTGAAGACTCAAGACTCGTAAGACGCCAAGACTCGAAGACACGTAAGACTCAAGACACGTAAGACGTAAGACGTAAGAAAGAATCAAGATCAAGAATATCAAGGCACAAGAATTATTGAAGACTCAAGAATGTCTCAATGCTCAAGATAAACCCAATGTTCCGAGGCAATCAATATATCTATCCGGGATGCAATCGGTAAGATCGTGATTCCTTAGAAAAATAGATATTGCCCAAGACATTCCATGCAGACAAAAGGAACTAAGACAAAGTGTTGTTAAGGTTATATCAACTCAGAGTTTGTAACCAAAAGAGCCGTTGAAGGTGTCTACCTTTAACTGGAGACAAAAGTCAAAAAGAGGAAGACAACATCGCACCATAATCGACAATCGACAAAGGATGTGTCAAAAAAAAAGATGTCGATGTACAAAAGTTCCAGACTGCAAAAAGTGAAGACCGGCTACATGAAAGGCTATTGCCTAAAACGTGTTAGGGAGTTTCAAACCCTAAATATAGCCGTTCCTCACACACCATAAGAGGAAACTCACGAAGCTATCTCTCCAACGGATAGTTTTTCAAGAGTGACCTTGGTGTATGCCTATAAATACTAGTGACCTTCTACATTGTAAGGTTACGGGAAATTTATAAGCAACTCAAGAAGCTCAAACTTATTATCACAAAGTTAAAGCACTCGAAAAACTTAGAATTTCCCAAGTGCTTTTATATTGAAGAGAGTTTACTAAACTAAGCCTAGCTTGATAAGATTTATCCAAAGATTAGTCGAGATATCCTAACCCTTTGCATTGTACTTCATTGTAAAGGATATCTCATCCTAGTTGGAAACCAACCAGAAACCCCAAACCCTTGAGAAGGTCGTTGGAGTGTGTTTGTTGGTGAGAAGAGTTGTAAAGAGTTAGTAAACTACGCGGAGTAGTCAGAAAGCTCTAGAGGAGAAGTTAGTAAGCTACAGAGGTAGTCTGAAAGCTTGTTTGTGTTTGAGTAAGTAAACTACGGAGGTAGTCAGAAAGCTCAAGGTCGGGTTGAGTAAGTAAACTACGTGGAGTAGTCGTAAAAACTCGGGGCGAAGTTGAGTAAGTAAACTACGCGAGGTAGTCGTAAAGCTCGAAGTGATTAGTGAATTTCTCCGAGGATCGAGAGAGTGGGCGTAGGAGCTTGAGTCTCCGAACCACTATAATTCTTTGTGTTGTTTATTGCTTTTTTTATACGGCTTAACCGTTGCATCACCGAGTTTGAAAGCATATTTTCACTGACATTTCAGTTGGAATCAATCCACTGGAAGTTGCATATAATTAAATCACAGCCTAATCACTATTCCATTAAAGGAAGGTTTTCAGCAAAGCTTAAAACGAGTATAAACTAAAGGGTCAACCATTCCGCACATCTGAGTAGCTAGAACAGATAGTTACCAAACTGAACTTACTCTTCTGAGGGTTCAGTAAGTTAGTTATCTGATCCAAGCAACTCAGGATCTCTGAAACTCAGGACTCGGTTGGGATTATCCGAGGTTTCTTGAAAAGCAACTTCGGATCACTTTGCCTCGATGAGACTTTGACTCAGAGTGATTTGTGCTTCTCAGGACCTAATCTTCAGGATTATCTGACCCAAGCTGACCTCAGTAAGAAAAAGTTTTAAAAACACTGAACACGTGTATTCCCCCCCCATACACGTGTAAGACTCGTTTGCACCGGGACCAACAACAATCCATCATGAAAGGTTGAAGTGTAAGGCTCAGATTGGCTTGTCTTGACCAAGAGAATTACACTAGTGTGCATGATCTTGTTGAATAGGACCTACATGAGGATAAATTCTTCGGTACTGAATATACAAGAATTAGACCTCAGTGGTGCGTTATTTCTTAATCTCTGTTCCTTAAACTAGGATCGTGTGAAATTAATAAATATTGGTTTAACTTATGATGGGAAGAGAATCATTGCGATTCGATACCTTATATCTTGGGCAATATTATTAGTTACATGACGATCGCTAAGATTTAATACGGAGAATCGTGTGCAAGCACGTCTTTCTTGATTTGTCCCCTTGGTGGGCTCAGAATCTTTATCATACCAAATCTTGCAAGTGGAAATTTATTTCCGGTATGGATAATAATGTTGAGTTGTCTTTACTCCAAGGACAAATATATTAATTAATACAAAGATTGTTCAGTGGCTTAATTAATTAGTGGACTAAGATAATCTTAAACACGGGAAATAATGACCGGGAGCCATATTATTGTGAAGTCGTAATGTGGGTTAAAATGGATAGTGCAATATTAATTTTATAGTGGAGTAAATTAATATTAATGGACTTGAATAATATTTTGGCTAAATATTATAGTTTCATAGTCCATTGGAGGTCCAATCTTAATTCTCCTAAAGACCCCTCAAATAGCCCAAATTAAAGTCCAATTAATGAAAAGGAGAAGAAAATATTATTGCCTATTTTTTCCATATTTTTCGAAAATAATTTAAGGAAGAAAGAGAAAAGATTTTCTTGATTTTCTTGGAAAGATTTTATGGAATATGTATTCTTGGAATACAAGGTTATCCCATAAATTCAAGAAAAGTCAAAGATCCTATTTCTTCCCTATTTAGTTGGAAATTTTTGAAAACCCCTTAATATAAGGAGGTGGGATTTTTGTGGAATATTTTAATTATGGAGAAAATAATATATTGGATATATTCAAGATTTCTTGGAGATCAAGGAAAATATTTTTCCATCTTATTCCTAAGCCAAAAATTTCGACCACCCCTAGTATTATAAATAGGGGATGAATTTTTCATCCCCAATTGCAATTCCATGTGTTGGAAAAATTAGAAATCCACAAAGGTGGTGGCAAAATATTTTTATTTTCTTCTTTAAATTAAAATCGTTCGTTGAGAATCCTTCCACCAGATTACGTTCGTGGACGTGGGACATATTTGGGAAGGCACTTTGGGTTGATCCATCGTCTCAACGGTTGTCTCTACGAGAGGTTAGTAATTACGTAACTCCTAGATTCTGCATGCTTAGGATTTACGTGGATTACTTGTACGCATGTTGCTTATTTGCTTGTTTAATTATTATGTTGAATTGGTTTAGGATTAATTCATGTTAGTAATTAATTGAGTAATTTAAATATGTATTTAAATTCATCTCGAATAGATACGGGCACCCCTTATTTCCCAACAGGAGGAGAAGCTGTAACATGAAAAAGCGTTAAGCAGAAATGCATCGCAAATTCTATCATGGAAGCAGAATATGTAGTTGTTTGTGAAGCAGAGAAAGAAGTGGTGTGGCTCAAGAACTTCTTAGTGGACTTGGACGTAGTTTCGAATTTGCCCAAAACTATCACGGTGTTCTGTGATAATGCCGGAGCAATTGCAAATTCAAGGGAACCAAGAGCCAACAAGGCCAGCAAACACATTGAAAGGAAATATCATCTTATACAAGAAATCGTTAAGAGAGGATGCATAGAGGTGGCAAAGATCGCATCGGAGGACAACCTAGCTGATCCATTCAAAAAGGGTCTGCCTCGGTTTACATTCGAGAGACATGTGGAAGGAATGGATGTTAAGTGCTTTGTCAATCTACTTTGAGTATAAGTGAGAGAAATGTTATTAGATTGGTGTAGGTGACATTTGATGTCACGTAGTAATACATTAGATATGATGTAGTATACTTAAAAACAGACTTTGAGTATAAGTGGAAGATTGTTGGGGTTATACGTGAAAGTATGCTTTTACTTTGTATAACCTATGTATTAAACACTTATTTACTGAAATAAATTATTTATCACTGTTGCATTAAATATGAATGATTGTTATATATATTTACTGCAAACTATTCATAAAATAACACGTATTACATTGTAATTAATGTGGTGATACCAGATCACAGAAGATCACATTAACAGTCCCTTGTAAATGAGTGCAAGTTTCACAACTTAGATAGATTTGAACAATCTATTGGTAAAGGTTGATGTGTGTTGGGAAATTTAGAGTTTTGATGAAAGTTCTAAAACACGTGTAATAGGACCAGTCAGACCTGTTAGCTGACTGATGTTTATATTACCGTTTATAGAATACCAGTTGATAATTATTGTATAGAACAACTGATGTAATAGATAGGTCACATATTGAGGGGGAACCTCAATATGTATAGGTCATATCTGAAGATCCAAAGAATAGCTGATATCCGACAGGCCAGAATGCAAGAGAAGAACAGAAGATCAGATCGATCTGATCAAGTCAGATATCTCAGCTGAAGTCATGAAGCTCAAACTCAGAATACTTGAAGATCAGATGACTTACAGAAGATCAGACCAGAAGACCTACATCAGTCGAGTCTGCTAGTTGAAGCTAAGTCAACCGGCACCAGAAGACTCCATCAGGTAGACTGATCAGCTTTGACTGATCAGGTCAGCTCACCAGGTGAAAACTGATGTTTCACCAAATCATACGTCGATGATCTGAACAAGAAGAATGTCAAACTTAGTTGGAAGAACAACACTGAAAAGTGCGTCTGTTAACCAATAAAAACAAGACACGTATGATCGAAGACGGCAATTACGGAATTTGGTACTGCTTTCTCCAACGCCTATAAAAGACACTATTCACGCTTTCGGCCATGCCGTTCCTGAAGCACGTCACATCAATCCTGCAAGCCTACCAAATATAGCCTGAAATTCAAATTGCTCTCCAACGGCTCTTTGATTTCGAGGTCTATAAATATGGGATCACACTTCAGAGTAAAGAAACGGAAACCCTGAAACGATCAAGAAGCTCAAGCTATAATCAGATTTCCGCACGAAGAACACGAACAAGAAGATTATTTTATTAAGTGTTCATCCCATAAGTTCTTAGCATAGAAATCTTTTCATCTAGCTGATAGGCTATCTTAAACACTAGAAAAGATTTCATAGTTGGAACCAAAACAATCTTATCCAAACCCAAAGTTAGGTTAAGTTGTTTAGCAAGATTTCAGACTAGGGTTTCTAGTTAGATTTACAGGATCGGTTGAGTGAGAAATCTTTAAATATCTGTTTGATTGTCTTGTGTTGGACTAACACAAAAATCTAAGTCCGATTGGTTTAGTTGGTGCCCCTTGTGATAGGGAAGAGTGGACGTAGGATCGGTTTGTCCCAACCACTATAAATCTTGTGTGCCTTTACCGCTTTGATTAACTGTTTACACAATCGCACACAACTATTAAAGCAAAGATACATATTCTAAGTTAAGATCAACTAGCACCAAGCTTCGATCCGATCAAGTTTGACACTTTAGTCAACCGGTTAAAAGATCGACTTTGGAATCGATTTATCAAAACCGGTTTTTTCACACGGGTAAAACTTAGCTTCCGCGACATCGCTTAAACCGATAGTTACCGAACTCTCCGCCTTGAAGCGGTTAGTAAGTTTGTTATCAGTCCAAACTGATTCACTCGCACTCGATCGAAGCTAACTGCTTTCACACCGATCTGCGACAAAAAGTTTTTTCGTCTATTCACCCTCTCCTCTAGACTTACGCCCTCACAAAAACCGTTCGGGACCTACAAGTGGTATCGAGGCGGGGTTCTCTGGACCACCTAAGACCACTAATCGGCTTTTGAGTATCATCGATTCTTGAGGAAGAATCTTTGTGGTCATTTGAATGCAGATCTTGAAAAACCGTTTTTAAAACTCATTCTTTTTCCAAAATCACTCAGCATGGACAATACCTCTGGTATGTATCATGATCTGCCAAAGTTCTCAATTGATGAGTATGCAGATTGGGCCATTTATAGTTGCAACCATCTAGGTTCGATTAGTGGCAAAATGATGGAAGTCATCGAAAGAGGACCCATCATCATATATCACGACAACCCTGCAGTTGGAGGAGATCCAGACTTTGCCCCGGGAAGTCTTGTATGAAAAAAAGCCCACCTTGATGGATGCAGAGGAAAGGAAATCAGATACTCGGACACAATCGCCAGCATATTATCATGAAAATGATGGATAAGGTCACCAAGGAAAAGATTAAATATCTCAAAATCATGAAAAGCAATGTGGGATACTCTAACCGAGATATCTTGAGGAAATGATCGATCAAAGACACCGTCTACAAACGTAATCGTGAAGTTCAAAAAAAAAGAAGATGCTTTGCTTAACGAGACCATCAACGAACTCGATGGAAGGATTACTATGTCAGTGAATAAGCTACGAGAACTTAGTAGAGAGATGTCAGACAAGGATATCAACTACAAGATCCTAAGATCTCTTACCAAGAAATGGGATATGAAAGTCACGGTAATCAAGGATTGCCAAGACATTTCAAAGATGAAGCCGAGTAGCTTGTTCTTAAGCCTTAAAGCTCACGAGTTTGATTTAATTGAAAGAAGACAAGCGGATGAAGATGAGGTGCCCGCCGAAGCCTCAACTTCTAAATCGATTGCATTTAAAAACAACAACCAAAGAAGCAGATCAAAGGCCAATGAACTCATGGAAACATCATAAGTCGTGCGAGCAATTGCGCTCTACTTACCGTGAAACTAGAAAAATCAAATATTCGCTTGGGTAAGTATCAAGATTCTATAAAGATTATCAACATAAATGAGGAAGAGATAGGAGATCACCAACGATCTCCGTAAAGAACTGTGATCCGATGATCGAAGAGATCACAGAGAAGAAAAGAAAAGAGATAATCTAAATGATGAGAGAAGAGATAATCGATCCGAAAGAAGGAGCTCGATTACTATCGAAAAAGAAGTCACCGATAGATCATACAGATTTGAGTGATTCACCCGAAGAAAAGGTTCCGTGGATCAAGGAGTGTGCTTCAACCTGTGAGAAGTCAGTCACTACAAATACAGATCGCCTGCACTGGACGCCAAGAGAAAGGGAAGAAAAGAGGAAACGAAGAGAGCAACGCGTTCTGAGGACGAAAAAAGCCATGGTTTAATAACATCCGAATCGACGATTCCTATCTGCTCTCTGAGGATTCTAGATACTCCTCTGTAGAAGATTTCTGTCTGATAAGCAGTGATGTTAACTTCTATGAGAATGAAGATCTGATATTCTCTTCAGATGATGATGAGATCTGCCTGATGGCCAAGGAGGACCAATCTGAGGTAACCTCCAAACCTTATGCTTTGTCTGCTTTTACACCTGCTATCATTAGCACACCTGCTGGGGAGATTGACCTGCAACTCTACTCGAGCAATTGCTTGAGGATCTCTCCAATGCACAAGAGACACTTATGCTATAGTGGAAGCTGAGAATGACAAGCTAAGGATAAAAAATAATCAGCTTGCTAAAGAGAACGATCTCAGTAAAGCTTCTGAACTTAAATCTGCTGAAACTGCTCAGAAGGCAACTGAGGAACTTAACATTCTGAAAGTTAAATCTTCTGATCAGGAGAAGCAGATCAAAGATCAGCTAGCAATTAACAAACAGCAAGCTGATGACTTCAAAGTCCTTCAAGCGAAATTTGATGAGCTATTCCGAATGCATAAGAGTCTAAAATCGTCTGAGGATAGTTTGCGCAAGAAAATAGAAGTTTTTACAAAATCATCTAAAACTGTTCAAGATATGAACGCCTATTTTCGAACAACGACTAACAAGAAGGGACTTGGGTATGAGAACCCTTCCACATCCTCAAAAGCCCCGGTTGATTCACCTCAAAAAGGTGTAATCAGACGAGTTTCTGACAAAGATACACCAAAAGCCAAACTTGTATCTAATAAGGGAAAAAGACCGGTTGAGCAGGTAAGGCAGGTGCCTAACCAGAAGGGGAACAGAAATGGACCCCAACTGGTAAAGCATCAGCCGAGGAATCAACAGAAGAACCCAGTTCTTCTGAAGAGACCTCAACCTGATCAACAGATCAGGTATCAGAAAAGACAACCTGTAAAAGGGAAGTCTAATCTGAGACCCAATCAAGGTCAGCTGCCGAATAAGCACGCTTTAGGTAAACTGCAAAAACCACCTATGCCAAAAAGATATGAATCTTTTGATGGTAGCAGTCGTACCTACCCCTATAATCAGAAATCTAGGGCTGCTGCACCAGAACCACACTGGATGAAAAGAAGACAAACAGAAAAGATAAATCCCAAGTCTTCTAAGTCACCCAAGGTTCACACTAATAATCATACTAATCAGAAAGCATATAAAGAGACGTATGATTATGTTGATAGGTATGGGAGACAAATCAGGCCTTCTGATCTAACTGATCTCAATAGAAGTGCTCTGTTTGTATGGATCCCCAAAACTAATCCTAACCCCTCAGGACCCAATCCAAAAGGGGTACCTAAAGCCTGATTTGGCTGCAGGATCGCGTGGGTCTGGCCAACAAAGGAGGTGTGCAAGAAACTATCTGGTACATCGATAGTGGATGCTCAAGGCATATGACTGGAAGCAAACATCTCCTCAGCTCTTACATAGAACATAAAGGCCCGCGTGTACTCTTCGGTGATGATAACTTTGGTTATACCAAAGGATTCGGAACCTTAGAGAATGATGATGTACAAGTAACTAGAGTCTCGTATGTCGAAGGTCTGAAGCACAACCTATTATCGGTTTCACAATTCTACGACAACGGATTCAGTGTTGAGTTCTCGACTGATCAATGCACTATCAAGAATCGAGCCACTCAACATATTTTGCTAACTGGTTCAAGGAAAGGGACGATCTACACAGCAGATTGGAACAGTTGCCCAAGAAATGCATGCCTTATTGTTAAAAGTTCCAAAAGTAGCAGTTGGCTCTGGCATAAAAGAATGAGCCATCTGAACTTTAAAACTCTTAATAAGATAACAAGGATATCTCTAGTGGAAGGACTTCCGAATGAAGTATTTTCAAAGGATCAGACATGTGTTGCATGTCAGAAGGGAAAACAGGTCAAAGCTTCATTCAAGGGAATTCCCGGACAAGCATCCAATGAGTATCTTGGTTGCTTCATATGGATCTATTTGGACCGCCATACACCGGTCGATCTCGTGATGCAAAATATACTCGTAATCGTGGATGACTATTCCAAGTTTACAGGGTTATATTCTTACATAAGAAGAATGAGACGACAACGGAAGATACCCGAGCCGCTAAAAAGATTACAAAATGAGAAGGGTGTCGATTGTAGTAAAAATCGATCGATAAAGGTACATAATTTACGAACTCTTTTTATTCTTGATTTTTGCTCTAAGTTTGGTATACAACATGAGACATCACCGCAAGAACGCCACAAATGTAATGGAGTAGCGAATCGGAGAAATAGAACACTTTCAAAGAAGTTCGCCGCGACGATGTTAAATTGAACATGCAATACCAAGCCGTTTTAAGCGTAAGAATCAACACCGCATGTCAAACTCGTAATGGATGTCTTCCTCGACTAAGGCTCACTACAAAACACCCTATGAACTGTGGAAGGGCGTAAAACCTCGTGTTTCTTACTTCCATGTTTTTTTTGGTGTAAGTGTTTCATACACAACAATGGGAAGAGTCAATTGAAGACTTTTGAGGCCCAAATCGATGAGGGTATATTCTTAGGATATTCCTCATCTAGCAAGGCTTTCGGGTTTTTGCAAATGCATTTAACCCTAGTTGTGGAAGAAACACCCCATGTAGTCTTTGATGAAGCATCTTCCGAACAAGAGAAATCGCCTCGAACAAGATGTACTGATCAACCAAAGACTGATGCTCGAAAAATGGATCACCTAACGATCAAATAAAAAGGATCAAAAATCGTAAATAAAGATACATTCCGGATCTAGTGATTCACCGATCAATCGGATCCTAAGGTACGCAAAAAAACTGCCGATGAAGAAGCCGGCACAAATGAGATAAATATCAATCGAACCATCCGTTCGGGGAACACCTGAAGTTCCCACGAACAGACATCATCACATGATGAGTCCAACATCAGCTGAGACATGTTCTTATCAAGTGGATCATAAATCGCACCACTCCCAAATGCTAAGTAATGAACCTTTATCATAAATGGATGATGTTCTCCAAACCGATGCAAATCGAACGAAGGACACGGATAACCCGTCATCCAACTGATCTGATCATCGGAGACCCATCTGATAGAGTTAAAACTAGACATCAGATTGGTGAAAGTGTCATGTATTGCTGTTATTTGTCTATGAAGGAACCAACAACAATAGAGGAAGTTCTACAAGACGCAAGTGGATTCTAGCCATGCGAGGAGAGTTGAAATAGTTCGAGAGAAATCAAGTTTGGGAACCGGTGGACGGACCAAATCATCAAGACGTAATTGGCACGGGTGGGTATTCAAGAACAAGAGAGATGAGAAAAATGTCATCACGAAAAAAAGGCAAGACTTGTTGCTAAGGGGTATTCACAATCGGAAGAAATTGATTATGATGAGACCTTTGCACCGATCGCTCGCCTAAAAGCCATCCATTGTTTACGGCATATGCTTCCCCACGAGAGGGTTCATCTTTGTGTATCGATGGACGTAAAGAGTGCATTCTTAAATGAGGTACTAGCAGAGGAAGTTTATGTCGAACAACCTCCGTGCTTGAAAAGAGCAACCAAGTGTACCGTTTAAGAAAAAGCTCTTTATGGCACGAAGCAAGCTCCTCGAGCTTGGTATGATACACTCTCTCGTTCTTCTTGATAGACAAGTGGGTTCACTAAAGGAACGATGGACGTAACCTTATTCGTAAATAGAAGATGGAGAAGATATTCGATGGTTCAGATTACGTGATCGACATCATCTTGGATCTCCCAACAAGAGTCTATGTGAAAGATTTAGCAAAACCGATGCAAGGGAAGTTCGAGATGTCCATGATGGGTCGATGAATTATTTTTACGGGTCTACAAGTGAAGCAAAGTACGAAAGGATATTCATCTCGCCAAGCAAAATACACTAGGAATTTATTGGCTAAGTTTGGAGTTCAAAACCGTAAGGAAGCCAAAATTCCTATGATGACCGGATTCAAGATGGATCCGGATGAGGATGGTCGAAAAACAAATCGAAAGAATATAGGGCTCTCATTGGATCTCTATTATACCGACCCGCCAAATAGACGGATATCACCTTTGGCAAGAGGTGTATGTGCGATTTCGAGCAAATCCAATGCAAAGCCACCTAAAGCGACTAAGCGGATTCTTAAGTATCTGAAGGACAAGAAACCTTGGTTTATTTTACCCATCGATGATAATCTAGAGCTTAGTGGGTATTCCGATTACGATTATGGAGGTTGCAAGATTGACGTAAAAAATCAACCTCGAACATGTCGCTTTTTAGGAAGTAAACCGATCTCGTGGTTTTCAAAAGCGGACATCGATTCGACATCTACTACTGAAAGCGAGAATATATGGGCTGCGGGAAGTCATTGCTCCCACCGCTCTGCTTAGTCGGCGGTGAGGATTATAACATTGTAGCTAAGAATGTACCTATATTCTGTGACAGTAATAGTGCTATTGAAATCACTCAGAATCCTGTTCTACATACAAGATGCAAGCATGTGGATGTCAGACACCATTTTATAAGAGATCATGTTGAAAAGAAGAATATCATAATGGAAAAGATTCACATTGATTTACAGAAAGCTGATATTCTAACCAAGCCACTAGCTGAGATCAGATTCAGAGAATTATGCAATGAGCTAGGGCTTCTGGATCTTGGAGAAAAAGCACCTAAAATGCTTGATGGATTGTTCTCCAGAACCAGATGGTTAAGAGACTAACCAGGTTAAGAGGAATCAGTTGAGTTTGGTATCTCAACTGATCAGAAGATCAGTCAAGGAACTGATATGAGAAGTCGATCAGATTTACAATTTTGTCAGATTAAAGAAACTGATCAGATTAAAGGCTTATCAGATCAAAGGAAACACTCAGATTAAAGGATTATCTGATTAAATCAGTTGGGTTATTTCTCTCTTTATAAGTCGATTAAGTTGACATTCAACAAGCAAGATTCACAGATTAAAGCCTACAATCGCATAAGAAAGCAGAAAATTTACACAAAAATGGAATAATAGAAATTTTCATTGATAAAGACCCGAAGGTCAGGTTTACATTACAAGTTACAAGTACAAGAGGACCCGGAGGTCAGTACATAAGTCATAACCGAAAACCCTAAACCTATAACCCTAAACCCTCATCCTAACCCTAGAAGAGGGGGAGAGAGAGAGATTTTAAGATCTCATGCTCCCATTTTCCCCCACTTAACAAGGGTGAGAAGGCTTTGAAATAATCCTAAAGCCTCTCGCTGAAGCTAAAACCAATGGAGCGAGAGAGGCCTTGATAGGATTTCTAAGCCAGGAGCCCTTAGACCTGAAGTCAATGGGCTCTCCAGCTGTTAAATGGAGCACATGTGCCAAGAAAGTGGTTCAAAGACCTAATGGGCACATGTGTCGCATGAAAAAATTGAGTTGATATACGAAGATCAGCTGTTGTCTGATCCGCACCGTATATCAAACTCATGTTTTATATCGACCGAGTCTATTGATGCTAGTTCCGTCTCGATAGACACACAAGGTGCATACTACAGGTTAGGAGAAGTGTCTTCTCGATTCGCGACAATGATCCGCCGCCTTTGGTGGTAGAGAAAGCTTGCAACAATTGTATGTGAAATCTTTGATGACGAAAAAACAAAGGATAAAGGGACACACAGGGTTGATTTGAGAAGTCAAATCATTGAAAAAGGGGTAAAGGTTTTTTCCGAAAAGTTTCAATTTAAAATAAGGGTTCACCAGGATGCATGATTTTACAAAGAAGATAATTATGGTGAATGGGTTATGTTGTGTAAAACATTGGTCCAATTTATAGAGGCCAAGCAAGGGTGCAA
This sequence comes from Stenogyne calaminthoides, assembly GCA_037126765.1. Taxonomy (NCBI): domain Eukaryota; kingdom Viridiplantae; phylum Streptophyta; class Magnoliopsida; order Lamiales; family Lamiaceae; genus Stenogyne; species Stenogyne calaminthoides. Next base: position 14,510,855 of record JBBCBC010000004.1, read on the forward strand.
ATGCAAATTTGATTTCAAAAAGCCTTTTAGAGAAATTTGCATCACAAGGACAGCGTGTAGAAATCACGCGACTGATAATTGGATAAATTTACGGCAGATTGACATATCGAAATATTCAGACTATAATTACGCATGGCAAATCGTGCCAACTTAGGGAATAGAGACTACTATTCTAGACTAAGTTTTGGCGATAACACTTATCCCAAGAATTGGCTTGGTCTGAATAGAATCAGATTAGGTCAACTAAAATCTGAGTACATACGAAACTGATCAGATGAGGAAGATTAGTTGAGCTCAATACCTCAACAAATCAGATATATATTAGTCTATGAGAAAACAGAAATATCAGTTGAAGGAGGAACTTCAACCGATCAAGGAGGATCAGAAAAGGGAAAGCAGACGCAAGTGAAGCGGATCAGTTGAAAAGAACAGTTGGGAAATTATAAGGGTTAGGCAGAAAACTAAGATCAACAATTGGAATCAACAATTACAAGTGGTATTGATTGACATAAACATCACCAACCAGACACGATTGCTTTCCTTGTTTATTGCTTACCTATTTGATTTTATCTGATATTATTTGCCTTTCTGTACTCATTACCTTTTGTGACGTATTCCCTGCAAAACATTTAATGCGGACGTGGGGTACTTGTATTAATTGCTACAAAATGTGCTTTTAAATCCAAAAGGTATTCAGACGCGTTTTTTTTCGACCATACGATCAAAAAAAACCGCTTAATCTGGATCGTTTAATCTTTTCAAACGGTTGATCTTCCAATCTTGTTTTTCCCTCCTCCTCCTTATAAGTTTCATCAAAACCCTACTCGAGTTTTCTTATTCTCAAAAATTTTGCGATTTATTCTCTGAAAACTCAAATTACCTTTCTGTGATTCAAGTGTTTTCCTGCGATTCAAACTCATTTTCTGAAAAATTGAATCTGGTAATTTCTGGTTATTTGATGTTTTTTCTTTTTCAAAATCCTTTGATCATATAGATTATGTCTATATGTAATCCTGCGATATGCCTTATCTTTTCTTGATATCCGTATGTGTTTATCGATTACTAGGCCTGTGAATAGGTCTGATAATCTATACATGATATCTTTATGTATATGCACAATTTTAATCGAGTCTATCTTGTTGTAGATGGCCACTCACGGAATGGGAAAGATAATGTGCAACTATGCTGAACTGGCAACAAAAATTGTCGATGACAAATTTGTCAAGTTTGGTGTTACGACGGATCCAGAGTCAATGGAAGTGGAGCAAATTCTGAAGAAAGGAGGCCTTGAGAAATTCTGTGCTGCTCACTGCAATCCAGTGATGCAATATGAAGCACTCGAATTCTTAAGGAATTTGAAGGTGGATACAGACACCCCTGGAGATGAACTGATCTCTTCAGTTAACGGAGAGGAGATCAGACTGTCGAATGCGGACATAACACGTCTGTTCAGCTTGCCCAAAGGAAGAATCTCGCCTGCGCACTACAGGGAGAATGAAGATGAGCTGATCAGAAAAGAACTCTTCAGGGAAGCTGACAAACATCGGACCCGCTTGAGTTTTGTCGATCGATGATAAAAGGAAATACCGACTGTTGTTTGACATATTGTCAAAAACAATCATGGGTATTTCATTCAGCCCAGATGCTCTAACATCCGTCAAACTGTACAGCATGGCTGCAATAATTGATGAAGCCAAGAACATCAATTGGCATGGCTTCCTGAAGGCCATTCTACTCCAAGAACATGAAAAATTTGGAGTTAATGAATGGAGGCAGGTCTATCTGAAGAAGAGGATCAAAGAATCTCAACAAGGTTGCGCTTATCTTGAAAGACAAACCGCCAAATGCCGAATGGGACCGTAATGGACCAAGTCCTACAAGGCCTTCCTCACAACAACTTCAGCTATATTTGGGCCACCTGATGATGATATGCGGCCCACTCCTCCAAAGGTGAAGAAAGGAAAACCAAGGAGGCAGCCACGTCTACACCAGATGCTCCCCAAAAGAAGAAAAGAAAACTGGTGAAGGCTCAAGAGAAGAGGCCGAAGAAGGCAAAACAGGCCTCCATGACTCTGTTTCTGGAAGATGAGTCGATGACGGAAGAAGCGCCAGATCACCTGATGCGCACACAGAGATCGAGAAAAAAATCGACAGCAGCAAAGCTTCTCAGCCGAGAGCTCGCTAGAACATTCTGAGGAAGGAGCAAGAGATGAACGATCTCCTTCTCCTCAAACTCGAGCTGATTCACCGCCGGACTTCCACTGAAAGCATGTTTCTCCTTCTTTCCACCGCCCGCAACCTCAAAACTACATCAGTTCGCGATCCAGAAAGCTTACCTGTTGCAGAGCCGAACGTAATTGCTTCGACAACAGAACCTCTGCAGGTCGAGCCAATTAGTCAACTTCCGCCTACTCAAACACCACCAGAACCCTCTACATCTCATCAACCGGAATCTGGTCGATCTGAGTAAATAATTCCAGAGTCCAGATCATCCAAGACCATTACCGAGAAAATGGTCAGGATGCAAATTGAACAAGATATTGATGCGATGTAGAGCTGGTAGCCCATCCTGTTATCAGAGAGGAAGTTATGGAGATCCTCACATGGAAAGATCTCCCAAGAAAGAGCTTCTCGAGACTTTATGATGATTATAGAACGATGGGAGGTGCTGATGAATTTGCAGATTTTGATTTCGATATGAAGAAATCCTCCAAGTAGATCACCAGATGAGCCGATAATCGCCAATCAATTAAAGCTCGATCCACAGAAGTTGGGGTTGATCAACAAGGCGAATCGAGATCTGCCAAGAAGCTCCTAAAGCAGATATGCCTATGAATGATGCGGGAGCTGCCGATGATAGTGGAACTGGTGCTGCAGTTCATGACCAACCACTGGAGGCACAAACAACTGAAACAGATCAAGTGACGCATACCATTCCTACATCTCACATCACCGTTGATCAACTTCAGGAGATCAGATCATGTCTCAAAGATCTCCTGAAAGAAGAAGTTGAGGGAGTGATAGCTGATCAGAGGCAGATTGGCCTCAAAGAAATAACAGATCAAAGAGAATTGGCTATTTCCCGTATTGAGGCAATCAAAGATCGCTCCCAAACTGTGACCACCGTGGTTCCGCCAACTTATAAAAATCGCTTGATGACAAACTAATTCAGGTGGATCAACAATAAGTTTCTTTTCTGATGCTCACTGAAAAGTTAGAATTGACAGAAGAGAAACTTGACAAGTTGATTCTTACACTCTCTACTGCCATGGAATCTGTCAAGACTGAGCTGATCTCGAAGGTTCAAAATCTAACTGCTCAAGCTCAAGGTTTATCTCATTGCGATCTCTCACAGGCGATATCGGTCGACTTTTGGTTCTCTCGACCTCCCACTCACTACTCTTTTTGATCAAACCAAAAAGGGGGAAGGACAGAGTGAGAAACCAACTGACACGATCAGAACAACAGAAGACCTGATTCAGACAGTTGAATCTTATGGACAAAGACTAGACCATCTGGATCTTTTTGCTAACGAAATTTCTGAAAAGATGGAAAAGTCAAAGGCAAGAAAGGCTGATGCGGTCTTCTTCTTCTGGGTCTTTGGGACATCACAACTTGTACTACCACTCGGACTAAGAAAATCACAAGAAGCACAACAATAGCCAAATTCAGTAGATAAGAAACGGCCGAGAAATTATCCAAAGAACAGTTATGGAAGAAGCCTTAATAAGTGAAGAAGAGAGAAGGGCGTAAATTTGGCGAGCGAAGATCTGAAGAAGAAATTCAGATCGAGGGCGAAGAAAGGAAAGGCTGGAAAATCTGTACCAGAACCTCAGCTGCCAGCAAGAGTTGATGAGATCATTCCAAAAACTGCTGCACATGCTAAGAGGTTTGAGGAATGGAATAAGATCAGAAGTGAATGGCTTCTGGATGCCTTTGTTCTTGATCTTGTTCCACAAGAAGAATCTCCAGATGATGAATTCCTCAACTGGTTGGAAAACAAATATCCAGATTTTCTGAAATATCTGGAAAATGAGGCCAAAATAATCAATGTAAAAATATCTCGCCAAGAGTATGATATGTTGGATTACTCGAAGAAGGCAGATGGCTCATTTGACAGACTGGCATTTCAGAGATTCTATTTTGACATCCTGAGCAAAACGCACATAACTGATCCTCAGCAGACCAATGATGTCAAATGGAAACTATATCAGATTTTCAACGTACCTCAAGATCAAAGAGAGATGCCAGAAGGATACAAGCCTAAAGAGTGAAGAATCAGAAGACTTCTCAGGATCAGCTGTTTTTAAATTCAAACTTTTCTGATGTAATATGTAATCGACAAATCTAATGAGAAAAGTTTATTTTCTGATCCTAAGACAAAATCTCATTATCTTCTGATTATGTGCTCTTTATTGTTCTATATTTATCAACTGTGATTGGTTTCTCAAAGTGTTTTGGTTTCATCAAAAAGGGGGAAATTGTTGGGAAATTTAGAGTTTTGATGAAAGTTCTAAAACACATGTAATAAGACCAGTCAGACCTGTTAGCTGACTGATGGTTATATTACCGTTTATAGAATACTAGTTGATAATTATTGTATAGAACAACTGATGTAATAGATAGGTCACATATTGAGGGGTAACCTCAATATGTATAGGTCAGATCTGAAGATCCAAAGAATAGCTGATATCCGACAGGTCAGAATGCAAGAGAAGAACAGAAGATCAGATCGATCTGATCAAGTCAGATATCTCACCAAAGTCATGAAGCTCAAACTCGTAATACTTGAAGATCGATGACTTACGAAGATCGGACCGGAAGACCTACATCGGTAGAAGTCCGCTAGTTGAAGCTAAGTCAACCCAAGCACGAAGACTCCATCGGATAGATCGATCGACTTTGGATCGACCGGGTTAGCTCACCAGTGAAAATCGATGTTTCACCAAATCATACGTCGATGATCCGAACAAGAAGAATGTCAAACTTAGTTGGAAGAACAACACCGAAAAAGTCGCGCTCGTTAACCAATAAAAACAAGACACGATGATCGAAGACTCGGCAATTACGAATTTGGTCTTGCTTTCTCCAACGCCTATAAAAGACACTATTCACGCTTTTCATGCCGCTCACAAGACGCCACATCAATCCCAAGAAGCCTACCAAATATAGCCCGAAATTCAAATTGCTCTCCAACGGCTCTTTGATTTCGAGGTCTATAAATATGGGATCACACTTGAGAGTAAAGAAACGGAAACCCCTGAAACGATCAAGAAGCTCAAGCTATAATCGATTTCCGCGAAGAACACGAACAAGAAGATTATTTTATTAAGTGTTCATCCCATAAGTTCTTAGCATAGAAATCTTTTCATCTAGGCCGATAGGCTATCTTAAACACTAGAAAAGATTTCATAGTTGGAACCAAAACAATCTTATCCAAACCCAAAGTTAGGTTAAGTTGTTTAGCAAGATTTCGCACTAGGGTTTCTAGTTACGATTTACGGGATCGGTTGAGTGAGAACTCTTTAAATATCTGTCGATTGTCTTTGTGTTGGACTAACACAAAAATCTAAGTCCAGTTGGTTTAGTTGGTGCCCTTGTGATAGGGAAGAGTGGACGTAGGACCTGGTTTGTCCGAACCACTATAAATCTTGTGTGCCTTTTACCGCTTTGATTAACTGTTTTTGCACAATCGCACACAACTATTAAAGCGAAGATACATATTCTAAGTTAAGATCACCAGCACCAAGCTTCGATCGATCAAGTTTGACACTTTAGTCAACCGGTTAAAAGACCGACTTTGGAATCGATTTATCAAAACTGGTTTTTCACACGGTAAAAACTTAGCTTCCGCACATCGCTTAAACCGATAGTTCTTAATCGATCTGCCTTGAGCGATTAGTAAGTTGGTTATCGATCCAAACCGATTCACTCGACTCGATCAAAGCTATCGCTTTCACACGATCAGACAAAAAGTTTTTCAGAAGTCTATTCACCCCTCCCCTCTAGACTTCTGCCCTCACAAAACCCGTTCGGGACCTACAATGTGTAAGGCTCAGATTGACTTGTCTTGACCGAGAGATTACACTAGTGCATTTGTTGTGCTGAAGAGGACCTACAGAGAGGATAAACTCTTTCGTACTGACTTATGGGATGAAGAGTCAGGCCTCAATGGTTGTTGATTTCTTAATCTATGTCACTTAATAAGGATTGTGTGTGGTTAATAATTATTGTTTTGACTTATGCTGGGAAGAGAATCATTGTGACTTCGATACCTTATATTTTGGGCAATAATATTAATTCCACGACAATTGCTAAATTAATACCTAGAATCATGTGCTTGGAGAGTCTTGTATGATTTGTCCCCTTGGTGGGCTCAGAACATTTATCATACCAAATCTTGCAAGTGGAATTAATTTTTCGATATGGATAATAAAGTTGAGTTGTCCTTACTCCAAGGATAAAGATATTAACTAATATAAAGCTTTTCAGTGGCTTAATTAATTAATGGACTATATAATCTTAAACACGGGAAATAATAATCGGGAGCCATATTACCGTAATATGGGTTAAGATGGATAGTGCAATAATAATTATATAGTGAAATTAATTAATATTAATGGGCTGAATAATATTGTGTCTCAATATTGAAATTCAGAGCCCATTGGGAGGTCCATCTTAATTATCCTAAAGGCCCCTCAAGTAGCCCAATTAAAGTCCATTAAATGAAAAGATATTTAAAATAAATTAAATATTTTTATTGCATATTTTTCCTTAATTTTTGAAATTATTAAAGTAAAGAAGGAGAAAGATTTTCTTGGAAAGATTTTATGGAAAGGAGATAAGTATTCTTGGAATACAAGATTATCCCATAAATTCAAGAAATCTCCTACTTGGTTTCTTTATGGGGAATTTTCGAAAAATTAGAGAATAAGAAGGAAGAAAAAAATTTCTTGATTTTCTTGGAAAGATTTTATGGAGAAAGATATGTATTCTTGGAATACAAGATTATCTCATAAATTCAAGAAAGATTCAATCTTGCAAATCTCCTTCATTATTTTCGAAAAAATAGGTTAAATAAGGTGTGAGATTTTTGTGGAAAATTATACATGGAAAGAAGAATATATGGGATATATTCAAGATTTCTTAGAGATCAAGAAAAGATCTTTCCATACACTAATTAACCCTAAAAATTTCGTTCCCCCCCTAGTATTATATATAGGGGATGAATTTTTCATCCTCAACATAATTCCATGTGTTGGAAAAATTAGAAATCCACAAAGGTGGTGCAACAAAATATTTATTTTTCCTTTGTTTATATTCGTTCATCGGAGAACCTCCCACTAAGGTTATTGAACGAGGGCTTGAGAATACTTGAGAAGGACTTTCGGTTGGTAGCCAGATACCTGATTCTGTCTGTCTCAGAAGTGTCACTCCAAATGGGTAATTTACGTAAACTCCTAGAAATTCTGCATGCTAGGACTTTTACGTGTTTATTATTTGCATGACGTTGTTGGCATGATTATTATATGAATTCACATAGTTTAATTCATGTTAGTAATAATCTATGATTTAAATTTGTGTTTATGAGTTCATCCCGAATAGATCCTGGCATAACGTATCCCAACAGGTCATGTCTGTAAAAATAATGAGGGTATTAGTCCATCGTATCATGGTGGACAACGGGGCATTTTGCAACGTCATTTTTAAAAAAACCTTGGAACAACTCGGCCACTTCACGGACTAAATCGAGAAATGTGAGCTCTCAATCGTAGTCTTTGGGGATGTCACGATAAAACCCTATGAAATGATCTGTTTAGATGCAGAAATTGTATTTAGTTTAGATGTTGAGGTGCGAGCTACCCGACAACTTGACTTTGTAATCATCGACATACTATCGACCTTTAGTGGTTTGTTTTGTAGGTCGTTTGAACATGAGTTCGGGGTTGCATCTTCTTCCTATTTCTATTGTATCAAGTTCCCGACTTCTGGGGAACCATTGGCACGATTAAGGGTGACCAAAAGGCAGCGAGGAAGTGTTTGACTTACATCTGTCCAGATTTAAATTCCGATAATTATACCTTTGATTATAAATTTAATATAATTATACTACAATTCAGATAAACGAACAGAACAATAAATTAGAAGTTGATGGCTAAGTCACCCAAAACTCATAACTCATGGAAGACTATCAAGTGTCAACCAAGGAAGTTGATGGCGAGGTCATTCTAAAATCAGATCCCATGGAAGACGAACACATACAAACCAACCTCCCAGACTAAGAGCCACGTCTCAGTTTCGAACCAATGAAGGAGGACATTGCCAAACTAGGACCAATTGAAGATCGAAGGGTAAAAGAAAATAAGCAGCGAGCTATGCCCATGGAGGAACTTGAAACTATACCAGTGGATCCTGCTCGCCCAGAATTGGAGGTCACAATTAGGGCAAAAATCTCAAAGGAAAAAACCCTCAATGTCTAACATAGGATGGAAATAATGTTGCGGGTAATAGAAGGAACAAAATAACAATTATTCAGTTCTAACCTAAAACCAGGGGTAAGTCTAAAACATAAGTCCCTACATGCTCAGCAGCAACTCGTGCTCCATTTCCCAGGTGCAAGGAGACTTCACCCGGTCTAACTGCCCTGTTATCCTTGAGACCCTGCACATTGTACAAATGCGTGAGCCACTTTCGGTATCTAATACCCAGCAGTTAGAAGTATTTGTGGACATGTTTATCTCAATAACAAATATACCTGTTCCAGTGGCTGAAGCATCATGTGCTTTCTTCTCACCTGTTAGAACCTCACAGTCCTTCTTCCAATGCCCCTTCTGCTTGCAGTGGAGGCATGCATCCTTATTAACCCGCTCTTTCTTCTGAACACCACCTTTTGGCTTTAGAAAGTTGGGCTTTGAGCCCTTCTTAGCCTTGCCCATCCGCTTCTTCTTGCCCTTCGGGTCAGATGCAGCAGAAGTACTCACCATGAGCAAGAGCTGTTCTTTAATAGTGGTTGACTCTAAAGTCTTGAGCATGTTATGAAGCTCTGGCATGGTCGCTTCCGTCTTGTTCATATTATAATTTACTACGAAATTAGAATATGAATCTGGGAGCGACTGGAGGATAGCATAAATTAAAACGTTGGTCTCTAGCTCAATGCCTAAACGACCAAGTTTCTCAATTAATCCTATCATCATAAGCACATGAGGTGAAACCTTCCCTCCTTCAGCTAACCTACATCTGAACAGATCCCTCATAACCTTATAAATCTCAGAACGAGATTCAGAGTCAAATAGATTCTTCAGATGCTTGAGCATCTCGAAGGGACCCATTTTCTCATGTTGCCTTTGCAATTCGAGAGCCATGCCGAGCAACATCACATACTGAGTCTGGGAAGCATTTTCCTGATGCTTCTTTTGAGTTGCTGCGTCAAACGATTCAGCCTCTTCAATACCAGGTTCAGGGGCAACAGGGATTAGTGTGTCCAACACGTATTCAATCTTTTCTTGCCTTAGCACCAAACACACGTTTTGGTGTTAGTCCAGAAAGATTGGCCCAACCAATTTGTTCGTTTCCAGAACACTTCTCAATGACAAGTTATTCATTTTAACAATCCTGGAGAAATAAAATAAACGGGAATTAAACATACAATTCATATGATCAATATCCAACAATCAAAATAAACATGACCTTATAATTTATTTTGTCTCCATTATTTTCACATACTCAATGACCTCATCGGAAGAGTACGAATTTATATCAAATATAAATTGTAATGGATTAGGATCCACATTCCTACTATTACAATATCTGCTGGGGCTGATTACTGTAATAGCAGAACTGGTAGGTCTCTAAACCAATTGCCAAATTGTATTTCTAGTTTAGTTCGATTGATGTCCCCTAATTGCTTCCCTGCTGGGGCTGGTGAAATAATTAAGTTGGTTTACAACCATCAAGCGGCGATATTACATGTCCCTATAAAAGTCTCGTTAGAAGTAATTCCGAGCAAAAGACTGGGGCCTTAAATACTCATTGGAACGAAATCTCCGGTTTACTTTTAATTATGATGGAAGTCATTTTGTTAATTTAAAAAAACCATATTTTAGTGAGGAACATTTTTTAAGCCGGGGTATGAATCGCTTAATCGAGATCCAACAATTATCTACATCACATTTTAGCAAATAAATGGGCGCCGCCTACCCAAACATGATATATACAGTCCGATAACTATTGGACGCCGCCTACCCAAACAATTATTAATGCGGATTGAAACATGTTATCAAAGTGGGATTTAACAATTATCAAAATTATTAAACTAAATTAAAAAAATCAATTTTAATTCAACTTAATAAATTCAATCAATAGTTAAAAATAATTAATCCAATTAATTAATAAATTATTGGTCCAACAAATAAATAATTTTCAAAATAAATTTTAGTTAAGTTTTATTAAGTTTGTCAGGGGCTCAAGTGCAAATTTCCAGAATTGCACGGAAGGACTTGCCCAAAATCGAATTTTCAAGAGAATCATTCCCCTCATCACATCCCAGTTTCCAAAACCGTTTTTCAATCGGGGCAACCAAACCAAACCAACAATTCATCATCATAGTTCATCAGAATTATTCCAAACAATCCATAGAACAGTTTAAACATTAGGGTTTGATTAATCACAGGATTTCAACAGTTCAAGACCCAATCGAAAAATCAACAGGCAACAGTACGCAAAAACCCCAAAATTTGAACAGTTCATTGGTGCAATGCGTGAGAGCGAGTTGCCACCGCCGCTAGGCGCGTGCGTGTGACTCACCGCCAAAGAACAGAGGCGCGCGTGTGGAGCCGCGATGCCTTAGATTGAGTTTTAATAGGGACAACGACCGAGACTCGAGATGAAATGGTGGCGTGTCGCTGAGAATCGGATCAAGATAAGGGTGTGTCGCCATGAGTCGACCCAAATCGGGAACGTGTCGCCCTGAAACAAAATGAGATGGTGGAGCGCCTCCATGAATCGAATTGAATCAGAAGCGTATCATCATGAATCAACACGAAATGGGAATGCGCGTCCATAAAATGAGACGAGACAGTGTGCGCCGCTGCGAATCGAGACAAAGCAGGGTCGCATCACCGTAGATCTAATCCGCCATCGCAAGCAGCGATGCGGGCTCAAGCAAGCATCGCGAGTCGCAGCATGGACCGGGTGGCGTGGGTTTTGTGTCGAGGGGCGGCGGAGGTGGTTTTCCCAGAAAACCCTAAAAGTGACGAAGAGGATGAACCAAGCGGATAAACAAAATAATAAGCAAGCGTGCAATACAAAACAAATAAGCACGCTCCATCATATAATCAATTGGTGCGGTTGATTAAAATCCGCCGCACCCCATGTTAATAAAACAATTAAAAAATTCTTTTATAATTACACAATTAAATCAAGAGCCTGAGCACTGATGTCATTGTTGAAATTTACTAGCACGTAAAGCACTTAAACATGCGCAACGGAAAAATAAATTCATCAACAACGAATAACAATTGCATAATTGAAATAACGGGATACATAAAAAGGAATTCTTGCAGTGCTTCTAAGCAATTTCCTCAACTATGGTATCCACGTAACCCTCGTTCACAAATTTGCACAGATTTGCCAACGTTGAATCTCTAGATGAACTTGCTAGGAAAATTCTATACTAAAAAATTTATGGAGAAAGTAATTTCTTGTATATCTTCTGGATTCCCTAGAACTCATATATATAGGTGTGACTTTGCTTAAAACCTAAACAATTTCCTAACAGGAAATAAAAGCCCAAATCCATCTTGAATTAAATTACATAGATTTGTTACCTTGTATATATTTTCCTACAATAATATTCCTTATATTATTTTGGGATTCCTATTTAATTAAATTCAATTTAATTAAATAATAATAATAATAATAATTCCATATAATTATTATTATATTTCTCCATAATTAAACATTACGGTCCAATATAATATTTAATCAACCAACTATAAACTGTAAACGAGAGTTACTTGTTGTGTGACCCATAGGCCCTCATATATCGAGTGGTTAGTCAAACTAACAGACTTAATTGAATCCTAGTCTATAAATCAAACAATCTAAATATATGAGGTACGTTGCGAAGAATTGCAACAACCTGTAACATGTGGGCTATTGTGATAATATCATTTCATTCATGAATACCCGATTAAGTCTAGAACATGATGAAGTGTCTATTCAAATAACTTAATCATAATATCTCATTTCACTAATTGATCACATATGTCACATTTGCATAATATTCCAAATGTTACTTACATTGGCCAATGACTAACGATCCAATTAGTATGAGAAGACAAGTATTCTCTCTAAATCTATTTTGAGGAATGAATCCTTTTCTAGGCTTAACTACCACCCACATGCACTTCGTGATAAACTCAATATATGTCATATCTACCCATGAACGGTGCAAGCATCGGTCGTGATCAAAGTTCATCATTCCACAAATGTCGTGAGTATTGACGTCAAGTCAGAGGAATATCACATCGCTCCCACTAATCGAGACACCAGTAAATACTGAAGTAGAATTACATCAAACAGTTTCTCGGATGGGTATACCAATACCCTCTAAGGTATATGTGCATCCATCATGAGATACCTAGTATCTCGTAGTAAGTGAGAACTACTACACCCTCTAAGGGTATGATACAGATCGCACATCAATCTCAAGTGCATCATCAATATCTCATTCTTGATGATCCTCAATCGGGGCTAATTGAGAACTATGTCTAAGTCATCTGAGGTTTCACATCCTCAATGACAACATTGGTTCAAGGGAACACGTACATGAATAAATGCAAACAATCAAAACATAATATTCAAACAAGTGTAATGCCATATATTATTATTAAATAAACAATAATATTATATCAACTGGATATTATCAAGTATTATGTCATTTATATTGATTATCTCTTGGACACTAATACTAACACAACCAAATATCTTGGGCTCAAAAGGAAACCGAGACTTAGATAAAAAATAGGACATGAAAAGGTGACTCACCACGAAGGACAGAAGATGGCATGCGATTAATGAGAAAGCACGCATTAGAGACAACATCAGCCCAAAAGGGTTTAGGAACGTGCATGGAAAATAACAAAGCACGAGCAGTTTCAAGAAGATGTATGTTCTTTCTCTCAGCCACACCATTTCGAGATGGTGTGTCAACACAAGATGTTTGATGAAGAATGCCATTGTGCAACATATAATAATGAAATGTTTCAGAAAGATATTCCTTAGCATTATCACTTCGCAAGATTCTCACAGACACAACAAATTGAGTCTTAATCTCAACATAAAATGCAGAAAAATGGGTAAATAACTCAGAACGATTTTTCATTAAATATAACCATGTCATCCGAGAATAATCATCAACAAAGGTTACAAAATAACAAAATCCAGGTTTCGATGTAACAGGACAAAGACCCCAAACATCATAATGTACTAACTCAAAAGGAGCACTAGCTCGGTTATTGACTCAAGGACTCAAACTAACACGGTGATGCTTAGCAAAATGACAAGACTCACAATCTAGAGATGACAACATAGAAAATTGCGGACACAGTATCTTCAGCAAAGGAAGTGAAAGGTGACCCAATCGACGATGTGCATCCATTTGAGTGATAGTCCCAATACATGCTACTGATTTAGGCTGCTGAGTATTAAGGATGTAAAGGCCGCCTGATTCATGTCCCTTACTAATAAGTCTCTTTATCTTAAGATCCTGAAACAAACAATAATCATGAAAGAATGAGACACAACAATTAAGATTGCGAGTAAATTTACTCACAAAAACCAAATTAAACGAGAGTTGAGAATGACTAAGAACATATGACAAGGGTAGGGAAGATGTTGGATTAACAGTTCCCGATCTAATGACATGGGATTTTGAACCACAGCTAAAGTAACGGGAAATGAAGTATTATGTGAGGTGAAGGCAGAGAACATATTTGGATTACCTGTCATGTGATCTGTGGCGCCAGAATCAATGACCCACTTGGAAGATGAGGAAACAAGACATGCATTAGGTTTACCTGACTCAGCAATGGCAGTGACTGTACTAGCTTGTGATAGATTCATTTCTTGCAACTTCAACAACTTTGCATACTCATTAGCGGAGATGGTGATGGATTCATCAGAGTGGCTAGAATTGCCATCACTATTAGCTACATGAGCAGACGAGGGAGGCCTCTTGTTACGCAATTTCGGTCAATCGCGTTTGGTATGCCCAGGTCTATGACAGTAATAATACTCCACATTTGTTGATGAATGCCCATGATTACCCTTCTTCCCACCATTCTTGGACTGTGGCCTCCTGGACTCGAAAATAGGAGCATGACTAAAGAGGACACTGGTAGGTGGAGAAGCTATGGTGGAGCTTGTGTGTTCAGTGCGAAGAATTCTGCTATAAGCCTATTCCAACGATGAAATCTACGAATTAGAGAGAATTAGTGACTTAGCAGTCTCAAACTCAGATGGAAGACCGGCTAAGAAACTCATCACAACCATCTTCTCTCAATAAGCATGATGAACAGTGATATCAGGGCTAAACGGAAGCAACACATTAAGCTCTTCATAAGTTTTCTTGTACTCCATGAAATAATATGTTATTGACATTTCTTCTTTGTCTGGTCTGTAAAATGTCTGACCCACATCATACAATTGGGAAATATTCCCTTTTCCCGAATATAAAAACTCAAGATACGACATAAATGATTTAACAGTCCTACAATGAGTAACCATCCCAATCACTTCACTACTGATGCAATTGCGTATCTGTAAAAACAAACGAGCATCCTCTCGTTGCCAAGGGAGTTTGTGACATCAGTGTGTGGATCATTGGTCAAATGACCCGTCCATGGACATACTCAACTGTTGAGATATTTTAGTTTTGATGAATTATGCCAAAACATTATCAACTTGTGTTATTTAAGTTAATCTACAGATAACAAGTTGAGGGGGAACGAGAGAACAAGTTAGGGGGGAACTCATGAAATCAGACGAAGATGATCGAGATCAGACGAGGCTGCAGACGAGGCTGATCGAGATCAGATGATTTGCTGATGCAGTTTTCTGATGCAGTTTGCTGATGTAGTTTTCTGATACAGTTTGCTGATGCAATTTTCTGATACAGTTTTCTGATGTAGTTTGCTGATGCAGTACAGATGCAGTGCTGATGCAGTGCAGAAATCAGAAGACAGGCCAGAAATCTGCAGACCAGATTTCTACAGACCAGATTTATGCAGATCAAATTTCTGCAAACCAGAAATCAGGCGAGCTGATCAGATCCGTTAGATACACAAAAAGTTGTCCAATGAGAAGATGACAACACATATATGGATGTGACATAAAGCTGCAAGCAACAGTGCAAAAGGACAAAGAAAAGCTGGAAGACTATTAGTATGGATTTGAATTTACTCTCCAACGGTAATATTCAAATCCACACTATAAATACATTGCACTATCTTCAAAAGAAGAAAATGGAGGATGCTGCAAAGTGAAGATTAAAGCCAAATATTCAAGCATCTCCATTCAAGAACACAGAGCATTAAATATCCAGATTTACCCAAGAGTGTTCTTCATCATATCTAAGCATAAATGCCATATCCTAAGCTTAGAGAGATTTTCCCAACTTTAGCTTAAAGGCTAAAACAATGTAAGGGAAAATCTCACCTAGTTGGAAATAACACCAAACTCAAACCCTTTCTTGAGAGAGAATTAGTGGTTAAGTAAGGTAGTTAATAGGCAATCCCGTGAGGGAGATAAGTCTCGAGAGAGTGAGAACTCATTAAACAACTATAGGCAATCCCGTGAGGGAGATAAGTCCCGTGAGAGTGAGAACTCATTAAACATCTATATGCGATCCCGTGAGGGAGATAAGTCTCGTTGAGTGAGAGCTCCATAAATATATGTTGGTTTAGTTGGTGCCCCATGAAGGGAAGAGTGGATGTAGGAGTTGGACTCCGAACCACTATAAAAATACTTGTGTTCTTACTTGCTTTCATATTAATTGTCATAAATACTTTAGCAAATCTGCATAACACACATTAAAAAAAAATTAAGTCACCTTCCATTGAGATTTTACGAGTTTTAAATCGGGTTTTTCGGGACCAACATCAACAAATATAGCTCAATAGTCTGACGCTAATCAAAATAATTCGTAGGAACAACTTTATGCTCCTTGATTTTCGCCATCACGGGCATAACATCAATAGACTTTTTCCCTTCACTCATAATGGATCACCCACCAAGAAAAAAAACTGAAATTCCAAAAAAAAAAAAAAAAAAAGAGAGGATTTGTACACAAAATCGGAGTCACACACCACTCAGATGTTGACCCAAACAGAAAGAGCTCGACGAGGCGAGCTCAACGGAAGTGGCCAGAGAAAATTCTGGCCAGAGACGCGCCCACACGCGCCGCCGCCACGAAGCGGTAGAAAAATCTTCCTCCGGCGCGTGAGACCGCCACGCTCGGCCCTCGGAACTGAAACTTCCGACGAAGGGTCGCCGGACGACGACGGTTCTCCCTATGCCGACGGTGTCGACCGGTGGTCGCCGAAAAACGTGAAACCCCAAATTCTTGCCCAAACCCTAATTTCAGAAATTAACTAGCCCTAATTTCAAAATCTGAAACCATGCTCTAATACCATGTTAAATGACATATAAAAAACATATTGGGGGAGATATTTTTTTTAAAAAAATGTAACTAAGTCAAGAGTACATATATATATATATAATTGAGTAGACTTTCTAATAAAGTCTCATCTATAAAGGTCCATCTATAATATTATTCTAAACACATATAAAAGGTTGACATAATTTTAAGTTAAATATCATTCAATAGCAGTTTTTTTTCTAATTGAAACATGATTAACTTAGTTAGCCTTTTCTTTTAGGGTTATGAAATGATCGATTTGGTTATTGTCAAACATGATTAGGGTTATGAAATGATCGATTTGATAAACATGTACACTCTAACACAGGAAAAGGAGGATCTTTGGAAATGGAGATTCAGTCCGGATGGCATCTACTCGACAAAAACAGCCTACAACCATCTAGTGCAAAACGAAGAGGTGGACAACGAGGAAGACAGGAAGGCGTTCTCTGCATTATGGAATAAGTGGGTACCCTCCAAAGTGGGCATCCATGCATGGCGTGTACTATGGGAACGTATTCCTATCACTACGAACCTTAGAAGAAGAAATGCACTCCCTCAAGCCTCGGATATCCACTGCCCATTCTGCAGAAATGAACCCAAATATGTAAGACATGTTATTTTTTAATGCTCTTTTGCCTTTCGTGTTTGGACGGATTGTGTGGAGTGGTTTGGAATTAGTACAGTCCTTTCTTCCAACCCGAAGATAAGCCTACTCCACTTTAGTAGACTTATTGGAGGGAATGAGGGAAATACCCTCATGGCCGGATTGTGGGAGTGCATTACTTGGACCTTGTGAAAATCACGGAACGCTATCATTTTTCGTAATGAGACCTTTGAAGTGAAAGAGATCGTGGATGAAATCAAGAGAAGACTGTGGAGTTGGATCAACGAAAGAAAGGAATGGAGACACAAAATTTCATTTACAGACTGGAGCACCATGCCTAAAACAATTCTTAGTTAACGTGTACGCAGACTAGGAGTCACCTTACTGAACTTTGTTTTTGTTACCAACTATGTGGGCAATTCCTGCCATCTCATTGTAATTGGGTACTTCTCATGCCCTTTTATTAATGAAATTCCCCTTTTTCTTCTGATAAAAAAAACTACAAATATGGAGCAAGCTGAAAGTTTAGAAATTTTAAATTTATAAAACGTATATTGCACATGTGAAAATATTAATAGACACATAATATAAGGGTATTTTTTAGTGGTGCTTGGTGAAAAGGTTAATTCCAAACAAGTTCTCTTTCGCCAATTGGCTTCAAAATCCAAGATTAGTTCTAGACTGCTAAATACATTCTGTAAATGTTACTTGTAAATATGGACTTAAAGGTTAATTATTTATCTCTGAGCTCTTTGTTTAATATGTTTTTTTGTCTGATAAAAAAGTAAATATATAAAGTATGTTTGTTAAAAAAAATTGAAATATAAACAATAAATATGAAAAACTTATTTAGTCATCAAGCATGAGGATGATACATGATTTTACAATTCTCACTGTTATTATCATTCTTTGTAGGGATAAATTCTTTTTTACCCTTATTTCATAGTTCAAAGTCTTTTTTGTCTCTTTGACTAAATGAGTATCTATTGTGTCTAGAGCTGACATACCGTACCAGTACTACATCGTACCAAAATTTTCAGTATGCTAAAATTGAATACCGTATACCGTATTAAAATTTTCAATATATACCAAATCATACAGAATTAACGGTCTACCGTTTCATACCGAAAATTCGACATACCGTTCATACTTTGATTATTTATTTGAAAAACCTGTATTTTATGAATAATAATCTATCTTAACAACATATGTTTTAATAGTCCAACTATCCAACACAATAAATATTAAAAATAATACAATTCATGTTGCAACAAATGCTAAAATATTACAATTTGCGAATCACGATCAAATATAACAATACATTTCATAGATAATTCTCAAATTTTTAATTATATTAAAATAACAAAAAAATAAAATATATTATATATTTATAGATATGATACAGTATATACCACCATGTACTGGGATACCGAATATCAAAAATATTTCAGTATATCGAAACTTCCGAAATTTTTATACTGTTATCGTATTGAAGATTTCAGTATATTTGTTATTTTTCGATATTGTAAGCTCGATATACTGGTATATTCGATAATTTTTCCAGCCCTAATTGTGTTGTGTCCGACCCATGTGCAATCTGGGCACAATAAATACTCATTTCAAATGAGCAAGAAAGGGTTTGCTGAAAATGTATTTTTGCACAATTTCCGTTCTTTGTATTGAGATTGTGAAGCTGGGGGGAAAGTAGAAAGAGAAAGAAGAATGGTTGTAATAAAAGGTGTGGAAATGTAGCCGTTGGATACTAGTGAGGTATAGGGATTCGAAGCAGTAACAGACATGCCCCCAACAATTATCCGCCAAACAAAACAACTTGGTACAATAAAAAGTAGTCCAGTATTTCGGAATTGACATGTCTTTCTTAGTTCTATTTCATAAAACCATTTCACGTCCGTGCTACACCAAACACCACCTTGCTGACACATTTTCAGTCATGCCCTTTTCTTTGTATCCAACTACAGTTTCTCTCTCTCTCTCTCTCCATATGATATTCTTTCCCAAAATTTGAATCAAGAAACAAGTAAAGCAGAGAGTGAGTGAGTGAGTTATTATCAAATGCAAATGCAAATGACGACTGCCTTTCTACTCCTCTTCACAACTACTCTGTTTCTTGGTAATTCCAGTTTCTACACCTCTTAATTGCGTTTTTCTTTTCTGTATCTTCATATATTTGTTTGATTCTTTTCTTGGGCCAAGTTACCAAACTTCACACATTTCGTACCATATGTTTTCCTTGAGGATTGTCTCATCACTATCATTTATATTCAGACTGCTGCTTTTTTTTTCTTTTTTTCTGGGTTCTTGGAGTTGTTGTCTTAAAGTAGCTATTTATTTTCCCAAGTTAGAGCCACCACAACTCTTTACCTTAATCTCTAAAGTAAACTAATTAAGAGTGATATACTATTTAATAATCTTGGGTGTGTTAAATAAATGGTATCTACACACTGTTCCAATAACTTTGATACCTTAATTGGAATTCTGCTGTCATATTAATGAGGAACATGTATATTGCATTATTGATGAAATGTGGAAAGAATGCTTTGACAAACATTCCTAGATACAAGTCTTAGATGGAGTATTTATAACACATTTGAACCATCAAAGTATGTCTGAGTGCTTGTAACTGTGTTTCATACACAAATATAAATAACTATTATTAAAAAATGAAAAAGAAAAACCTAGAGCCATAAGATCACAAGTCGGTCCAGATGGGTAAAACCCTCCTTAGGGCAAAACCCCTAGTCGAGGGAAAAAGAGAAACCCCTCTAAAAAAAGCATTAATCTGATTCGCAAAAATATGTTTGGATGCTTGCATCTTAATTTGTATAGTAGAAGAACAGCTTCCAATGACAGGGAATGATTAGTTTGAGGAGTTTTCTTAATGGAATATGGATGCACAATTCACAATTTTATAGACCCTAATCTTTGTTAATTTTATTTTTCGATTTTTACATTTATGATACATTTGGATATAGCTTGAGAGGCAGAAGAAGAACCATTATATTGGGTACTCTTAAGTCATCTAAAAGATTTGAGTCTCAATGTTGTAAAAAACACTAGGAAAAGGTCAAATTAGTTGCCCTTTTAGGTTTAACATTTTTCAAAGTTTAAATGGGCAAAAGGCTCCTGTACTTGTATTTGATGCAAGGTTATAGAAATCAATAATCTCAGTTGGTGGAACTGTTCCCTCAATCCATACACGGTCAAATTAACTTCCTGATCAAATTAGTATATCTACTTCAAGTTTGGTTCAACGTAATTTAAGTTTCACATTCCAGTGTAACAATACACGTCTCACTTGTAATGAATGATACAGTTTAATTGTTGGATGAAGGATTCAAACATTCATCAATTTTTTTGTTCTTGATCAGTCTGGTGGTATTGAAACAAGATTATCTATATTATATAAACATTGGAGATGCACTTTTGTGACACTTGCTTTGGCTTTTCAAGAATAAGTCACCTTCTTTAGCTGCACGAATCACTCAAGATTTAATGATGCCCCATTTGTGTGATAGGTATCTGTAGAGGTGGCAAAGTCGGTGTATGTTATGGTAGAAATGCAGACGACCTACCTACCCCCGATAAAGCTGTGCAGCTGATCCAACAACAGAAGATAAAATACGTAAGAATATACGACTCCAATATCCAGGTGCTCAAGGCGTTTGCAAATACAGGAACCGAACTCATGATCGGTATCCCCAACTCAGACTTGTTAGCATTCTCCCAATTCCAATCGAATGCTGACACGTGGTTGAAAAATAGCATTCTTCCATATTATCCGGCCACAAAAATCACTTATATAACTGTTGGAGCTGAAGTGACCGAAGCCCCCAGTAACATCTCCGCCTTGGTAGTTCCCGCAATGCAAAATGTCTTAACTGCCCTGAAGAAAGCTGGCCTTCATAAGAAGATCAAAGTTTCTAGTACACATTCGTTAGGTGTTTTGTCGCGCTCATTTCCGCCTTCCGCGGGGGCTTTCGACAGCAAACACGCTTTCTTTTTGAGGCCCATGTTAGAATTCCTGGCTGAAAATCAATCTCCATTTATGGTTAATATATACCCTTACTACGCGTATAGAGACTCCTCGACCAATGTGTCGCTAGACTATGCTCTTTTCGAGTCCTCGTCTGAAGTGATTGATCCCAATACCGGTTTGCTATACACAAACATGTTTGATGCCCAGATTGACGCGATTAACTTCGCCCTTACAGCTCTGAATTTTAGAACCATACATATTATGGTGACCGAAACGGGATGGCCATCGAAAGGATCTCCGAAGGAGACTGCCGCTACTCCCGATAATGCAGAAACTTACAACACGAATCTGATCCGCCACGTCATCAATGATACAGGTACGCCTGCAAAGCAAGGGGAGGAAATCGATGCTTATATATTCTCGTTGTTCAATGAGAATAGAAAGCCCGGTTTGGAGTCCGAGAGGAACTGGGGGCTATTTTTTCCTGATCAGACGAGCGTGTACAATCTTGATTTCTCCGGGAGGACAGTGGACTTGAAACCGAACATGAATATCACTACTACCAATTCCACAACGTGGTGCATTGCATCAAGCAGTGCTTCTGAAGCTGATCTGAAAAACGGCATTGATTGGGCGTGTGGTTCCGGAAACGTGGACTGTTCAGCTATTCAGCCAAGCCAGCCTTGCTTCGAGCCCGATAGCCTCGTGTCTCATGCTTCTTATGCATTCAACAATTACTACCAGCAGAATGGAGCCACTGATATCGCTTGCAGTTTCGGGGGAGCAGGGGTCAGAACCGACAAGAACCCAAGTACGTCAATAATTCATACTATATGATTATGTGTATACATATGAAGCATGAAAATACATGCATGAAATTACATGTAACATGATGATATGCAAGGTGATATTTACCTGGGTCTTTTTTTTTTTTTTTGGAACCGTAATTATGAGGGTAGCAATTGTATGACAATAAATTTTAATTTGGCACGTATAGGCCCGTAAATTTTAGATTTCGTTCATTTAGACCAATTTTGACCTAACTCTGCGAAAAAAATAAATATATAATGGCCTAAATGTGTTAACTGCCAGCCTGCAAACATAATGTCCTACAATTGCTACCCACTAAATTACAAGCCTAAAAAAAATCTCAATTTACCAGCTAGTTTCCTAAACCACTCCATGTGGAGTAATGAGTGGAGTAGTGAGTAACAGTTTTTTGTAATATTGTGTAAAAAGTGAAGATAATAACTATGGGTAGTGGAGTTACTTTTTCCATTTATGGAAGGGGAAACTTATTGTGGGATGGATAGAAAAGGAAAGTGGAAAACTTATAGTGGGACGGAGTATATGATATGCTCTACGCAACCACCTAGGTTTTATGCAACTACCTTATTTACTTGCCATTGGTTTTCAAATGAATACCGAACTTCGTTTCTTGAAAATTTTCTTCTGTATTGTCATGCACATGCCCGTTTAAATTTTTATTTGCTTCAGATTTAAGATTTAGTATTTGTTGGTGAAAACTCCTCCTCCCCGTTAACTTACTTTTTTTCTGTTTTGAGCAGGCTACGACAACTGCTTGTACATGACATTTGGGTATGCCATACTTGTATGTAACTTTCTTAATTTTTAGTAGCTTGTTTCTTTATCCCAACTTTATTTAGATTTGCTATAAAAAACTGCAGGGCCAACAAAACTGCTGCGGCTAATTCAACCATGAGTCCATCAAAATCATCATCATCGTCGTCGTCTTTACAAGCAGTCTCTACGTGTGTTTTTGTTGGATTGCTGATGGCTTCATTCACCTTCCTATGACGTTAATGCTATTGCGATATCTTGCTTCTGGATGAAGGTTTTCTCTCTCTTATGGGGATGTTTGCAAACTCATTTGAATGGTATAGAAGCACTTATTTTAAAAGTTGGTTAGACCCAACTTTTTTGTAAAAAAAAGTGCTTCTAGGGGGTGGAGTAGTGTTTGAAAACTTGACTGTGAGAAAGGAAGGCCACTTCAAGATGTAAGTTGCATATTCAAGCCCCCAAGTTTTTGACCAAATAGAGAAACCATGTATGATAACTTTAGTTAAGCTTGTCTCTTTTAGATGCAGAAGACAATATTTTAAGCTTGAAAACTTGAGTATTTATCAGTTGCAATGAGAATTGAATGCTTGAGAAAATTATACACCCTCCTTTCCACAAAGATAGAATTACTTTCTATTTGTTTCCATTTCACAAAGATAGGTCAGTTACTATATTTAATATATTATTAAATTCTCATTTTCATCTTTTTGGCTTTATTAGACTATATTTATCAACAACCAAGATCCAATCCAACTTTTTAATATAATATTCATTTCTATTTCATCCATATATCCAACCTACCATCCAACCCAATTTTAATATTTTTATACTTTATCAATGACACCAACCCAATCTAAAATAATTATTTTTACTTATTATTTTTTAAATACGTATTATGTATAATCGATTTTTGTTATATTTAAATGTGTAATAAAGAATATAAAAAAATATTTTATATTCTAAATTTGTAATTATAATATGAAAAAAATTATCGTACACTTAAAATAAATTAGAGATTCAAGATTTGAAAATACGAAATTGAAGAAAATAATAAGCTAAAAATTGATAAATGAAATAAATTTGAAATACAATAACTTTCACACGATTTGAATTTAGTCATGCACGTTTGAGAATCTTATATATCTCATATATGTTTCACTTTTTTTTTTTTTTTGGTCCCGAAAACCAGTCAACTCGGTTGGTCAACCGGTAACTGTCAACGTGAAATTTATTTTCATTTCTCGTTTATTTTCCAGCCGCCACATGTGTATATCTTAATTAGTTTAATTATTTTTCACTTATTTAAAAAGGGTCCGGCTGGGTCGGGTTATTTGTATTCGGGTCGGATTTTACACTTATTTTAAACAAAAAAAATTATCAAATCACATGGATAAAATTCTACCCCACACTAAACACGATCTTATTTCAGAAAACCCCTTCACTTTGCAAAATCAAACCACCACCATCGCCATGGCCGGAAAACCCCTGTCGGCGTACAATAGCAGAGACGGGAGGCTTAAGGGTCACCGTAAATCCCGACGACGCCGCACTACTCGCGAGTTTTTCGTCGTCAAGAAGATGAGTTCGAGGAAGAAGCTGAGAGTCTTCTCAACATTAAAGATGCGCTCGAATCCCTTGAAGGGCAGCTGTCTTCTTTGCAGGTGAACTCTTTGCTATAATATTTTGAAGTTGGATTTTTTATTTAGGGTTTATTTATGGGTTTATTGGATAGCTTATTTTTAAAAGTAGAATCTGGGAGCTTTGAGATGGGGGTTTTGTTCTTGAATGATTTAGATACGGCTTGACTGTTCTAGGAATTTATACTTTTTTTCCAGATGGGGATTTTGTTCTTAAATTTTTAGATACGGGTTGACTGTTGGAGGAATTTATCTCTCTGGTCTTAATCTCTCGCTTAATTCAACTCCCTAACCTAAAATTACTATAATTTTGATTTTCAGTTGTTGAATTTCGGATCTCCAAATTCAGTAAAATTCGAGCTCGATTAATCGATAATCTGCAAGAAGAGCTTCCGAGATGGCGACGCCGGTGATAACACCAGAGGATGTGCTGGAGAAACTCATGAACGATGGCACAATTAACGCAATTCGACAAGAGCTTCAAACTCCTGTACTTGAGAAGCTTCTAGATCAGTGTGGGAGTTGATTTATAATTTGATTGTATTAATTTCTACGGTATTAGTACATATTTAGGATTATTGTGTTTGATTTAGGATCATTGACATATGATTCAGATTTTTAGTGTTTGGATATTAAAATAGTTTTTTTTTTTAAATTTGTGTTTTAACCCAAATTCGAAAACCCGACCCGAAAAACCCGATGCACCAGGAACCCTATTAAATAAGTGAATAAAAGTAAACAAAAAAATACAAATAAAAAATAAAAATAAAAAATACACATGTGGCAGCTAAAAAATAAAAGAGAAATGAAAAAAAAAAAAATCCACCCCATGCCTTGACGGTTAGAAACCAACACCAAATTTGGTTTCGAGGACTAATTTAAAAAACGGACGAAACATACAGGAGATATATAAGATTCTCAAATGTGCGGGACTAAATTCAAACCGGGTGAAAGTTATTGGGCCCTAAAAAACGTAATATCTTAATTCTGAGAGCCAAATTTTTGTCATATATGCCCAATCAAGTCGTTCTGAAGAGCGGTATGAGATTCTCTATTGCGAAGTTGCTCCCTGTTAATCATATAAGTGGGCAAACTTGCAATGCGTTCAGTAAAATAATGAAAAGGTTAGCCATCGTCTAAGGATTATCCATAAAAAAAATATGTGGGATCATAGTAATTTTGGAAAGTATCTCGTTCATCCTCTACTATCATGTTGTGCATGATGATACAAGCCATCATAATTTTTCCCGTCAAAGACTTATCCCAAACAAGACATGGGCGTGGAAGAAATGCGAAACGAGCTTGTAGAACTCCAAATGCTCGCTATATCTTTTCGCACAGCCTCTTGGTGTTGAGCGAACAACTTTTATTTTCGAAGTTGTGGAGAAGTAATTGACTTGAAAAATGCAGCCCATGAAGGATATATACCATCAGTAAGATAATATGCCCTATCATAGCTCCTGTACATTTCTGCAACGGTGAAAGATCTTGTCTTCCTGTGGCATCAGGTCTTTGTTGAATTTTTTTTTTCGCAGTAACGACATCCACTATATGTATGAATAACAGTTTTCGTATGCGAAATCTTCGTCGAAAGATCTCATCAGTATATGTCGGCATGTCGCTAAAATAGTCGTTCATCAAACGCTCTTTACCAATCTCACGATCTCTTTCACAATATCTTCTTCTAGCTCTAGGAGTATGATCTCCTACAACTAGATTAGGATTGCTTATAATCATATTCTCGATGACGAGATCAATTTGATGATTCTGATTAGCAACATGTTTCTTCCATTCATCAAGTACATTGAAATTGAGAGAATCAGAACTCGAATCTGAATCTACTTTTGAGTTTTCATTGGAAGACATTTGTAAAGTGTAATGAGTAAACACCAAAGGTAAAAATTATATTTGCGAGAAACAATTGAGTAAGAGAAGAATTTTAGTGTAGGTCTAGTGTGTATTCAATAAGTATATATAGAATACAATAATGTGCATACAAATTATGTAAAAGTTAACTAGACAATTACATGTGATATTGGATATAATAAAGCAAACTAGATAATTGCATGTGAATCTGATAAAATAAAGTAGACTAGACAATTGCATGTGAATCTGATACAATAAAGTGGACTAGACAATTGCATGTGAATCGCAGCTCCCTACAATCAAAAGTGCAATTATATATGTAGAAATATGAGATGATAAGGTGAAGCCACTATTTTGAAAGTTGTAAATTAAATGCAAATTGCAGGTCACCATCCCACACCTATTAAATGCAAATTGCAAGTCACCATTCCAAAGTAAATGCAATTGTTGGAAATAATAATGGACGGCCAAGATGGGTTCAATTGGTGGTTGCCATCAATACTATGGTAAAGGGTCTGACCTTCGTTAAACATTTCATACACTTGTTTCCATAGCAATGTATTCTTTTGATTTTTACCATGTGCACTATTTTCACTAACATAACACCAACATGACATTAGAGCGACATCTTCTTTCACATACCAAGTTACACATTTTGCTCCCTTTGGATTTTTGTCTGTTGGTGGAGTTTCTTGGAACAAAATTTGGGAGACATTTTGTGATGTTTGAACTTGTGAGGAGATAGGAGCTAATTGATTAAGATCCGGAGAAAATTGAGAATTTTGATAATATTGTGAGTTTGAAAATTCTTCAGAATTTGAAAAAGAAGAGTTAAGAAAATATTCAAAGTTTGGATAATTTTGAGAGTTTGAAAAATAATTGGGATTATTTGGATCTATAATAGGGAATGGTAAAAAAAATAGGATGGGGAAATATGGGAAGAGAAAAGAGAGAAATTTTGTTTGTGTTTCAAAATATTTCAATATTGGGCTCTACAAACGAATTTTGATTTTTTTAATACACATTATCTTTAATATCTACACATATAATTATATCTCAAAAAAAAAATTACAAGGACCAATAGAATTTTAACACATATGCATTAAAAGATTGAGAAAATAGGTGTGACACTGGGGTGGTCAACCGCCCAGTGTCAACCAAGGTTGGTTCACATTATTGATTGTTTTAAATTATTATTTGTTAGTTTGGATTGTAGTGGGTAACCCTTGGTAGAAGGACACCGATAAAGATAGTCTTAATGTATTTCAATGTATCTCGTTATTAGTAATTGTCAGAGGGAATTAAACAATTACTGTTGTCCACATTAGCAAAAGCCAGCAACCTAATTAGTTGAGGACATTTCTCACACCTCAAAATTCTCGGAAACACAGGGACGAAACCGATATAATGATTAATGAGGCACATTTGCATGAGACGGTCTCACGATGATACGGGGTATAAGTTGGGCATTGTCGCTTTAACACTTTGGGAGGGGTGAGTGTGATTTGTGCTAAGTTGTATCCCGTCTCATGCATGAAACCGTCTCATATGAGTTTTTGTCATGATTAAAAGATTCATAAAATATGTTAATAAAAATGAATCAAAGAATATAGTTGAAAAAAAAATCGTGTAGAGTTCTTACTGCAATAGCAAAAAATTACCAAAGGATAATAACAAAAATTCGAAAAGAGAAAACGAATAAGAAGATTGAGAGACCGAAAAATTTTAGTGGAAAAGCTCATTGTAGAAATTTTACCGGAGAAACAAAAGTAGTGTTGCCCTCTGAGTAGTACCAATATGGAGAATGAAGCACGTTTACTAATACAGTATTAAGATTAAGATATATAAAAATATAAAATCCAATATTTACTAATATCGTATGTCATAATTTTGTATTTAATTAATTATCAAATTCAAAAAATGTTAGGTTTTACATGCACAAAGTGCACCTTGCATTTCATAGTATATTTTAAAAACATGCAACTTATTACACTAATATAGTTGCACATTTCAGTGTACCAAGTTAGATGCTCCAATGCAACAATTTGCATGTTTGTAAAATACACTATGAAGTGCATGGTGCCAAGAGACCAACTCTCAAAAAATGTTATTTGTATTCGAATTCTATTATTTAGAATACAAATACCAAATCGAAGCAAAAATATTTGATTCATTTACAATTCTCGGTGGAAGGATATTTTCACACAGTAGAGGGCAATTTTGTCGATCCTCTTCGAATGGTTCAAAGGAAATTTCCTTCTTTTCTCTCTCAAATCATACCACAATACAACATCTGTAAATTCTCTTTTTTTAATAGAAAATTAAACATAAAACTTACAAAAGGATACGGATTATAAGCTTCCTATTAACTTATTCTATTAACTTATTTGGGTAAGATTTCCTTAGCAAATATAGAGAGAAAATGATAGTATCTCATAATATAATTAGACAACAAACGAAAATACAAGGGTAATGGGTAGTATAGGTATGTTTTAAGCCTAGGGAGCAACAGAAAGTAAATAAAGGCAACTTAGTACTGGAAGTAAAGATTTCCCTACTTGTTCTATATGTACCACTCTCTTCCTTCTTCTAAAAAAAAATAAGGATAGATATGAGAGAGAGAGAAGCATTGGTAGCGAGATTTCTCTGAGGTTATCTCTTTAATGTGATTTGTGGTTGTTGATTGTCAAATAATCGAGCATAGGTATTTAATGTGGCTTATAAGATTGGCTAGTCAAACAAGATTAATAATTAATGTGTTTGATGAGAAATATATGAGTGATGAACATAATTAATGTTCTTCAATAAATGTTGAGAGAACAATTCAGGAGAGGTTTGTTAAGTTAAATTCGAATTTTTTATTGAGTCTTAAATATCTTCTATTTATAATACAATTTGGGAGAATAGATCTCACTCTCTTAGGGCATTCCCAATGGAGCACCACATCTTCTTGCTAAGACTACATGTAGCCTTGAATGATTGTTGTTCCAACAAATAATACCACATTGTAGTGTTGTATTAATGTAGTGCGAGATTCAACACTACATGTAGAGTGGTACTATTCATCACACTACATCTTTTTTTCTTTTTTTTTTAATACAATTTACATTTTATCATTTTTTTCTTTTCATTATTATTATTTATGAAAATTATTATTTATTACATTTATACAATATAAAATTATTTTAAACTAAATAATAAAGTTCTAGATAAATAATTAAAACACGCAAAATACAATAAATTAAAATACATAAATCACAAAATAAATTACATAGTTCATAATTAAATTGCACAAATACATTAAAATACATAAAATGCTAAAATAAAATACATAATTCATAATTAAATCACACAAAATACATTAAAATCCGAATCATGATTCTTAAGCTAAAAAAGTACGATACTTGTAATTAAACTCCCTAATTAAAAAAGACCGAGATTACTTCCTGGCCCTCCAAGATCACCAAAATTTACCCCATACATGTCAAATGCATCATTACTTGTGATATTTCCTCCTTTCAAACATTTGTTGCTCGATATAGAAAAATTAGAGACAAATATGCTCACAATGCACTTCGAAATGCCTTGATTGATCATTTGTAGGAGGAGTATTCTAACTCGGAGGCCTAGATAAATGTTATCGTGTTTTATTCAATTTCTTGTATCGTGTGTATTTGTTTTATCTTTGAAGTGTTATTGTTATGTTTTTAATATGTATGGTTTGTATTTTATCATGAAATTTAATTTAATGTCATTTTATAAATTTTGTCTTTTTTATATACATAAATATGTAATAAAAAATAATTATATTTGATAATAAGAGTATAATATTTATTAAGTTTAGAATTGTATAATGTATTAATTAAGTTTAAATTGTATAATTTAATTTAATAAAAATTAAAAATAATATATGTAGTGTAAAATGTAGCGTCAACTGTTGGAGACAAAATCGAATGTAGCGCGAACTATTACGCTACACTGGCGCGAAGTCGCGCTAGTGTAGCGTTAACTGTTGGGAATGCTCTTAGCTAGCTATACAAAGAGCATTAATGTCTGCAGCTTCATTTAATGCTGAAGATCGCCTCTATCGGGTCTCTCGAGGGAGGTCGTTTGTGGTCGTCACAGCTCGCGTTGCTCGACAAGTGACTTCTGGGCAAATCCCTTAATTTCCGCCTGACGTTTGTACTTGTTACCTAGAAATAGGTATTCTAATTTGTTAAATTGTCGATATTCGCTGATTCCTATATTTTTAGTGAAGATATATTGTCTCGAAACCCTTATGTACGTCTCATCACATTTAATTCTCATTGTCCTACTAGGTCGAACTCGCTAGCGTTCCCTCTTTACTTCGTATAGTGACCAATCGAGGTCATTTCTTGTGTTCAGGCTAGATTTGATCTCGCCCAAAAGTCAAGCTTCTTCTTTACATAAAAGGCAAGGTTCGAGGTGGGGCTCAACTCATATTTTTTCTCACACACAGTAGTAATGATACAATTTTGGCCCCTTCTTTTCCGTTTGTATATATATTGTTTCTCAATAGAAAATTGATGAATCTCTAGTTTTTTCAATATTTAAGTTTTTTTGAATGATTTCTGTTGAAAATTTTGTATGTAAATTGATCTTTTCAGTTCCATTATCATCTTGTAAACGCTCTACACGGTTACATTTACGCCTTGCTGATCGGTGAAAAACTTTCGAGTTGATAATGCCATCCCTAAGCCAAAAAACTTTAGCACATTGTCTCCAGTATGTTTATTCGCTCACAATCAATGCTGCAAGCTCTTTCCAGATCTCATCAAACCTCTGTACCAGACGCACATCACTATAATTTTGTAACTTTTAAATCCAAGTTTCTGCGAATAAGGCAACAGTAAGATAGGCCACCCCCTTTTTGGAATTGATTAAACAAATACCGATTAAAAGAAATAACTCTAAAAAAAAGAGAAAAAGCAACAAAGAGGTTTGCATAATATACGGATGACCACAAGGGTCACTACTCACAATTCACAAATGCTGTAGTATCAGTTGCTAAATAACAAGTTCAGAATACAGAAAACCCACAGCTGCAATTACATACAACAATCACAAGTATACAAAGATTCAAATATACACCAAACAGCAAGCTTTCCGTATGTATCTGTTCCCCCGATTCTTTTGGTGTGAGACATCAGTAGTCGATGCTTGTCAGCCCGAAGATGACTGCAAATGTAGCCAGAATAGCCTGCCCCAAAAAAACAGGAAGTTACTACAAGTTCCTTACACAGGATATAACAGAGTAAATTGAAAAATTGGTCCCATATTTATTGGGTGTTGGGGATATTATTTCCATATGAATCAATTTTCACAATGAAGTCCCATAACTTTTAAAATGATGTAATTTTAGTCCTTTATTGATTAATTGTTGTTTTAGGGTGATGAGTAATTTGTGATTTTTTCAATTGAAATTAAAATGTTGGGGTCTAGTTATGCCAAGTAAGCTACACCAAGTCATTTCACACGAGCAGGATGTGCAAAAATCCTACAACCTGTCAATATAGGACTAAATTTGCATCATTTTAAAAGTTACAGGACTTAATTGAGAGAATTAATTCGTACGGGACTAACATCGCCAACACCCAATAGATAAGGGGCCAATTATGCAATTAACTCGATATAACATGTTTCAAGAGTCGAGGGTTTGGAACATTTGAGAGTGGCTAAGATTCAGCGACATCAACAAATGGATTTTAAGATGTGCATCCATCCATGTGTAACTCACATATGGGATACATAAGACCTTATTTGGTATGTATAATCACTTCAGATTTAGACGATTTTAATCATGCATATATAATGAAATATAGCAGAGAAACATAAACAATTAAGATCAGATCTTAAACTTATTAAAGCAACAAAAGGTAAGTCATAGTGATTGTGTACTATGCTGAGGAGATAAGAGAAGGATACTTACAGCGATAGTGCAAGCAACATATCCCGGTTTCTCTCGAGGGTCAATTCTGGAACAGATTAGAAGCAATGCTGCAATGTACCATGGTATTGCAACTATGAAGAAACCAATGATGAACCTTCAACAGACATAAAATAGCTCTCTTATAAGTAATTGAAATCACTGAACAGTTAATTCACACCTTATACATAGAAAGAACAGACACATGAGCGCACACACTGAAAGTGAGAAATAAGTTCTTTGTACAGAGATACCAAAATTAGGAAAATAATATAAACTTATTACTTTATAAACAGTTAAACACAAACAGAAGAATAAATCATCACAAACATGAACCAAGTTCTGAGCAACTTAAACGAAAAAATAACACACTTATGCATTTTACAGGAGATGCCTTAATCTAACTTTAGCAGCAATCAGTTCCTGAAAAGTAAACTCCATTATTGAGGAAGATTCTACACATATCTCAGTCTTAGAAATTCCTATATTTACGGGATTTGATTGGATTGAATCCATATCTAGTATATTGTTGTATCCATACACACGTGTAAATCTTCATTATAATTTAATCAATAAAATTATCATTATTCTATATCCATAACTAATTATAAACAAAACTCTTACCCAACAAAAAGATGGAAAATGCAAGCGCCACCACAATTTTAAACAACTTAATAATATATTTGAGTCAGTCTCCTATGCACTAGTTGCACCGTGCAACTGGGCACAGGGGTGAAACATGCAAACTAATATAACTTAAACTAAACATGCAGGCTAGATTTGACTGAAACCCTAAAGTGATACGTGTAGGCTATTTGTAAGATCCGTGTGCAGGTGCGTATGAGACTTGGTGAATATATTTGGAATTGGTACAGTTTTGAATCTAATAAGCTTCATATTTGCAAGCAGAGTTAATTACTGTTATAAAGGTCTCAATCCGACCACATATGAAATAGAAACTAATTACCATTATATTGTTCTTTCATAAATAATTTCTTTTGTGAGAGATTCTATTCATGAACCAGAAATTTTGGAAATCAATGTAAGTTTATTTCAAACATGTTAATTCAGAGAAAAGCATAGCTGAACTTTGGAATTTGCAAGCAGTCCTAAAAGTAATTTTTTTTATCTACACCAAAAAGTTCTTCCTTACAAGAACCAGCCAATGCCGATGCCACAGCAAGGAAGGCGCTGCTCCCTTACAGGTCTTCCTTCTGCAACAGCATAACCTGCATTCAAATGAATATTCACTGTATCACAAAATTAAGGATACAAAAACAGATAAAAGTGATTGTTAAACGCCATAACTGATTGGCAGAAGAATTAGCACATGGAATTGTTGCACAAATTAAAAGCCAATTTTGCCCTACCATTTGATAAAGAAAACATCAGATCATAGTTTGACAAAATTACAACCAAATTCCAGATCTCATATTAAAATCTTTATGTTCTATCTACCCTTAACATATTTCCTACAAGTGCAAGATCTGGAAATGGTTCCCAGTTGACCAATTTCCATTAAAAACGCTAATCCTTCCAAAACCTCAACACATACAGATCCATATGCCGCAGCTGATTAAGGTATATAAAAGGAAACCCCAACAAATCCCCTGTTACTAAAATGAATTCAATTAAGAAAAGAAAAAATAGACTCACTTTGCACTGATTATCTACAGCCAAATTCTCACAGAAAATGTTCAATTA
Organism: Stenogyne calaminthoides; assembly: GCA_037126765.1. NCBI lineage: Eukaryota > Viridiplantae > Streptophyta > Magnoliopsida > Lamiales > Lamiaceae > Stenogyne > Stenogyne calaminthoides. Next base: position 14,544,893 of record JBBCBC010000004.1, read on the forward strand.
TCCAATGATCCGAACAAATTACATAATAAAATGCCATAATCCTAAAAAATTCAACAACTTGAAGTCTGTATACACACACATGCGCAAATAATATACCTGGAACAGCTTGATAACCATGAGCATAATACTGAGGTGGAGCTCCAGAAACCCCCGGCGGCGGAACGGGCTGCGGGAAGCCGATAGCCGTCTGCGGCGGGTGGTTGGCGACGCCCTGGAATGTTCCATACGGCGGCGGTGGTGGATGGTCGTGGTGACAATGGGGATCCCTCTTCTCTTCACTCATAGTTGATGCTAATCACTGGATTTTCCCCCCTTTGGTTTAAGCTTGATGAAGTTTGACTTGGAGCAGAGGTTTTATGTATTGGGTTTACGAAATACGTAATCTCTTGGTAGAATTGAAAAGGAATACGATACGACAATAATAATCGTGTATTTATTATAAGAGCATCCCATCCGTGCGTTTCGACTTTCAAATGTGTGTTGATATCTTCTTGTTTCTTTTTACGATATAAAAATACTGATGTACATCTAGATGAATTGTGCATTATTAATAATTTTAAAATCATACAACTTGTTATACTGAAAAATACAATTTATTTATATTGAACTGTGTAATTATTAATATGAATTAATCATGAATTAATAATTATACGATTTAATATAAATAAATTGCATTTTTAATATAATAAATTACATAATTCTAAAATAAATTATAAATGCACAATACACTTAAATATGTAAAAGACTTACACAAATAATACTAACCATGTAGTATGACTGTATGAGTATGCCTTGAATTGTTCAAAAGTGTTGACCAATATTATTGGGCGAGTGTCACCACTTTGGAAGGGCAAAGCTTTCACAAGGTAATTGTTTATGGAGTTAAAAATTAGGCTGTAATCTGACAAAAGAGAAAAACTTAAAATTGTTTCATTCAAGTTGAACAATCTAGTAAAAGTTACTCTGTAGGATAGAGGGAAATCGATCTCCTACTGAACGATAATGTAAAAGAAAGGAACCGTTGAATCACACATATCAACACAACACCATATTGTACAACCGGAAATCCACTTCCAAGGTAGAGACGGCGGAATAAAATATCTTAACGAATAAAAAATTCCACCAAAAATGACATTGTTACTAATAAAAGCGTGCTAAAATGGAAAAAATGTAATTGTTTTTAACTAACCGTAATAATATAAACCATGCAGTGTATCGTGTACGTAATAAAAAAAACAATTAACTTAATATCCCCGTCAGGGGACACTGAATGGATCGAGCAATTTCAAGTGGTATATAAAACCGCGAGACAAAGGACTATATAAAGTGTTGGTTAATAAATCTACAAGTTACAATTAAGCGGGAGTGAACTGTAGTAGAATCAAATCAGCAAAAATTGAGTTACGGTCTCTAATGCACGGATTCTTAAAAAATTAACAGTATGTAGTATCGGATTCGCATGAGATTCGATTCGGGTGAGATTCGCACCCGATTCGCCACATGGCGAATCCCAATTTTTTTTTATTTTTTTATTATCGGATACGCATATCCTGTTCCCAGGATACACGTATCGGATACGTATCGGAATTTTTTTGTAAAATTTATTAAATTTTGGGGTTTTAAAAAAAAAAATTAAAACTTACTAATAATTTGAAGGACACACTCTAAAATTTATTAAATATTAAAATTTATTAATCTTTTATTATGATTTATGACTTGTATAGGTTAATGATATTTGATTTAATTGTTATTTTGTTACTTATGGGATGAATTCCTTGATATTAATACTTGTGTTTTAAATACTCTTGATATTATTACATGTGTTATATATCATTATTGTAAATTTTTTAATATTATTACAGGTGATATATATAATTAAATTAAAATAATTGACGTATCCTGGCCGTATCGTATTCTAAAAATTTGAAAATCTACGAAACCCCGCAGATCGAATTGTATAAATTCTGACTTCAAGACCAAGACCAAACAACAGTTACAGTCTTAATTGGTAACCAATCCCAAGATGTTTGGTGCACTTGTGAAAGACTTCATTATTACAATGTGTGAAAGCAGTCTAATATCACACAGCTACTGAATATACACCATGAAAGAAATGTATAAATCATATGTGCAACGATGAAGATAGGTTACAACCGGTGGCGGAACCAGGAATTTTGCTGAGGGGGGGCCAATTTATAATACAGTGTAATTAAATGTACTTTCGAATTTTTTATATTATATCTAAAAATTATTTAGACTAAAATCTTTATATTAACTGAGTCAAATATATTTATATATATATATATTTTTCTCTCTTTCACTCCCTCTTCCTCACCTAAACATAATAAAAAAATTTATATGAGAAAAGAAGACACACTTTGAAATTAGCTAAAACTATAACCTCGTCAAGTTAATAATAAATAACTTATAAGACAAAAATTCGTATAAAACAGGGTACAAACTAGTCCAAATTATACTCCGTTTCACTATAAAATCATCTCACGTAAATATATCTCTAACTATAAATATATATATAAAAATTCAAGTGGGGACCAAGGGGCCCAATGACCCCATCAGCCCCCCATGTAGCACCGCCCCTGTTACAACACTCTATAGAAGCTTGGCCAACTACTAATTTGACCAATTTAACAAATGGTTCAAGCTGAGACTTTTTACAAAACATATCTATAAATATACAAAAGCAGCGGCATTAGTTCAAATTTAAGAATAATATTGTGGCGAGTTCCGGTCACTCGCCGCACTGTGAAGCGGTGCACTCCACACCTCAATTCTAGCGTGAACATAAGCTAGTGATCATATTTTATTTTTTATTCTTGGAATTCAATCATGAAACTGCAGTGTCACTTTTGCAGTTCCCGAAGGCTGCTATCGAAACTTTCACACGCTCAGAAAAAAAAGTTATTTTTTTAAATATATTGTTATTCAATGTGTCAAACAGTTATAACAAAAAATCTATAAAATATTAGAACTTCAAGGACTTCAGTTTATTTTATATAAAAAAAATAGGCATGGCCTGAAATATTTGTCAGCAAATTTAACTCAAAAGAACAAAAAATGGGAAAAAGCTAAATTTCAAATTTGAATTGTGACCTTTCAGTTTACCGTTGTCTAATATGTCTAATATAAATAGCCATTACAACACAATAGCATGTTACCAAGAAATGCACTAAGTATTTAGGATTCAGCTCTCCATTTCGACTTCCAGAATTAATCTGCAGAGGTTTAGCTTCACCCATTTCGTTCCATAGGTGGATAATTTTCTGTATTTTTCTCCTCTCTATTACATGCATCTGCATAACTTGATTTGCATACGCATTATTTTTCTAGCATCCATTTGTTGAATCGATGCCCATCTTATCTGAATAATCAAGGGTATTGATCCTTTTAAGACATAGGGGGCTCTTTCAACTAATTTGGGCATACAATGCACCTGCATTTGGAAATACGAAAAACCATCAGAAATGACTTATGAGATTTCATATCCGTTACTGTATATCTAGATTTTTCCCATTGTAATACACTCTGAGAACAATCACATTGTCAACCTTATATTTCAGTATTTAGTTTTTAAAAGAATAATATGGATAATGGATCCTATACAAAGTGAAGATGAAGAAGAATAATCTCATTGCAGAACATCTTTAACAAACATTTCAATCACATATTTAGATGCACAAGGACAAGACCATACCCAAATAAACAGTACAGTATGGCAAAAAGCCCACCAATTTTAGTTTCATTTTGTTGGTGGATTATTGTATTAGTACATGTTAACTCCGAGATATCAAGTGAAGGATATAAATCTTTCATAGGAGTTGTTAGGTCACGTATACAGTTGAGAAAATCTGTGGCATGTCCCTAATGCATGTTTGAAAAATTGAATGAGAATGATTATCGAGCTATAAAAACCAAAATGCACCTCAAATGTAAGAGTTGTCCAACAGCTGGAAAATACACCAATCTTTTAATCATCGAAAAATAAAAGAAACCTGTGAGCAAAAGCAGGAGCACCAATTAGCTTTTTCAATATATGTAGATAAGCTGGAATTTGTATATATAGTGATAATTACACTCAAAGCCAAAATTGTTCAAACAACTCATGGAAGAGTACTGAAAATGAACTAATAATTTCATCTATGAGAACAAGTTTTACATTTGTTCTTACATTTATGAAAACAGGTTTTGAGGTTTCATAGAAATCTCAAGCTTGGTCGAAAAATTAGTGGGTTTTGTAACACAAACCTCATAAATGTAGGAGTAGATGGAGGTTAATCTGTAGATCTGTTGAATTGCTCGGCTATTTATGATGAAAGGTTGTAGTTCTCACTCTCTGAAAACGAGTACTTTTTATATTTTACTTTACACTCATACTTTTAAAATTTAATAATTTTTTTGTTACAAATATATTTTTAATGTATTATGTGTCAGATTAATCGTCTTTTTACAATTTTTAGTATGATATACATATTATATATATAAAATAAAATTCAGATTTAAACTATAAATATGATTTTTTCAATTTTTTGACTATATAAAATGAATTTTTTATTTTATTAAATATTAATTAATATCATAAAAAAATTATAAAGAGTTTAATGTTTTTTTTTTAAAACGATATTGAGTTTAGTGTTTAATTAAAGAGTTATCTACTTAATTTTATTATTGTGAGATACTCACATATATATTATTTGTGAATAAGTTGCATATTTTAGTACAATAAATTGCATAATTTTAAAATACATTATGGAGTGTACGGTGCATTTGGTGCTTAAAAGACTTAATCTTTCATAATATGTATATATCAATAAAAAAATTAATATATATATATATATATATATATATATACATAATAAATTTAATTTAAATTCCTATCATAATTCATCTCACGTTTAATTTTATTATTCAAACCGTGCATCGCACGGGAGAAATACTAGTTTAATTAATTAGACTAGACATCTACAAAGGCCTAATATATGTATATATTACTCCTCCGTTCCAAACTTGATTGCCACATTTTCGTTCCGGCGTCCCATACTTGATTACCACTTTCCTTAAATGGAAATACTCACTTTATCACTTTATCACATAAAATACTAATAAACAATTATTTTTAACTTCAATTATCCATCACTTTATCACATAAAATACTAATAAACAATTATTTCTACCCCAACACTTTATCATTTTTTCGTTAAAACCCGAGCACACAGTAATATGACAATCGAATTTGGGACGGAAGCAGTATCAAAATTCGCGGTATTTTCAACCAAAAACAAATCATAGACATACACACAAAAAAATGGACATGGATTCCCTACTGGTCTAATAGACCAACACATAGACCAGCACCATGTGTTGGGCTCTTAAGAATATATTTATCAACAATATATCACAATCCAACCAATTAATAAACAATTCAGTTATTTCTCCTCCACATATACACTTTACAACTCAATTTAATCTCCTATTTTTTCATATTTTATCAACAACTCAACCCATTCTAAAATAATTTTAATTTTTTAGTATTTAATAATTACATTTATCTATAATTAAATTTTATTATATTTATAAGGTGTAAGAAATATATTAAATTATTTAATATTAAAAAATCCTAATTATGAAAAAATATTACTTAAGATACAATCCGAATAATAAAATTAAAATTATGAGAAAATAAGAGAATGGTTTATTGTGATTCAAAATATATCAATATCGGTCTCTATTTATAGAGAATAAAAAAATTTAGAATATTGATATAATTTTTATTTATTTATTTTATATATTTTTTTCTTAAAAATAAAAATTTAAAACTTATATAATAAATATTATGTTAACCAATATTAAAGTGACACATGTCACATGCTATTTGGGGAGTGTGCACAAACCACATATTGTTGCACCGAAGACAAAGTATAGTGTGAACAAGTTTTACGGTGAAACTGGTTAAGGAGTGTGACTTATATTACTAAAGAGTGTGATTTTTTACTGTAAAGGGTGTGACTTTTTACTATAAACAGTATTACTCATAAAAGTGAAGGGTGTGACTTATATTATAGTAAAGGGTGTCGTAGTGATAACTGAAGGGTGTAACTTATATTACTAAAGGGTGTGACTTATATTATTAAAGGGTGTGACTTATATTACTAAAGAGTATGTCTGTAAAAAAAAATTAGTTTCACGGTGAACAAGTTTCACAGCATACGAACTCTGCACCGAATGGTTCGAGCGTCCAAGTTTACATTTCTGATTTATTTTTTAATTTGTTTTTTGTCTTCTAGCTGCCAACGGGTCGTTCAATGTGCCGATAAAGATGAGAAAAAAAGTTTTTTGGTCTCATAACTTTTCTGTAATCCAATTTTGGTCCCAAAAAATTTAACTATCCAATTTTGGTCCCATAACTTTTGTATTTGTCCAATTTTGGTCCTATTTAACTAAAATGACGTCGTTTTCAATCAAAAATTGGGAATTTCAGATCGGGCGTGTGACCAAAAATGACCATTTTTTTATCAAAAATGGCGTCGTTTTAGTTAAATAGGACCAAAATTGGACAAACACAAAAGTTATGAGACCAAAATTGGATAGTTAAATTTTTTGGGACTAAAATTGGATTACAGAAAAGTTATGGGACCAAAAATTTTTTTTTTTCTCCGATAAAAATATTCTAAAACATGGGTGTTCAGTTTTCTACTTAATTAGAAACAATTGAAACACAACATTTTATGCTTAATAGATTAAAAATTCACCAGAAATAATTGAAACACAAGGGTTTGAATTTATCATGTTACCTCCCATTTTTCTTTCATTTAGAGCCCCCAATGTTCTTCTCAACCTTCTTTTTTATTTTACTTTTCATCTATTTTATTCTTCTCAACCTTCAAGCACACATAAATTAGAATTTAGACATTGAAGAATGTACGTAGTTCATTATTCCTTATATTATTTTTTATTGATTTTTAACTTTTGTATTTAATGAACGATTTATTTGAAAATTTATTGTTCGTAACTTAATTTATTTCTCATTGTTTCATCCATATTAGAGTGATCATGATAATTAACTACTATACATTTTCTTGTTAAAATATGATGATGATTTGATTAATAATGACATATAGTCATATATCATTTGTCATTCCTCATATTGTGCATATTAAAACTTTTGCTTGTCATGTGTATCGTATTGTGCATAATATAATTTGATAAATAATTACATATAAGGAGGTTTTCAATGAATTCTACTTCACGTGAAAAGTCCAAGCCTGGGATTGGTATGAATTTTGATAGTTTGGATGAGGCGTGGAAGTTTTGGGTTGAATATGATGATAAATTTTAATTTGGAGTTTAGAAAGCATTATATATATATATATTTTTTTTTTTGTTGTTTTTTTTTTATCGGACAAAGTTAGATGTTAGTAACAGTTAGTTGTTAGTAGTTAGTACACCAAGCACCCAAATACTCCATGAAATCGTCAATCCACCTTATAACTCCCATAACTCCAAATTCGTTTCCAGAGGGAATCGAATCTGAGTCTCTCACTCAAATGAGGAGACCAGTGGTTAGGTGGGCTAAGCCACCTGGTTATATATATATATATATATATATATATATATATATATATATATATATATATTGCAAAAAGGTGTTCGTAAACCAAACAAAAGAGATTTTTGACCCTTATAGTCCTCGACTTGATACTCGAATGGATTGTAAAGATGGATAAAAATCAAAAGATGGATAAAAATCAAACATGTAGATTGTAAGTGCACAGTTGATGGGTTAACCGAAGATCATAATCACCCTCTCCATCTTCAAGAGACAGTTCACATGTTGTCTTTGTTGGGGAATAAGTTGCACAGATCTATTCGGGGTGAATATTTAAATACAAATTTAATTCTTATAATTATTACTAGCATGAATTAATCCTATATTAATTCTAATAATAATTCAACAACAAATCATGCATATAATTAATTAACGTAAATCCTACGCATGCGGAATTCTATGAGTTTACGTGAACGTACCTCTTGGGGCCCAAGAATGGTCCAGGCGATTAGACTAACCAAAAGAACTTCCCAAGTATTCCCTTAATCCTTGTTCGACTATCCGGTGGTAGGACACTTGTGAACAATTAACAAAAGGAAAATAAATTATGTTGCACCACCTTTGTGGATTTACTAATTTTTCCAGCACATGAAATTGTACTTGGGAATGAAAGAGTCATCCCCTATTTATAGAGCATAGGTGGTCGAAATTTTGGGTAGAAAATAATGTGGGAAAGTCTTTTCTTGATCTCCAAAAAATCTTGAATATATCTCATATATTCTTTTTCCCATAATTATAATATTCCACAAAATCTCACCTACTCTTTGTTATGGGATATTTTCGAAAATAATAGGCAAGATTCCAAGATTTGGATCTTCTTGAATTTATGAAATATTCTTGTATTTCAAGAAATACATATCTTCCATAATATCTTTTCAAGAAAATTAAGAAAATCTTTCTTGCCCTTTATATTTCAAAAATTTTGAAATTATCTTCATGAATAACCAAGTGGGAGATTTCTTGAATTTAATGAGATAATCTTGTATTCCAAGAATACATATCTTCATTCCATAACAAAATTCAAATAAAATCTTTCTCCCCTTTTATCCATAAATTTCGAAAATAATGAGGAAAAATAAGCAACAATATTTATTTTATTTTAAACACCTTTTTCAGTTATTGGACTATATGTTGGGCTACTCAGGGGGCCTTTAGGAGAATTAAGATTGGACCTTCCAATGGATCTTGAATTATCAATATTGAGCCACAATATTATTCAAGCCCATAAATATTAATTAATCTCACTACATAATTAATATTGCACTATCCATCTTAACCCATATTACAGTCAATATGGCTCCCGGTTATTATTTCCCGTGTTTAAGATTATCTAGCCCATTAATTTATTCAAGCCACTGAAATAGCCTTCCGTTAATTAATATCTTTTGTCCTTGGTCAAGGAACGGTTCAACATTATTATCCATACCGGAAAATAATTCCACTTGCAAGATTTGGTATGATAAATCTTATGAACCTCCCAAACCGTCGAACAAAAGCGTGCTTTTGCACACGATTCTCCGTATTAAATCTTAGCAATCACATGTGACCAAGATAAAAAGTATTGAATCTCGTTGATTCTCTACCCATGATAAGTCAAAGCAGTAGTTACCAACCACACGTGATCCTATTTAAGGAACAAAGATTAAGAAATAACAAACCACTGAGGTCTAATTCTTCCTTGTTCGGGCTCAAGAATTTGTCCTCCTGTGGGGTCCTATTCAATTAGGCATCATGCATTAGTGTAATCTCTTGGTCAAGACAAGCCAATCCCGAGCCTTACACTTCAACCTTTCACGATGGATTGTTCATTTCCATCTAGGTCGTGAATGGTGTACTTTTAGTTACAAGGGACTGTTAATTTAATCTTTTGTGATCTGGTATCACTAAATTAACTACAATGTAACACGTACTATTTAATGAACAGTTATGCAATAAATATATGTAACATTCGATGATATTTAAAGCATCAGTGATAAATAATTTATTTCAGTAAATAAGTCCAAAATTTAGTTTTTGATTATACAAAGTAAAAAGCATACTTTCCAAAGATAATCCCAACAATCTCCCACTTATACTCAAAGTCCGCTTTTAAGTATACTACAACATGTCTCGTGTAGTTCCTAATTAAGTGACATCTAATGTCACCTACACGAACCTAATAATTTCTCCCACTTATACTCAAAGCAGTTAGCAAATCGGTCTTGACACCCATTCCTTCCACATGTCTATCGAATGTATTCAGAGGCGCGAGCCTTTTGAATGGATCTGCTAGGTTATCTTCTCGACGCTATCTTTGCCACATCTATATCTCCTCTCTTAACGATATCTCAGATAAGATGGTATTTCCTTTCAATGTGTTTCTTTCGGCTTTGTGGGCTCGTGGTTCCTTTGAATTTGCAAATGCTCCCATTGTCACAATAAATGATGATTCTGGCCGGGCAAATTCGAACCACATTCAAGTCCACTAGGAAGTTCTTGAGCCAAACCGCTTTTTTTCATTTGCCTACAGTTAGCCTACATATTCGGCTTCCATGGTAGAATCTGCGATACATTTCGCTTGACGCTTCTCCATGTCACGGCTCCTCCCCCATGCAAAACACACTACCGGAGGTAAATTTTCTGGAGTCTATGTCTGATTGGAAATCCGAGTCCGTGTAGCCGATGGGGATTGGACTATCTGACTGATAAATCAACATTCTATCTCGAGTTCTTTTCAGATACTTCAAAATGTTTTTAACTGCCGTCCAATGTTCTTTCCCTGGGTTACTTTGATATCTCGCCACCATGCCAACGGCAAAGCAGATATCCGGTCTCGTACACAGCATTGCATACATAAGGCTTCCGACAACCGAAGCATAAGGAATGCCTCTCATGTCATCTATCTCCTTTTGCGTCTTAGGACACATTTTCTTGGATAGATGGATTCCATGTCTGAAAGGTACAAAACCTTTCTTGGAATCTTGCATGCTGAATCGTTTCAAGACAGTGTCTATGTATGAAGCTTGCAATAAGCCTATCATCCTTTTCTTGCGATCTCGAGTGATCTTGATCCCAAGGATGTGTGCGGCTTCCCCTAAGTCCTTCATATCAAACTGTTTTGAAAGTCATGCCCTTACATCTGATACACCTTTACATCGTTCCCGATGATCAGAATGTCGTCTACGTATAGTACTAAGAATACCAATGCAGTTCCGACACGCTTTTTGTACATACAGCTTTCGAACTCGTTTTGATCGAACCCATAAGACTTTATAACATGATCAAAACATTGGTTCCAAGCTCTGGATGTCTGTTTGAGTCCGTAAATGGACTTCATGAGCTTACAAACTAGGTGTTCTTGGCCTTTTTCAATGAAGCCTTGGGGTTGTTGCATATAGATCTCTTCATCAAGACTTCTGTTAAGGAAAGCTGTCTTGACATCCATCTGCCAGATTTCAAAGTCGAGATGCGCAGCAATCGATAAGAGAATTCAGATGGACTTAAGCATGGCTACGGGTGAAAAGTTTTCTCATAATCGATCCCTTCTTTCTGAGTATAACCTTTCGCCACTAGTCCTCTTTTTCTCTTATACACCCACTTGCAACCAATGGGTTTGACCCCATTAAGTGGTTCGACTAACTCCCACACTCTGTTATGAAACATAGAACCCATTTAGGCTTTCATTGCTATTTGCCAAGAATCTGCATCCTTATCTTAGATTGCCTCGTCATATGTCCATGGGTCTGATTCATCTTGTCCGGGAATTAAGTCCGAGGACTCTCCTATTCCCATGAATCTCTCGGGCTGTTTCACAACCCTCCCACTACGACGAGGTTCCGGTTGTGTAAGTGTGTCGTTTGGTATGTCATCTAGTACAGTTGGCATTGAGGTTAGCCCCCTTAGCTCATTTAAGGTAATCTCACTTCTGGGTCTTCTTTCGTTCATATAGTCTTCTTCCAAAAATCTAAAGTGGGTGCTTATTACCACCTTTTGATCTTCAGGACCATAGAACATACACCCTTTTGTTCCCTAGGGGTATCCCACAAACAACCTTAATTCTGATCGAGGATCCAATTTTCCGGCTTCCTTGTCCAACACGTAGGCCGGACACCCCCAAATCCTCATGTGTCTCAAACTAGGCTTGCGCCCGATCCACAATTCTTTGGGAGTTTTGGGAACCAATTTGGATGGCACCAAGTTCAGAATGTAGGTTGCTGTTTCCAAGGCATGACCCCAGAACAACTTGGGTAGATCTTCATAACTCATCATAGATCTAACCATTTCCAAAAGAGTTCTGTTTCTTCGCTCTGCAACCCCGTTTTGTTGAGGGGTTCCGGGTGTAGTGAGCTGGGATGCAATCCCTTCATCAGATAAGTAGTTCAAAAACTCATCGCTGAGGTATTCACCTCCACGATCGGATCGTACAGACTTGATACGTTTTTCCCTATGATTCTCTGCTTGAGCCTTAAATTCTTTGAATTTCTCAAAGGTCTCAGATTTATGCTTCATAAGGAAAATATAACCGTACCTTGAGTAATCATCAATAAAAGTGACAAAATACTCATAACCTCCTCTCGCTTTGGTTGACATTGGACCACATACATCTGTGAGAACGATTTCTAACACTTCTTTGGCTCTATTCCTTGGCTCCAAATGCCCTCTTGGTCATTTTACCATCCAAACATGATTCGCAGGTTGGAATTGGTTCAACTTGGAGAAACTCCAGTGAACCGTCTTTCACCAACCTTTGGATCCTCTTTGGATTTATATGACTTAATCTCATATGCCATAGAAGTGTTTCGTTCACGTCTGATGAACGTTTTCTTTTCTCGGAAACAGTTGATGTGTTATAGGATGCATTTCGTGAGTGGTGTGCACATTTAATTGTATAGAGATTATTCGACAACGTTCCATGACAGATAAATTTATCAAAAAGAGAAATGGTAACAACTTTATTAAAAGTAACCGAATATCCATCAAGAAAAAGTTTAGAAACTGAAATCAAATTCTTTCTAAAACTTGGAACGTAAAGAACATCTCTTAAAATTAAAACTCTGTCTTCAAAAGACAGGTGCACTTCTCCCACTGCTTCAGCTGCCACTCTCGTAGCATCGCCCAGTGTGATGAGGATCTCACTCCCACTAAGTTGCCGGGTCCGCTTGAACCCCTGTTATGTGAAACAAACATGATCAGTGGATCCCGTATCCACCACCCATAAATGGGAGGCATACGCCGCTAAACAAGTTTCAACAACTAGTACGTGAGAATTACCTTTCTTTCCATTCCTTTTGGGTTTGGAATAGGCTGACCTCCAATGTCCTTTCTTACACCAATTAAAACATTTTCCTTTTGGTCCTTTCTTGACACCCAAACAAACTAACCGCTTTTTTCACTTTTTCTTAGTGATGAGTTTGTTTTGGTTCGACCACTTTTCCTTTTCTTGAGACTTGCCTTCCACTGGCCTAGATCTCGAGAAAAGACTTTTGGTCACCAATGCTTCGTCTTTCTTTCCTAAATGCTTCTCTATCTTCTCCAAGGCTTCTTGTAGGGTGTCCATAGTAAACATGTTGGGAGATGAATTTAATAAAGAAGATTTTGATTAGATCCCAAAACCCCTGAGTATGACATGTTCAAGATAATCTTGATAGATGAGTCAGGATTCAGTTTTAGAGTGTTCAGGATGTTATCTCGCACAATGTATAGTCGGTGAGATATAGATCAAAGTTAGATTCTCAAGATTTTGAAGACTTCAAGAAGTTTCAAGAAATCAAGTTTGAAGAAATTCGAAAGCAGAAAATTTCGAAAGTTTGATAAAACGAAGTCTCAAGATGAAATCGAAAATCAAGACTCAAAGCAGAAATCGAGAGATCAAGACTCAAGCAGAAAATCGAGAATCAAGACTCAAGATGAAATCGAGAATCAAGACTCAAGATGAAATCGAGAAATCAAGACTCAAGATGATCAATCAAGATATCTCTCAAGACTCGAAGACAATCAAGACTCAAAGATCAATCAAGATATCTCTAAAACTCAAGACAAAGGATACTCGTAAAGGCAAGATAATTCAAGAAGATATCAAGAATATATCAATGCTCAAAGATAACCTCAATGTTCCGCCAAGAAACTGAGGAATATAGCCGTTGGAATCCAGCTGACGTGGACCAATGAGAGGAAGACAACCAGCAAAAAAGTTGCAGAACTTACAAAGAATAGTATGGATTTGAATGTGATTCTCTCCAACGGTAACATTCAAATCCACACTATAAATACAAGTTCTTCCTTCATTATTACGTGTGGAAGTGCGGAGAAGATAGCAAATGATGCTGCAGAGCTAAGAGAACATATACTCAAGCTTTCCCACCATAGAACACAAGTCTGTAGATATACACATATATTCAAAGAATGTTCTAGAACCCAATCTAAGCAACCCACGATGTATCCTAAGCTTAGAGAGATTTTCCCAACCTTAGAATTGAGGCTAAACAAATGTAAGGAAAAATCTCACCATAGTTGGAGACAACACCAAACCCAAACCCCATTCTCGTAAGATATAACTAGTGGTGAAGTGAGGTAGTTGTTAGGCAATCCCGAGAGAGGGTGATAAGTCCCATAGGAGTGTGAACTCGTTAAACATCTAGAGGCGAGCCCGAGAGGGTGATAAGTCCAGAGGCGAGCCCGAAAGGATGATAAGTCCAGTTGGAGTGAGAGCTCGTTAAATATCTAAGAGGCGAACCCGAGAGGGTGATAAGTCCAGTTTGAAGGAATTTCCCTAGGAACAGGGAGAGTGGATGTAGGAGCTTGAGTCTCCGAACCACTATACATTGTTGTGTTCTTTACTACTTTACGTTCTTATCTTGTCATATGCATTCGATTATAAGCAAAACACAACACATGAGCTTAAAAGGAGAAAAATCTGGAATCACCATTCCTTCACCCCTGTTTTTATATGCATTTCATGATTATTCCGCATTTCATGGGTTTTTCACCGGGCCTATCAATTGGTATCAAAGCAGGAGTTCAAAAGGTTCACTAATTTCAAAGTGACCAACTGAACTGATCTTTTTAAAGGAAAACCCGTTTCTTTAAAAATGCATATATTTTAATATTTGGTGTCATTGTTGGGATATTTTTAGTTTTGATGAACTATGTCAAAACATTATCAACTTGTGTTATTCAAGTTAATTTACAGATAACAAGTTGAGGGGGAACGAAAGAACAAATTGAGGGGGAACTCACGGAATCAGAAGTAGATGATCGAGATCAGACGAGGCTGCAGACGAGACTGATCGAGATCAGATGAGTTAGATGAGTTCCGGAGTCAACTGATGAGTTGTGCAAAATTCAGAAGTAAAGAAAAGTTAAAGCCAGCAAATCAGAAGAGAAGGTTGCAAATCAGAAGATGAACAGATGAGACTGATCAAGATCAGACGTGATCAAGATCAGATATGATAACCTGATATGCTAACCTGATATGATGTACTTACCAGATGCTATCCTGATATGTTGATCTGAAGATGATTGATCCGATCACCGAAATGATCGGATCAAAGAAGAAATCGATAAATTTGGTAAAAAGTAAGATCTGAGACTCAGTAAGATCTGAGACTCAGTAAGTAAAACTGATCTGAGATTCAGTAAAGAAAACTGATCTGAGACTCAGTAAGTAGAAGTGACCGAGGGTCGATGTCCAAGTCGAAGAAATCAAACTCACCCACCGAAAGTGTCAAGATACCCGACGATAAGGTCCGGCCAATCAAGAAACCTGAGACTCAGTATGTAACTGAAGACACTGAGGCCCAGATAGACCTGAGGCCAAGAGCTAGAGCTAAAGATTGCTGAAGACTAAAGACCAAGACTGAAAGTGACCTGAGGGTCGATGTCCAAGTCGAAGAAATCGAACTCGGTCGGCTGAGTGTCGATACCCTGATCGACAAGGTCCGCTGAATCAAGAAACCTGAGACTCAGTATGTAACTGAAGACACTGAGGCCCATATAGACCTGAGGCCAAGAGCTAAAGCTGAAGATTGCTGAAGACTGAAGACCAAGACTGAAGACTCTTGTATTTCTTTATGTTCTTGTCTTTACTTTTGATAAGTTCATTGTAATCTGTAACTGATATCATACAATCAATGAAACTTTATCTTTATGCTCAAAGATAATACATCATTATCTTTTTACATGTCTTTATATTTGATATGCCTGATTATTGTTGAAGAAATTGTTGGGAGATTTATTGTGAAATTGTTGGGAGATATACCATTCTTGTAATAGGAAAAACTGAAACCTGAGTATAGGTTAAGTTTTTGTAACAAGATGGTTTTGACATCATCAAAAAGGGGGAAATAGTTGGGAGATGAATTTAATAAAAAAGATTTTGATTAGATCCCAAAACCCTGAATATGACATGTTCAGGATAATCTTGATAGATGAGTCAGGATTCAGTTTTAGAGTGTTCAGGATGTTATCTGCACAATGTATAGTCAGCAGATATAGATCAGGTTAGATTCTGAAGACTCAGTAAGTTTCTGAAGAAACTGAAGTTTCAGTATGAAACTGAAGTTTACAAGACTCAATGTGGAAATCGAGAATCAAGTCTGAAAATGAAATCGAGAATATGAAACCGAGAAATCAAGACTTCGATGAAATCGAGATCAAGACTTCGGTGAAATCGAGAATCAAGACTCGATATGAGACCGAAATCAAGACTTCGGTAAATCGAGAAACGAAGACTTCGGTATGATCAATCAGTATATCTCTGAAGACTCAGAAGACACTGAAGACTCAGAAGAATGATGATACTAAAGACTGAAGACAAAGGATACTGAAGGCACAGTAATTACTGAAGACTCAGTAATGTACTGAATGCTCAGTATAACCTGAATGTTCCGAAGCAAAAAAACTGAGGAATATAGCCGTTGGAATCCAGCTGACGTGGACCAATGAGAGGAAAACAACCAGCCTGAAAAAGCTTCAGAACTTACAAAGAATAGTATGGATTTAAATGTGATTCTCTCCAACGGTAACATTCAAATCCACACTATAAATACAAGTTCTTCCTTCATTATTACGTGTGGAAGTGCGGAGAAGATAGCAAATGATGCTGCAGAGCTAAGAGAACATATACTCAAGCTTTCCCACCATAGAACACAAGTCTGTAGGTATACACATATATTCAAAGAATGTTCTAGAACCCAATCTAAGCAACCCACGATGTATCCTAAGCTTAGAGAGATTTTCCCAACCTTAGAATTGAGGCTAAACAAATGTAAGGAAAAATCTCACCATAGTTGGAGACAACACCAAACCCAAACCCCATTCTCGTAAGAGATAACTAGTGGTGAAGTGAGGTAGTTGTTAGGCAATCCCGAGAGAGGGTGATAAGTCCCGTAGGAGTGTGAACTCGTTAAACATCTAGAGGCGAGCCCGAAAGGGTGATAAGTCCCATAGGAGTGTGAACTTGTTAAACATCTAGAGGCGAGCCCGAGAGGGTGATAAGTCCAGAGGCGAGCCCGAAAGGATGATAAGTCCAGTTGGAGTGAGAGCTCGTTAAATATCTAAGAGGCGAACCCGAGAGGGTGATAAGTCTAGTTTGAAGGAATTTCCCTAGGAACGGGGAGAGTGGATGTAGGAGCTTGAGTCTCCGAACCACTATACATTGTTGTGTTCTTTACTACTTTACGTTCTTATCTTGTCATATGCATTCGATTATAAGCAAAACACAACACATGAGCTTAAAAGGAGAAAAATCTGGAATCACCATTCCTTCACCCCTGTTTTTATATGCATTTCATGATTATTCCGCATTTCATGGGTTTTCCACCGGGCCTATCAAAACATGTGATCACTCATCACAAAACTACAGTAAAACCCATCGAAGCATCTTGGAAGAGTTAGCAAAAGAAATTCAATTTGGGCATCATCACAATACTTAGTTCCAAGATAAGCCAGTTTTTCAAAATGGTGTTTAATTCTGAAAACTTGCTCCCTTACGGGTGTTCCCTCAGCCATCTTTAGCCTAGCCACGTCGTCATTTTTAAACTGATTGATCATGCGGTCTTTTGTTAAAAATATTTCTTCAAGACTTTGCATAATTTCTGCAGCAGACTCAACACCTTCATGAATGTGTCTCAAATCATCAGACAGTGAAGTCAAGATTACACGTTTCATAGGTTCATTGGCCTGCTCCCAAATATTATACTCGTGTCTTTCCGCATTAGGTGATTCATCAGTAGGCTTACGTGGCTTGGGTACATCAAGAATCCAATGATGTTCTTGTGTAGGTAGGACAAAACTCATATTTCATTTTCAAACATTTTAGTTTTCACCAGTTAATTGGTGTTCTTTGAGTGTATATAACAGTGGATTAAAAGGTTGCGACATGATGATCTGAAATAAACAATAATATGCATAAGCACAAATATATCACAAGATTTGATCACATGCATCATATTAAAATCTCAAAAAAATATGAACATGCATCAGCCAACATCTCAAAACAGTTTAAATAAGCCACGTGGGGTGGGTCATTATTTAAACACATTCAATCGATTCTAAAAACAAAAACGATTACAAACCTTTTAATATCCAGATTAATAGTTGGCTCCCACTTGACCAATATAAAATTGATAGGGGGACTTGGGGGAAGTATATGCATATCAATTTTATACCTAAGTAATAACCATGATTAAATCTGAGATTATTATTTCATATTGAACGAGCCTCGTGGGGAGGGTCATCGTCGCCACTAGTAATAATCCACAATCATCCATTTGGAATTTATTCATGTGAAAGCTAACTTTTGACCGTCCCGTGGGGGGAATTTCTCCAAAAGAATTCACAAATAAATAAATCATGGAGGTCAAAATTAATTCAATTTTATTATCCGGAATAAAATTGTCAATTAATTATTTAAACATACTTAGTAATTTTTGAAGGTGAGATTTTTCATTGAGCAACTCTCATGCAAACACATTTAAACAAATTAAATAAAGCATAAGATAACTCAATAGTAAATCAAGCAAAGCAGAAAAATAAACATATTGGGCACAAATTATCAAATTGTCATGGTTTGATTTTTCTTGGCTTGATCTTCAAGAAACGCCGTCTTGAATTTCTCCCACTCGATCGTCTCGAAAAGAACTCCATCTCGAAACGCCACGCCAAGTAGCTCGCAACCGGGATGCATGCCCGCATCCGGCCGGCCACTTGCCCAAGTCAGCCTCGATACCTCGACACGCCTCGGAAGCCGCACTTTGTGCTTTTGGCACGCCCCGGCAAGGTCCCGATTCCTCGGCGGTGACACAGCGCATCCGCCTTCATGCCAGCCTTACACCTTCCTACCCAGCGGAACCGGAACGGCCTTTCTGCGTCCCCAAGACCACCAGCGCCACTTCACTTCCGTCCGCTTGACCAGCTCCGCGCAAGGTGCAGCGTCGCCCCTAGCCCGCCCGTCTTGCGATCTTGATCCTCGGCCAGCGCCTCGGCCCTCGGCCTCACCCCATGCTGTCGCGTGCCTCTGTAGCGTCCGCGTCATCCACGTGCCTTCTTCCCAGCACGTTTAGCGCGACGCCGCCGCCGCCTAAGTGCAGATTTTATCCTTTAATTCTTCGTCTCCGTCCTCATTTCCGATCCGGTTATAATTTATTTACAAAAAATAAATAAACCTAGATCTAGACTAGTCTATTACATTGATCAAATCAAACAAATCCTAATCTACTCGTGGATTTTCTCACGAGGCAAAACTAATCCGAACGAATCGAATTAAAAACCACAATTTATATGCATGCATAAATAAACACATTAAATTTTATGACAATTGGATACCTGCAAAACAGATCTAGCAATTCTACTATCCAATTTCAAATTTAATGACAGCGAATTAAATTACAATTTAAAAAATTCAGAGCCCAAAATCGTGGCTCTAATACCAGTTGTTGGGGAATAAGTTGCACAGATCTATTCGGGGTGAATATTTAAATACAAATTTAATTCTTATAATTATTACTAGCATGAATTAATCCTATATTAATTCAAATAATAATCCAACAACAAATCATGCATATAATTAATTAACGTAAATCCTACGCATGCGGAATTCTACGAGTTTACGTGAACGTACCTCTTGGGACGGCAATGGTCTGGCTGATTAGACTAACCAAAAGAACTTCCCAAGTATTCCCTTAATCCTTGTTCGACTATCCGGTGGTAGGACACTTGTGAACAATTAACAAAATGAAAATAAATTATGTTGCACCAACTTTGTGGATTTACTAATTTTTCCAGCACATGGAATTGTACTTGGGAATGAAAGAGTCATCCCCTATTTATAGAGCATAGGTGGTCGAAATTTTGGGTAGAAAATAATGTGGGAAAATCTTTTCTTGATCTCCAAGAAATCTTGAATATATCTCCTATATTATTTTTCCCATAATTATAATATTCCACAAAATCCCACCTACTCTTTGTTATGGGATATTTTCGAAAATAATAGGCAAGATTCCAAGATTTGGATCTTCTTGAATTTATGAGATATTCTTGTATTTCAAGAAATACATATCTTCCATAATATCTTTTCAAGAAAATCAAGAAAATCTTTCTTGCCCTTTATATTTCGAAATTATCTTCATGAATAACCAAGTGGGAGATTTCTTGAATTTAATGAGATAATCTTGTATTCCAAGAATACATATCTTCATTCCATAACAAAATTCAAAGAAAATCTTTCTCCCCTTTTATCCATAAATTTCGAAAATAATGAGAAAAAAATAAGCAACAATATTTATTTTATTTTAAACACTTTTTTTCGCTTATTGGACTATATGTTGGGCTACTTTCGAGGGGCCTTTAGGAGAATTAAGATTGGACCTTCCAATGGATCTTGAATTATCAATATTGAGCCACAATATTATTCAAGCCCATAAATATTAATTAATCCCACTACATAATTAATATTGCACTATCCATCTTAACCCATATTACAGTCAATATGACTCCCGATTATTATTTCCCGTGTTTAAGATTATCTAGCCCATCAATTAATTCAAGCCACTGAAATAGCCTTCCGTTAATTAATATCTTTTGTCCTTGGTCAAGGAACGGTTCAACATTATTATCCATACCGAAAACTAATTCCACTTGCATGATTTGGTATGATAAATCTTATGAACCTCTCAAGGGGGGCAAATCGTCGAACAAACAAAAAGCTTGCACACACGATTCTCCGTATTAAATCTTAGCAATCACATGTGACCAATAATATTGCCCAAGATAAAAAGTATTGAATCTCGTTGATTCTCTACCCATGATAAGTCAAAGCAATAGTTACCAACCACACGTGATCCTATTTAAGGAACGAAGATTAAGAAATAACAAACCACTGAGGTCTAATTCTTCCTTGTTCAGTTCTGAAGAATTTGTCCTTCTGTAGTTCCTATTCAGTGCATTAGTCATGCACTAGTGTAATCTCTTGGTCAAGGCAAGTCAATCTGAGCCTTACACTTCAACCTTTCACGATGGATTGTTCATTTCCATCTAGGTCGTGAATGGTGTACTTTTAGTTACAAGGGACTGTTAATTTAATCTTTTTGTGATCTGGTATCACTAAATTAACTACAATGTAACACATACTATTTAATGAACAGTTATGCAATAAATATATGTAACATTCCATGATATTTAAAGCATCAGTGGTAAACAATTTATTTCAGTAAATAAGTCCGAAATTCAGTTTTGATTGTACAAAGTAAAAAGCATACTTTCCAGTATAATCCCAACAGTCTTCCTAACACAAAATTATAGAAGTTTTAGAATGTGAGATGAATTTGGAAGAGGATGTTGGACTTTGGCAGAAATTAATTTTTCAATTGATGAATATGCAGACGAAGGTATGGAAGGTCTTGGTTATACTAGAACATAGGCTAAACACTATCATTGATCCAATAGACAAAGAAGCATGGTGTATGAGGAAACTGGATGCCTAATGTGATATTTTAAAACCAATTATCTAAGAGTATATTATTTTATCGCATCTACCAGATGGATATTAAAGAACATATAACTAATATTTTTTTTGGCCGATGCAAGAATGTTAATTGATTTTAAGTACTTTGGTGACGTTATGTCATTATATACTACATATTGCACTAGTCGTGCACATCAACAACATGTTATGTTCTCAAACTTCAACCATCAATGATGAGTGGTGATTTTTTGTGCATTACTTTTATCAAGGGCGTAGACTGGATAAAAAATATAGAGTCGGCAAAAATCTTGGAATGAATACAGTACAAAACTAAAAGTATAAGTTTCGCCCTACGGTTCTTTATTCGATGGAATTCACCGATAATAGAATCATGATTAATGTCTTTAAAAATTATCTTTCAATATAGACAACAATAGAATCTGATAGGTAACCACTCTCCATTTTGTTCCGAAGAGCACTCTTGTCATGCTTTATAGCTGAAAATGCTCATTCGATCATCGCAATGGTAACAGGAAGTGGCAAAACAAGGTGAATCAATCTCGTAGTCAAAACATGTGTTTGCGCCTTGTTTGTCTCTACTAACTTCTGGGATAATTCAGAAATAGTTGACAAATTTTGAAAACTTTCATGAGAAGACATCAACTTTGAAATGTTGCAATTGAAGTCTCAAATAGAGCATTTCTTTATCAATAATATCATCATATGATAAAATTTATCGGCGATATCATAAATATGACATTCATTAAACAATCTGAAATTGTGGAATTAAAACTACATGTGGAATTAAAATGAGAACTCCAACGAGTTTCTTAGATGATGCAGAATACCCATTTGATTAGCTCATTTGCTTGTTTCAAGTTCTCCTGTACGATTGTACCTATCTTTTCTGCAATTTCAATAGCTTGGACGGATCGCAGTTTGGCATGACGCTTATGAGAAGCATTAACAATATTTACAATCTTCTTCAAGTTTAAAAAAAACAATAAACTAATCGTACTTTTCCACCTGCAACAACTAATGTTAATTGTAATCGATGAGCAAAACAATGAGCATGATATGCATAAGGACAATCTCTCAAAAAATAGCTTGCAATCTATTCCATACACAATCAATATTGATCGGTAAATAGTACCTTTTACCCCACATATTGCATATTTACATGTTATGCTGACTTAAGATAATACATATTTATTTCTTCAGTGTTACAACAATAATATGTTTAACATGTACAATGTCAATAAAACAAACAAATCTTAACATAATAGTCATTTGCTCTTTGTTAAATATATTTTTAGCTTCATCAATTATAATGCAAAACTTTGAATCACCAATCTCCTCACGAATTTTGTTTCTCACCCGACTACCAAAGATGCTCAAAATCTCTTTTTGAACTGTCGGTGATATATATTTAACATTTAAAGGAGCATTCTCTTAAACACCATCATTAATTTTAATATTCATATCTCCCAAAAGTTTTATCATTTCAATGAGATTATCTCGATCTTTGGAAGATATCGACTTGTCATATCCTCTTGATGCACATGATTGCATATTATCTCTTTTGGTTTTCCCGATTAATTGCTTTATCAATTTTTTGAAAGACATTCTTTAAAGACTTTGTAACACCCCGTCCCAAAATTAAATAAAAGAACTCTTTAAAATAATTTTTTATGTGTGCTTTCCTTTCCAAGTAAATTTTAGAGCGTGTACATTTGCTAAGATTTTATTCCTGGGAATCGAACGAGTATTTTGAGCAAGAGCACTCCTAGCATTTTAAGAAATGAAATATTTAAATTAAGCTTTTACCATAAGTTATTAAATAAAAATATTCGAGAGAAAAGAATATTTAATAAATTAAGGTTTTTCGTATAAAAATAAAAAATCTAACGAATAATAAAAATGACGATGAGAGATTCGTCTCGTCTACTAAATTAGAATTTTTGAAGAACTTTAAGAAATTTTAATATTTGATTAAAATAATTAAATAAATAATTTTCATCTCGAAACGTGAATATTTAATTGCTAAAAGTCCTAAACAATTAATTCTAACGAGACCATAAATTTTGTTTATCAAAATTACAAATTTAAAATATAGATATGGAGTGAGATTAATATCGAATGGTAATAAGCCACTAAGTAAATATCTTCTACAAGTTTTTTTTAAGCCACATAAAAAGACTTGGGCTAAATTCTGCCACAAGCTACCTTACTATTCATATTAAACTTTTAATTAAACTTTTAACTCGAAGAATTAAAGAATTATTCTTCTTCCAATCCTTTAACCACCAACTCCTCATCCTCTATAAATAACCTCCATCACAACCCATTTCACCTGCTAATTTCTCTCAAAGCACCGAAACTCTGCAAAATTGCTAAGCAAACAAAAAAAAAATGAGAGAGAAGAGGAGGCTTATACCATTTGTTAAACACTGCTTAAAAAAAAAATCCACCATTTGTCTAGCTTTGCCAAAACCAATACTAAAAAATAATATTGTACATACAATTCAATCATGTAAAGACAAACAGCCGATTGAAATGACCATAAAATTAATCGATGTTTCCTTTCCGTATTGTTTCAAACTTTCATAATAAGCAAGTGAACTGCATTGCCAGTACATCACTCTCACTGTCCTCTATGCTTTATGCAGCGGCAGCACATTCACAATTGCTAAATCTACACGGTGAGGATGGGACGTTGACATATTATGTGTGTCGCGCGGTGGGAGCGACTGACAATTGGTTTTTTTTTTTTCAATTTTTTTAATTAAATTTGAATTCATTTATAATTTATTAATTATAATTAATCCCACACTAATTAAAAGTATTAATTGATACTCCCCGTCCCATAATAATAACGTACACATTTACTATTTTTACGTGTTTTTACGAGCGAGTTTTTTAAATAATTTACTTATAAAGTATTAGTTGTTTCATTAATTAGTTACTTGAAAAAATGTTTGAAAAATATTAGTTCAATTATCAATTTAAACATGAAAAAATAAATATACACATCACATGAAAAAATAAATACACAAATTACAAGAAGAAATAAATATACACATTATATGAAAAATAAATATATAAAAAAATTTATTTCTTTCTCCTTATTTCTTTCTCGTATAACATTTGAATTAAAAATAAAAAAAATGTATAAAATTTATCCTTCTCTTTCTTTCTAGACTCATAATTAGCACGACGTCGCGGTTCATCCTCGTTGTGTAATTTACAGAATAGCTCTATCCTGCTTTGAAAACCTAAATGTATACCATTTACAGAAGGGTCACGTGTATGTTCCCAGTATGCAGATATGAATGGTACTGGATGCTGGTCGGTTGTCATATGCAACTGAAATTATAGTTAAAAAATTATAATTATAATGAACTAAAATTATAAAATAAAAAAAAATAAAAATAACATTATTATAGTTTTTCTTACCAATATCCAATGAGAATTGGCGTGCACGTTCCCAAAGACCAATTTTGTGGTCGGATGTCCTCGATACTCATCGGTTATTGCGGGAAGACAAAAAAAATCATCATGTTCACTAAATGCCATTACGAAAACGTTATATGTGGTTGCAACGAGGTATCCATATTCAGGTAATGAAAACCATTTGTCTGGTTGAGGAAAACCGTCGGAGTGATCAAGTGTATTTTCAAAATCTGGCATGGTTATGAAACCACGTAAAACGTTTTCGTATAAATCGCCTCTTATTCTCAGCTCATTAAAAAGATCGTTTCGTACAGTAGGCCATAGGTTCTCGCTTCCGTAGATTGTGAGTGCAACAGCTCTAAATCCACAGTTCCCATCTCCAATTACATCATTGTAGGATTGAATGTAATATCTCATGTATGGAGGAAATTGGCCCTCCATCGGAGAATTAATAAACTGTATTGGATAGTTAATATATGTTTGAAAATTGGGTGACCTACCTGAACTAGCGGTACTGTTGCGATGCGGGGCATCAGGAGGTGGGGGTGGGGGCCTCCTCTGGGCTTTGAAGATGGAGTTTCTGGCGAGTGGCCCAGATTTTTGAAAAATCTGTTCCAAATATCTTCAGAAAAACTCATCGTATATCTTTGTGATGTGTTATGTCTACGATCAGTTTCTGGTGGAATATCCTGTTGCGCATTAGTTGCCGCTACTCTCCCCTTACCTCTTTTTTTAGTAGACTTCTTTATTCCTACACTCTTGCCCAATCTCTCCCACCAAGAAGGTTCACGATCGTTGTCTTCATTCTTCTTTTTTTTTTTTTTTCAACCTTCGGCGGTGGAAAAATGTCTTCTGTTTCATCATCGAATAATTTCTCGTAGCTTTACTACCACCGTCATCATACGTTTCGGTGGTAGGTACACCAGAAAAATTTATATCCAATGTTGTCCAAAACGAGTCTATACAATTTAAAGGTATTTGGAGGTTGTTTGTTAAGTGCCTTGCAAGCTCTCATTGGCACATAAGACCATGTGTTCTCTTGAGATAGTAGCCGCATTTATTGTCACCCAGCTTCCTATTCATTTCTTCCACAATGAGGTCGAACGCCTTAATACTGATATTGCGCACTAGTTCACCATAAAATTCTATCTCTAGCATATCAGTCCTTGTCTTGTGGCGACTAAACCTGGATTGCTTTTTTATCTAGCATATTTGCAACTCCATAACTTGGTGAAGCTTTTTGAAGATGATGTCAAAGTACTTCCTAACGCCGTCAAAGTTTTTTTTCACCATATGGTGTTCTTGTTCAGCTCTACATTAATAATTAAATCAATTGTGTTTAAATGATTGGATTCAGTATGTATAGGCCCAATAAATATAGTGATGGTTTCATCGGTAAATTAAATCAAGTGTAATAGTGTAATAATGATGGTTTCATCGGTAAATTTCCAAAATATAATAGGTAACATAAAAGAGTATAAATATTGTACGGTTACCTGTTAGTGGTGTTATTTCCGTAGTGCAGATGTTTATCGAGATGTGCCCCTAAAATTCTCATTTGATGCGGCCTAAGCCACGTATCTTCACAATATTCAATTAGCCACTCAAAACACCTGTATTTTTCCTGTACAATATCCCACCTAATTTGCCACTCTTCAGGTGTGCGCCCCTGGACTGCATAGTTCCACCAGAATTTAAATGTCTCAGCATACTTTTTGTTAAATCTCTTTTGGAGAAGACCCAGGCCGTAAATAACTTGTTCTACGTGGCGCCTGCATAACTGTGCTTGAGAATTTGGAAAAATTATATCCACAACATTCATCATCGCGTAAGCCCTGTCCGTAACAACTACATTTGGTTGGCGCCTCTCGTACAATCCCCGAATAAATCGTAAGATAAATTCGAAGTGTTCCTGCGTTTCACGGATCATAAATGCGTACGCGATGGTGAACGTCTTGTGAGTGCTTGTGGCCCCAACAGCCTCAAGTAAAGACATACCATACATGTTTGTGTTGTATGTCGTGTCAATGATTAATACTTGCGGATACAAGTTGACCATTACAACCGAACATGGATGGCTGAAAACTACATCTTCGAGTTCGTTCATCTGATTTGTCCTAAAGTCATACCTATTTTTTTTTGAAAAACTAATCAATTTTTTATATAAAGTAATCAAATATTAAATTGAATCACGTTTGGAGAGAATGACCTAATTTATAAAACAATCATAAAATATTATTCTAGTACTTACCTGTAATTACGTTGTTGCAGTAGGTATATGAAGTTTTGCGTTGTGGTAAGTTCCTCTCGGTCGTCTGTCCTTATCTTTTGTTGTGCATTGTATATTCTCTATATGTCCGTAGAATTTTGGGAATTGATGGCCTTTACATATCCCAAAATGTTTGTCGAAGTGACATTCATTGAATCTAGCAGCAGCACATGTCTGTACTCTTCGGGTGTTAATTGACCAATTCTGGAACCCTCTGCGCATTGTGGAAATGGATGATTGTGTGTCCCGTTTTTTACAATAATCAACCAAATATCATGCTCTGGGGGGTGGGGTTACAATGCTTTGCAACTAATAAAAATGGACAATATTTTTTAATGGTTTTGGTATTTCGCACATTCTTTGTTTTTTTACATACATATTTGCCACCTTCACTACACATATACCTTACCGTTGTTTCATTAGAAGTACGCCTAAACAATGTGATATTTCTCATACGGGCCATACTCGTAACAAAAAAATGAACTCCTTCTTTTCCGTGTAAACAAGGTTTTCAGCAAAGCTTAAAACGAGTATAAACTAAAGGGCCAACCATTTTAAGACGACGATCGAGTAGCTAGGAACAGATAGTTACCAAACCGAACTCTCTTCGAGGATTCATGAAGTTAGTTATCCGATCCAAGCAACTCGGGATCTCTGGACACTCGGGACTCGGTTGAGATTATCTGAGGTATCTGAAAGCGAGCTCAGGATCACTATCTCAATTAGACTTTGACTCAGGAGTGATCTGTGCTTCTCGAACCTAATCTTCAGGATTATCGACCCAAGTTGACCTCGATGAAGAAAAAAAGTTTTAAAAACACCAACACGTATATTCCCCATACACGTGTAAGACTTCGTTGCACCGGACCAACAAGTGGTATCGAGCGGTGGGTTCAACTTGACCACTGCTTTGTTGACCAAAGTTTTATTTTCAAAAATACTTGTGGTCTATCCGAATCGATCTTATTTGTTGAAAAAAAAAAAATTTCAAAAGATCGGATAAAAATGTCTTCCAAAAAAACTTCCCATGTTCTCGATTGGAGAATTATGATCTATGGAGATCGAGAATGCAGGCTCATCTCAGTATTCAAACATGAGCGTATGTGGAGAGTGGTCTCTCAAGGACCATTCCAATTTACCGTGGTGAATCCCCGGAGAAATGAAGATGAGAGAATTGATCCTAGAGCGAAATTTCCTAAGTCGATGATCAACTCGACTCTGAGGAGAGAAAGTTAGTCAATCTAGACTACATTGCAAAAGACACACTATACAAAGACAATTGATGATGGTGTGATGGGAATGATCTCTCACCGTAATACCTTGCTAAAGAGATTTGGGATACACTAGTTGTAATGTGCGAAAGGCACGATCATCATATAAAAGAAAACAAACTTTCAAAGGGCAATTGGAAAGTTTGATAGTTTTGAAATGGATGATGGTGAATCAATAGACAAATTGGAAGTCGATTTCACTAAAGATCATGAATGATCTAAATGCACTTGGAAAGAAATATCCACAAAGAGAAGTTGCATTGAAAATTCTTAGAGGTCTTTCTAAGAAATGGGATATACATCTTTGTGGTGATTGAAAACACCAAAAACATTAGTTCAATGCCCTATCAACAAGTCTTCTCGAAATTTGAAGGCCTATGAATTTGTAATTGATAAGAAATCCAAAAAGGTCAAGCAAAGAAAGATGATTCTTCATCTAGTAAGAATGTGGCTTTAAAAGTCAAAGATAAAACCAATAAAACTAGAGAGTTCGAGAACCCCCATGCCAAAAAATCGGGATGAGCTTGAGGAAAAGCTAGCACCGATGGCAAGGAGGTTTGACCGGACTTAATAATAGATTTGGAAAATACAAAAGCTATTACAGAACCACAGTACCGAAAGAAACCCGAGGACGATCAACCGAGAAGAAGAAGGACTGAAAGTTCAAGGATCTTCATCCGAAAAAAGGACTCCAAGTCCAAGGAAGAAAGTGATCGGGATGATGATATCAACATCTGCTATAATTGCGGAAGAAAGGTCACTTCGAAAGATGATTGTCCGTTTGAGTGCTAAGGAGAGAAGAGAAAGGCAAGCTAAAAGAGATAAGAAGTTCTCTAGCAAAAAGGTCATGGTTGCGGAAGAACAACACTCGAGGAGGGATCTAGCTCTTCGGATGAGATATTCTCGAGACAAAGAAAGTGATGACATATGTTCGATGGTCATTGAGGAGGTAAACTCTTCTTTCTCTCGTTGTTGCTCCTACACTAGCACAAGAGTTTTCAAGTTCCACCGAAAACAAATCATTTTGACTGATGGATTCTTTTGAGAATCGATGAAGGACTATCTTTGTTGTCTGCAAGGATCGCTAAATAGAACTCAAGAGCGTAATAAGGAACCGAAAAGTTGAAAATCTAAAATGGAAAGACTCTAGCAATCTTGAAATCACTTCTCAATTAATGGGAGCTACTTGATGAACCGGATGTTCGAAAAGTACAACTCTCGAAGAAAGAGAAGTTCGATAATGACCCTAATCGAAAAGCTAGAGAAATCCATTTGAAGAGATTCATTAATCGAACTAAGTTCAATGACCTCTCCGAGAAGCATGAAACTCTACAAAAACTCTGTGAGGATAGTGCATGTAAGAAAGTTAACTCTCTTGAATAAAGCATCTAATGTAATAGATGAAATTTAGAGTTACCGAGAGATCCGCCACTATAAAATGGGATTGGGATACATTCCAGGGGAACCTCACAAGGTCATCTCAATGTTGCATCAAGTAGCAAGAAGACAATCTTTGTAAAACCAATGGCACCCACACTTCAAACCAAGTAATGCCCAAGGTTGTAGACAAGGGAAAAGGACCTATGGTCTCGAAAAAAAATCCGAATGATCGGGTTAAAAAGCCCAAACCTCGGATGAAGCTAGAAAACACGAAAGCGATCGATTGAAAAGTTTCGAGCAAGTACTTCAAAGCCTCGGGCTAAGAATGCAAACCCCAAAAGCTCCACATCGAACCATCGAGGAATCCTCGGATGAGAAACACTCAAAGCCAGAGACATTCTCAATCGAAGAGACCAAGTCCTAAGTATCTTTGAAACCCAGTTCAAAGACAGCAACCTGAACCCCACTTGCCTAAGGGTGAAGGTTACTGAACCCGAGTCAACAAAGATTTAGACCAAAAGCACAAAAAGCCTAAGCATCCAACAACTTTGAACCAAAGAAGAATTCAAAAGCCCATGTTCATGCTAAAGCTAGCACACATACACGTAAAACCGCTAAGGCACCCGTGAGTAGTAGATGTGTATGTTGATGTTTATGGAAGACAAATTAGTCACTCTAAAGTGATTAGAGTTGTCGAGCGATTTGGATTCCGAAAGGTACATCTAACCTTGTAGGACCCTACACAAATTGGGTACCTAAGAATTGATCTGCTTTTTCGGAGAAAAAACAAGGGCACCGAATCGACTAAAGATCACATGGCACCGATGAAAGCGAGAGATGAAAAAAAGCTCTCGATATATGGTATCTTGACAAAGGATGTTCAAGACATATGACAGATACAAGAAGATACTCGATGACTATGTTGAACAAAGAGGCCCACGAGATCACTTTTGGAGATAACTCCAAGGATGATCAAGGATATGGAACTTTGGAAATCGACTCGATTCATATCCATGGTGTTTCATATGTATCTGGATTGAAGCATAATTTGCTTTCAATTAGTCAATTCTGTGATAAAGGTTTTAATGTTGAGTTCTCTAAGAACTTATGTTTTGTGAAAGATGATACATCACGTAAAAGTTTCTTGTTGACCGGGTACAAGAAAAGGGAATGTGTATCTTCTTTGATTGGAGTTCAACTCCTAAATATACATGTTTGGTTGCTAAAAGTTCCACAGATACCAGTTGGTTATGGCATAAAAGAATGAATCACCTAAATTTCAAAACCCTGAACAAGCTTGCAAGATTATCTCTTTTGAGAGGGTTGCCTAATGAAGTATTCAGTAAGGAACATATTTGTGATGCGTGCGAAAGGAAAACAAATAAGAGCATCATTTAAAAAGCAAAGTAGATGTTTCTAACGACGAAATACTTCGATTCTTGATATGGATCTTTTTGGTCCTATAACACCAGTGAGCACTAATGGTAGGAAATACACATTGGTAGTAGTTGATGACTACTCAAGATATATTTGGGTCATATTCTTACTCAGTAAGAAAGAGACTCAGATAAAGTGCGAAATTCATCGAAAAGGCTCGATGTTGAGAAAAATCTGAGTGTGGTCAAAATCGATCGACAAAGGAACCGAAGTTTATAAATCATATCATATCGATTATTGTGCGAAATGGAATTTCACATAAAACATCACCGCAAGGACCCCTCAACAAAATGGTGTTCTTTGAAAGAAGGAACAGGACTCGAAAAGAAGTTTTGCAAGGACAATGATAAATTGAAGTTGATATTCCTAAAAGATTTTGGGTTTGAAGTCATCAACACCGCATGCTACTCTCGGAAACAGATCCATACTTGACCAAGAGTCAAGGCAAAACACCCTATGAGCTTTGGAATGAAATGAAGCCTCTTGTTTTTTTTTTTCGTGTTTTGGTTGCAAGTGTTTCATACACAATAATGGTAAAGATCGGTTGAAAACATTTGATAGTAAAGTTCGATGAAGGAATATTCTTAGGATATTCGAAGTCAAGAAAAAGCTTTCGAGTTTACAAATCTGTAGGACTCTTATTGTGGAGGAAACACCTCATGTTGTTTTTGATGAATCTACGTGTGTTCGGAAGAAACAGAACATGATCTTGAGATGAACCGACTAAGAGGATCACCAGATTAAGCCCGAAATGAAAGATAAATCATCCATCGAACGAGAAAAGAAGAAGTCACTCACATCCTATGATTGGAGTGACTCAGACTCAGATAAAGAAGTTCAGGATGGAACTCAGGATGGTTAGACTCAGGAAAACCAACACTCCAAAGGTGATCAATCTGAACAGACACCGCCTCGGACTCGGTATGTGATGCCAATGAAGATGTGGTCACAGCTGAGGCAAATTCTGAATCTATCAACCAAAGGGGAACAAATGTCTCTGACAATGTTCTGAATAGAATTTCCCCTGAGGAAGATGATTCTCTTTCTCCTTTTCCGTTGTTCCCTGAGTTTACTGAATTAACTGAACCTAACATTTCAAATGTTGAGGATACTATTGAAGGGGGAACATCAAGAAGGAAATGGTTAGATAGTCATCCTACAAGTCAGATTGTGGGTGATCTAACTGAAGGTGTTAAAACAAGAAGGTTCCATGGTGAAAGTGCACTATTCTGCTGCTTCCTATCAGAGAAAGAACCTACTGAGATTGGTGAAGCTCTACAAGATTCTCATTGGATTACTGCTATGCAAGATGAGCTGAATCAATTCTCAAGGAATGAAGTATGGGAGCTAGTAGATAGACCAGAAAGGCACAATGTCATTGGAACCAAGTGGGTTTTCAAGAATAAAATAGATGAAAACAACAACATTGTAAGAAATAAGGCAATGCTAGTTGCACAAGGTTATTCCCAAGAAGAAGGCTTGGATTATGATGAAACCTTTGCACCGGTTGCAAGACTAGAAGCCATCAGATTGTTTCTTGCATATGCTGCCCACATGAAGTTCACAGTCTATCAAATGGATGTGAAAAGTGCATTTCTGAACGGTGTGCTTAAAGAAGAGGTTTATGTGGAACAACCTCCTGGTTTCAAACAGAATGACCAAGTTTACAGGCTCAGAAAAGCTTTGTATGGTCTCAAGCAAGCACCCAGAGCATGGTATGATACTCTTTCTCAGTTTCTTACTGACCGTGGTTTTGTCAAAGGAACTGTTGATAGAACTCTGTTCAGGATAGAGGATGGGGAAGATATCTTACTAGTTCAGATATATGTTGATGACATCATTTTTGGATCTCCAAACCATCAGCGTGTGAAAAGTTTTCAACACCGATGAAAAGGCAAGTTTGAGATGTCAATGATGGGAGAGATGAATTTCTTTCTAGGTCTTCAAGTGAAACAATCAAAGGAAGGAATATTCATCAACCAGGCAAAATACACCAGAGATCTGATTGCTAAATATGGTGTACAGAATTGCAATGCAGTTAGGATTCCCATGAATACTAACTACAAGATGGATCCCGATTACAAGGCAAATCGATGAAGTCATACCGATTATAGAGGAATCATTGGATCATTGCTCTATCTTCTGACAAGTAGGCGGATATAACATTTGTTGTTGGGATATGTGCAAGATACCAAGCTAATCCTAAGGCTAGTCACATGGAGGCTGCCAAAAAGATACTGAAGTATCTTAAAGGCACAGTGAATAGAGGATTATGGTATCCAGCTGATGATAACCTTGAATTAACTGGTTACTCAGATGCTAATTATGGAGGTTGCAGAATTGACAGGAAGTCCACTTCAGGAACTTGTCAATTTCTAGGAAGTAAGCTGATATCTTGGTTTTCGAAGAAACAAACCTCAGTAGCAACAAGTACTACTGAAGTTGAATACATGGCTGCAGGAAGCTGTTGTGCTCAGATTCTTTGGCTCAGACAACAATTAAGGGATTATAAAGTTGTAGCCAATGAAGTACCAATATTTTGTGACAATAATAGTGCCATTGCTATTTCACAAAATCCGGTATTGCACACCAGATGCAAGCATGTGGATATCAGACATCACTTCATCGTGAGATCATGTCGAGAAAGAAGGACATAAGGATGGAGAAAATTCACACCGATAAGCGAGAGGAGATATCTTGACTAAACCTTTTGGTCAATCAAGATTTCGTGAACTTTCAAATTGAATTAGGGATGTTAGAACCAGGTGTATAGAGTAAAATCTGAAAAAAAAATTGAAGATTTTCAGATGCATGAAGTTTTTCTCGAATTCTCTTTGAGAAGCTCGAGGATAAAATGGAAATCTTTGAATCGGGTCTCGAAAACTCAGATTCTTGAAGGTCAAGATTCGAGCACAATCGAACCCATTCAAGATTTTCGATATTATCTTGACATTTTATCAAGGTCAGTACTCAGTAAGACTGATAGAGGGAAAATTAGTCTGAAGAAGTAATGACTCATGCGACTCATTTATTGCTTAAGTGAAGCTCGAAGAATCATTCACAATAAATACAAAACACACGAGGAATGTTTTTTTGGTGGATCGTTTTAAATTCGAAGAAGGTCAAAATCATTTAATGCTCTGCTACATTAATGACCAATGAGGATATTTTTGCGGCTTACTTTTTAGGAGATCGTTTGTTTCAGATAATTCGATTAATCGGAGATTAATCTCAACCGTTGTTTTTCTCCTAACCAACGTGATTCCCCACGATTTCAAAGCTATTTATACCCCAATAAGCCATTCAAGCCAAAATTTTATCAAACCCTTCGTTCCCAAATCCTCTGCAATTAAAAATTCCCTTTGCCCAGAAAATCTCAAACCCTAAATCTTCATTTCTCCAATCAATCTCTAAAATGGCCCCAACCTTGTTCGAGAGATTAGCCAAAACCAACAAGCCTTGGTACGAAGTTCGTTGTCTCACTCGAAAAGCACAATCAACTCAAAGCCGAAGAGGAGGCTCTGCGATATGATTCGATCAAGCTAAACTCACCATCTAGTCGCAAATTTCCACCGGACCGGAGTTTGCGAAAGAGGTAATCGAATTCATCTATAACTTGAAGATAGATGAAGAGGATCAGATGCATTCTAAGATTATTGATATCACATTTAGAGCGAATCGTCCAAATACATCGATTTTGAGAGGGATTTGTATATAGTTCAAAAAAAATCAATGATGTTTTTGAGCTCTGTGATAGAGGAGAGGATCTGCGGCGTGATATGCTCGGGTAGAGAGCGAGAGTACTTAGATAGGATTGCCGAGAATCTGTTAAATTTGAGGCGACATTGCATAAGAGGCACTTAAAGCCACAATATCGTGTGTTGATGGATATTGTGAGCAAGAGCATCATGAGTCTTCTTGGGAGTTTTGAGCGGTCGAGACTCAAGCTCGGATTGATGGCGGCGATAGAGGCCTCACCCACCACCGACTTCAACCGGGCTGAAATTTTTGATTCGACGGTGAGTGAGCGAACCAAAGTGTTGAAGAAGGTTGACGGGCGATCTCAATAAAAGGCAAGATCCATCATGCCACCAAAATTGCTTATATTTTGGAGATGTGCGAGAGAGAGAAGGATATCTTCGCCAATTCGACCTCATTCCCTAAGTCCAAAATTCTCTTTAAGCCCATTCTTTTGCAAAGAAGAGCCATCGGGGGAAGAGAGAAAATAAGGTAGAATCACCCGTTCTTGGTGAAAAAGAGACTCAACAAACCCGGGGAAGGTTTTGTTGGAGGCAAAGATGGAGCAGGTGCAAAAAATAATGAAGCGTAAGAACCTTGCCCCAAAGCGCAGAAGATTGGTGGTTCTCACCGATGAAGATGGCAAAGGATTCTCGAGGAGATTCAACCCGAGGGCCAAACCGCTCAGAGTTCGCCATTGCAAGTTTTGGCTCAGGTTATCTCAAAGGCACAAGAACAGACTGAGGAGCAGGTCTTCTCTGAGGTGCTTGAGACATCTCTAAGTTCGCACAAAATTTCTCGGAAATTTTCAAAGGAACTCAGCCTCGAGATTCCTATCGAAAAAGTGTCGCTCGCACAAATGAAAGAGCCAACTCGTAACCAATCGAGGAAGTGTCACCAGCCCCGTAACCCACTCTCCGATGCAAACCGAGGACTGATCGCACAACCTTCGAGGTCTTGGGACTCGGGAGCGAATATTCTTGATGAGCTCCTGAGTGATCTACTTCTTGATCCCTCGCCAGGCTTCAAACCGAACCGAGAGCCCGAGATGGAAGAAGGGCAAGGTCAAGAAGAAGGCGAGTGGAGGAGCAAGGGGGAACGGTTCATTCTTGACCACTACCCCGAGCTCACCATACCCCGATCCGCAAGATGTTTTCTTGATTAAGGACAACCGTGTTCATCCTCAATCGACTCTTCCCAGATGCTTGATATTCTTTTTGCATTCGAGGGG
Organism: Stenogyne calaminthoides; assembly: GCA_037126765.1. Taxonomy (NCBI): domain Eukaryota; kingdom Viridiplantae; phylum Streptophyta; class Magnoliopsida; order Lamiales; family Lamiaceae; genus Stenogyne; species Stenogyne calaminthoides. The sequence continues at coordinate 14,581,232 of JBBCBC010000004.1, forward strand.
GAAGACGGTGGAATGAGGAGACAACCTTCTCGATGACTTCTTAGGGTTCGTAGGATAAAGCTCGTGATGAAAAACTCCGATTTTGATGAGCCGTTCGGAGGAAGTTAGGCGAGAGGAGAGTTATCGGGTTGGTGCCCCTAAGCAATGAGACAAATTTCAAGATGGAGATGGGGACCAACAGGGAGATGCCGAGGATCGGTCCCCGGATGGAGAAGGAAACTTCGCTGTTTGATCAACTCCGAATTGGTCAACCTCGGATCGGTTAGCACTCTTCAGTACCTTTTTGGCACTATTAACAATTATGCCAAAGTTCTTGAAAAGTTCTATCTTTAATTACAAGTGTCGATAAATAGATTGAGGCTCGATTGGAGATCGGAGCTCGTAATGAAGTTTGAAACTCAGATGATCGGTCAAAGACAGGAGGTGCAGAAGGTTCCTGAGATCGACCTCACTCCCTTGATGGAGAAACTTGAGAAGGTTGAGCCAATGATGATCAAGATTGCTCAGATGGAAGAAACATTGGCCAATCAAGCTCAGAAGATGGAAGGTCTTAGTCACTCTTCAGAGCTGGTGCTAATCCAAAACACTCTAACCTCACAGATGACCTCCATGGAAGATAAAATAATGAAAAGTCGGAGGGAGTCAAGGTGAGCTCAAGATCTTTGAAATGAAACGAAGCACCCGAGTCAACCGCATTTCTAGAGGTGAAATTGGCGAGAGGAATGAAGTGATGATAAAATCATTGTTGAGGAAATGAGCTCAATGGTCATGACCAAGATGACAGAGATGTTCAAGGAAGCACTCTCTGGCCAGTTTGCCCATTTATCTGAAGAATTTTCGTGGCAAGAACCATCTAAGGAGACCGGAAGATGAACAAGATCGAGATAGCGGAGAGGGTTCATTTGTGTGAGCAAAGAGCAATATCACATGGACACAAAGATTCTCTCGGACTTCTTCCAAATTACGGTGCCAAGAAGGGGAAAAAGGAAGGTGAAGACCTCGGGAAGTTCATGGCACGTGCTTTGGAGAAGAAGGCTCGAAAAGATGTTTGAAATGTATAACCTAGCCAAAGCCTTAAGAGAAGTCGGGTTACTTGAGAAGTTGAAGTTCGCCGGTGGAAAAAGTCTATCTACACTCGAAGTTTACGAGCAAACCATGATTGATGTTGCAAGAGAGAAACCGAAAAGCTAGAGCAAAGGTTGGAACAAGCCAGCCGGCGACGATTTGCCTATGAAGAGGAAAGCCTTGGGCGGTGTTCAATCTGAAAGCAAGCGTGCAAAGGCTTCTAAGCCAATCCATAGAAAGCTGATTCTGGATGATGAAGAAACGGAAGAATCTGAGTCTCAACCTCAGAAGAAAGTCTTCAACACGAGAGATGCTCTGAAGACACTCCAAATAGAACAAGCTAAGAAAGCTGCTGCTTCGGTCTCAGGAGCGTCAGGATCGAAAAGAAGATAGATAGCGGTGGCGAAGGAAGTGAATTCGTGAAGTTTGCGAGCAAGAGGAAAGGGACATCAAAAGCACTAAAGTGACCCCACGTTGATAAATGGATGCCTATCAAACTCAACGATATGTGGGAAGAGGTCAAGAGAACCTTCTGGTTCAATTATGATGTTCTTAGGGAATGGAGAGGGGAAAGCTCAGATCAGAATGAAGCATTCATTGAATATCTTCTAACCTTCTATCCAAAGTATCTACAGAGTTGGATTAACCTTGCGGATGAAGGAGAGGTACAGATAGTAGCCCCTGGTCCATATTCTTATCCTCCTCCAAGACTTGGTAATGGCTTGGTGAATGAGAAGGTCATTACTCAAGAAATTGCTCAGTATGCTGGTCAGTTGGGTTTAACAGGAAACCGTCTGGATATCATCAAGGAGAGAAATGAGCTGAAGAAGAGATTTTTCGGAATGTTTGACCTGGAGGTGCCCGCTGATGAAGTTGAGAATGAAGCAAACTGAAGAGCAGAAGACTGAAGAGCCAAAATCTGAAGACTAAAGACTGAAGACTCGGAAGATTCTGTAATCTTTAAATTTTTGTCTTTTTGATTTTGTTGATAAACTCATTGTAATCTGTAACTCAAACCTATCATCAATGAAGATTTATCATTTATGCTCACAAGATAATATCTCATTATCTTATTTACATGTCTTTTATTTTGATATGCTGAATGAATGTCTCTGAACTGATTGTATGTTTATATGGAGGAAATTGTTTAAGTATTTGGTAATGAACTATTTAAAGAGATTCATTACTGAAGAAATTGCTGAATGATTTAAATTGTTGGGAGATAACAAATCTTGTAATAGGATAAACTGAAACCTGAGTATAGGTTGTATGTTTGTAACAAGATAGGTTTTGGCATCATCAAAAAGGGGGAAATTGTTGGGAGATGAATTTAATAAAGATATATGATTTTGATTAGATTCCAAAACCCCTGAGTATGACATGTTCATAATGATCTTGATAGTTGAGTCAGGATTCAGTTTTTAGAGTATTCAGGATGTTATCTGCAAAATGTATAGTCAGCAGATATAGTTCAGGGTAAGTTCAGAAGACTCTGAAGAACTCAAGATATGTTTCAAGAAACCGTTTTCAAGATGAAAATCAAGGTTCTCAAGACTTCGATATGAAATCGAGATATCAAGACTCAAGATGATATTGAGGAACCGGAAGGCTCAAATGAAGATTCAATTATGTCGGTCAAGATGTCTCGAAGACTCAAGACTCGAAAGACTCTAAAGACTCGAAGACCTCAAGACTCGTAAGACTCAAGACGCAAGATTGAAGATCAAGATTGAAGATCAAGAATATCAAGGCACAAGAATTATCAAGACTCAAGAAGGTCTTGAATGCTCAAAGATGAACTCCGAATGTTCCGAGGCACTGAATATATCTATCTGAAGGATGCAATACTGAGAAGATCGCGATTCCTTAGAAAATAGATATTTTCCAAGACATTCAAATGCAGACATTCCTATAAATACTGGTGACCCTCTACATTGTAAGGTTACGGGAAATTTATACGCAACTCAAGAGCTCAAACTTATTCTTGCAAAAGTTAAAGCACTCGAAAAACCTAGAATTTCCCAAGTGTTTCTATATTGAAGAGAGCTCACTATACTAAGCCTAGCTTGATAAGAATTATCCAAAGCTTAGTCGAGATATCCTAACCCTTTGCATTGTGCTTCATTGTAAAAGATATCTCATCCTAGTTGGAAACCAACCGAGAAACCCCAAACCCTTGAGAAGGTAGTTGGTGTGTGTTTGTTGGTGAGAAGAGTTGTAAAGAGTTAGTAAACTACGCGGAGTAGTCAGAAAACTCTAGAGGAGAAGTTAGTAAGCTACAGGGGTAGTCTGAAAGCTTGTTTGTGTTTGAGTAAGTAAACTACGGAGGTAGACAGAAAGCTCAAACTCGGGTTGGAGTAAACTAAGTAGTCCGAAACTTCGTACGAAAGTTGAGTAAGTAAACTACGCGAGGTAGTCGAAGCTCGAATGTTTAGTGAATTTCTCTGAGGATCAGAGAGAGTGGACGTAGGAGCTTGAGTCTCTGAACCACTATAATTGCTGTGTTCTTTATTGCTTTCCTTATCTGTGCTTAACTGTTGCATTGACTTGATTTTGAAAGCATATTTATCACTGATATTCAGTTGGAATTAATCCACTGAAGTTGCATAATTGAATCACATCCTAATCACTATTTCATAAAGGGAAGGTTTTCAGCAACGCTTAAAACGAGTATAAACTAAAGGGCCAACCATTACGCAAGACGATCGAGTAAATTAGAACAGATAGTTACCAAACCGAACTCTCTTACGAGGATTCATGAAGTTAGTTATCTCGATCCAAGCAACTCGGGATCTCTGACACTCGGGACTCGGTTGGGATTATCTCGAGGTATCCGAAAAAGCGGCTTCGGATCACCGCCTCGAAGAGACTTTGACTCGGAGCGATCTGTCTTTCGAAACCTAATCTTCAGGATTATTTGACCCAAGCTGACCTCAGTAAGAAAAAGTTTTAAAAACACTGAACACGTGTATTCCCCCCCATACACGTGTAAGACTCGTTTGCACCGGGACCAATAGATGTCCTCGATATTCATCGGTTATTACGGGAAGACAAAAAAAATCATCATGTTCACTAAATGCCATTACAAAAACGTTATATGTGGTTGCAACGAGGTATCCATATTCAGGTAATGAAAACTATTTGCCTGGTTGGGGAAAACCGTCGGAGTGATCAAGTATTAGTTGTTTCATTAATGGGTTAATTCTAAATAAATACACGACCTTTTGGTTAAATATCAATTTAATCACGACCTTCAAAATTTTTGTATTAAAGTCCAACCTTTGATATTGTTACAAATCGATACACGTTTTTTTTTCTCCGGCCGCGAAGAGCTGACGTGACTCACCAAAGCATTTGTATACTTGTCAGTTAGGATGATGCATATTAAATAATATTTTTAAAATTATTCAACATAATATTACACATTTTTTAAATAAATTAAAACAAAAAAATAATAATTAAAAGAAGTTAAAATCTAAAAAAAAACAATTAAAATATAAATAAAAAATAAAATTTATATTAATTTCATAAAATTGATCGAATCTCAATAAATAATTCACAAATTTAGTTTAAGGAGATCGACTGCAATAAGAACAACAAGTGAGGGGTTGAAGGAGTGACAATAGACAAAAAGTGTATTGAATGGGGGGAGATAAATTAAAGGATTACATTTAATTTTGTTTAATTTTGAAACATGGGAATATATTTAATTTTGAAACATTGACAGCGAGAATTAGTTTTTAAGGTTTGGAATTTAGATTTAAATAATTTATTTTATTTTTTTAGATTTTATTTTTTATTTTATTTTTAATTCACTTTTTAAATATTTTTTATATTTATAATTTAGACATTTCATCCTACTTGTAGTCTGACATAACAAAAACAATAGTTTCGGCGAGTCACATCGTCTCTTCACGGTAGGTGCAAAAAAACGTGTATTAATTTGCAACAACATCAAAGGTTGCGCTTTTATACAATAATTTTGAAGGTCATGATTAAATTGATATTTGGTCTAAAGATCGTGTATTTATTTAGAATTAACCATTCATTAATTAGTTACTTGAAAAAATATTTGAAAAATATTAGTTCAATTATCAATTTAAACATGAAAAAATAAATATCCACATCACATGAAAAAATAAATACACAAATTACAAGAAATGATAAATATACACATTATATGAAAAATAAATATATAAAAAAATTTCTTTATTTCTCCTTATTTCTTTCTCGTATAACATTTGAATTAAAAATAAAAAAAATGTATAAAATTTATCCTTCTCTTTCTTTCTAGACTCATAATTAGCACGACGTCGCGGTTCATCCTCGTTGTGTAATTTATAGAATAGTTCTATCCTGCTTTGAAAAGATAAATGTATAACATTTACAGAAGGGTCATGTGTATGTTCCCAACATGCAGATATGAATGGTACTGGATGCTGGTCGGTTGTCATATGCAACTGAAATTATAATTAAAAAATTATAATTATAATTAACTAAAATTATGAAATTAAAAAAATTAAAAAAAACATTATTATAGTCTTTTCTTACCAATATCCAATGAGAATTGACGTGCACGTTCCCCAAGACCAATTTTGTGGTCGGAAGTCCTCGATACTCATCGGTTATTGCGGGAAGAGAAAAAAAACCGTCATGTTCACTAAATGCCATTACGAAAATGTTATATGTGGTTGCAACGAGGTATCCATATTCAGGTAATGAAAACCATTTGCCTGGTTGGGCAAAACCGTCGGAGTGATCAAGTGTATTTTCAAAATCTGGCATGGTTATGAAACCACGTAAAATATTTTCGTATAAATCGTTTCTTATTCTCAGCTCATTAAGAAGATCGTTTCGTACAGTAGGCCACAGGTTCTCGCTTCCGTAGATTGCGAGTGCAACATCTTTAAATCCATTGTTCCCATCTCCAATTACATCATTGTAGGATTGAATGTAATATCTCATGTATGGAGGAAATTGGCCCTCCATCGGAGAATTAATAAACTGTATTGGATAGTTAATATTTTTTTGAAAATTGGGTGACCTACTTTAACTAGTGGTACTGTTGTGATGCGGGGCATCAGGAGGTGGGGTGGGGGCCTCCTATGGGCTTTGAAGATGGAGTTTCTGGCGAGTGGCCCAGATTTTCAGAAAATCTGTTCCGAGTGTCTTCAGAAAAACTCATCGTATATCTTTGTGATGTGCTATGTCTACGATCAGTTTCTGGTGGAATATCCTGTTGCGCATTAGTTACCGCTACTCTCCCCTTACCTCTTTTTTTAGTAGACTTCTTTATTCCTACACTCTTGCCCAATCTCTCCCACCAAGAAGGTTCACGATCGTTGTCTTCATTCTTCTTCTTTCTTTTTTTTTTTCAACCTTCGACGGTGGAAAAATGTCTTCCGTTTCATCATCGAATAATTTTCTCGTAGCTTTACTACCACCGTCATCATATGTTTCGGTGGTAGGTACACCAGAAAAATCTATATCAAATGTTGTCCAAAACAAGTATATACAATTTAAAGGTATTTGGAGGTTGTTTGTTAAGTACCTTGCAAGCTCGCATTGGCACAGAAGATAATGTGTTCTCCTGAGATAGTGGCCGCATTTATTGTCACCCAACTTCCTATTCATTTCTTCCACAATGAGGTCGAACGCCTTATTACTGATATTGCGCACTAGTTCGCCGTAAAATTCTATCTCTAGCATATCAGTCCTTGTCTTGTGGCGGCTAAACCTGGATTGCTTTTTTATCTCACATATTTGCAACTCCATAACCTAGTGAAGCTTTTTGAAGATGATGTCAAAGTGCTTCCTGCCGCCGTCTAGGTTTTTTTTCACCCTATGGTGTTTTTGTTCAGCCCTACATTAATAATTAAATCGATTGTGTTTAAATGATTGGATTCAGTATGTATAGGCCCAATAAATATAGTGATGGTTTCATCGGTAAATTAAATCAAGTGTAATAGTGTAATAATGATGGTTTCATTGGTAAATTTCCATAATATAATAGGCAACATAAAAGAGTTTAAATATTGTACGGTTACCTGTTAGTGGTGTAGTTTCCGTAGTGCAGATGTTTATCGAGATGTGCCCCTAAAATTCTCGTTTGATGCGGCCTAAGCCACGTATCTTCGCAATACTCAATTAGCCCCTCAAAGCACTTGTATTTTTCATGTACAATATCCCACCTAATTTGCCACTCTTCAGGTGTGCGCGCCTGGACTGCATAGTTCCACCAGAATTTAAATGTCTCAGCATACTTTTTGTTAAATCCCTTTTGGAGAAGAGTCCGACCGTAACACAACTTTCTCTACGTGGTGCCTGCATAACTGTGCTTGAGAATTTGGAAAAATTACATCCACATAATTCATCATCGCGTAAGCCCTGTCCGTAACAACTACATTTGGTTGGCGCCTCTCGTACAATCCCCGAATAAATCGTAAGATAAATTCGAAGTGTTCCTACGTTTCACGGATCATAAATGCGTACGCGATGGTGAACGTCTTGTGAGTGTTTGTCGCCCCAACTGCCTCAAGTAAAGGCATACCATACATGTTTGTGTTGTATGTCGTGTCAATGATTAATACTTGCGGTGATTAGTGATGATTTTGCTTGAAATTTTGTGCTATTCTTTCTCACTCTTGACCTAATTTCATATTTTTACTGTACTAATCTCACTTAATTGTGCCTAAATGTGGAGAAAGAGATTGTTTGGTTTCTTGTGTAGGAAATGAGTGGAAACGTGCTGGAATTGAATTAAAAACTGCTTTGATCCAGAAGGATATTTGAGAAGGGGATAGAACCATGTGAAAGAGCTTGAAGTGAGGTTCGCAAAGCAAAAAGAATCAACTCAATCGAAGTTCGGGAGCTCAAATTATGAGCTAAATAAAATCGATGCTCGATGACGAAACGCCCAAACGGGCTACTCGCTAAAATTAAGAATCAGGCCCAAATTTATCTTCAAGCCCACATTGCATGTTTCTGCAGCCCATTTGCAACAAATTAAATTAATTATTATGGTGATCAGAGTTGAGTAGCATGGACCACAAGCCCAATACTCCATTTCAACTAATCAGCGCCGCAACTTCAAACCATGATCCTGGGCCCACATCATTTTAAAAGTGCTAAAGCTTTCAGCTTACAATGGAGCGACTTTATTAAAGGAAAGCAGGAGGGAGAGATATATTCCACCAGTAGGAAAATAGAAAGGTGGCGCAACATTTTATATTTTTTTCAGCAGGAGAAGAGTTTTAGGAGAGAGGGGTTTTAGATAGGGTTTAAGAGTTTCTTCTCCTCCACACACACCAAAACACCTAGTAGATAAATTTCTTGCTTTTTAGAGTAGAATTTTTTTGGGTTCAAGAGCTAAGACAAGATTCAAGTAGTATTTGTTTTATTTGGTGACTTCTATCCATTTTATTGCTTTTTTTAATTTAATTGTTATGTTTATGGGTTTATGTTTTCTATTGCTTATGGGTTCAATTAATATCATGATTGGCTAAGATTTTTAGTGTTTGGGTGTTTGGATTTGTGGTGATGATTGTTTAATTGTTTGATTATGGATGTTTATCTCTATTGATGGTTATCCTTTAGATTAGGAGAATTTTCGTATTCTATTTTGGTGGTTTTGCTATGAGCTTGTGTTTTTTTGCTAGTTTATTTCAACGAGAGTTGGGTAGACGGGTTTAGGCATATGGGTATTGGTTTAATTCACCTGAATTTGAGTTAATTAAGTCCTATCACAACGAGAGTTGGGTAGATACTTTAGAACCCCCCTAATCTACATTATCTTCTTGAGTTAAAACCTTGAGTGGGTAGTGAAGAACACATAGAAGCATCAACCTTAGTCTACAAGTGAGAACACACGGTGACGGAGTAGTTAGCTAATTAGAGGATCATATCCGTGCAATTACCCGGGCTAGCAAAGGGAGAATCGCCTCTCGATCTTAGGAATTAAAATGGTATCATACCCTAGGCTTACCAAGTACGGGAATGGTGTATGTTTAGTGATCGCCCTTATGGAGTAACCAGAAGTAGAGGGAAACACTGTAATTGATCTTTTGACAATCGTCTCACAAGGAAAAACATCCGAGCACATCTTCTCTCGCTAGTGAACAAAACTCGTTTGCTATTTAATTGCTTTCTTTTAGCTTGCTCGTCTTTAGTTTGATCTTTGTTTCACTTGTTGAATATTGCTTGCTTTTATTTTACCAAACATGTTACACTATAATCCTGCGCCGACACATAGCAATTAGGCTATATTCCACACCTAGTCCTGTGGATTGATATTAAACCGGGCACTTCAACGACCCTCTTATACTTGAGAGGTTAGTGTGAGAAATCACGTGTCATCTTCGAGTTCGTTCATCTGATTTGTCCTAAAGTAGTACCTAATTTTTTTTGAAAAACTAATCAATTTTTTATATAAAGTAATCAAATATTAAATTGAATCACGTTTGGAGAGAATGACCTAATTTATAAAACAATCATAAAATATTATTCTAGTACTTACCTGTAATTACGCTGTTGCAGTAGGTATATGAAGTTTTGCGTTGTGGTAAGTTCCTCCCGGTATTCTGTCCTTATCTTTTGCTGTGTATTGTATATTCTCTTTATGTCCGTAGAATTTTGGGAATTGATGGCCTTTACATATCCCAAAATGTTTACCGAAGTGACATTCATTGAATCTAGCAGCTGCACATGTATGTACTCTTCGGGTGTTAATTGACAAATTCGGGAACCCTCTGCACATTGTGGAAATGGATGATTGTGTGTCCCATTTTTTACAATAATCACTCAAATATCATGCTCTGGGGGGTTACAAAGTTTTGCAACTAATAAAAATGGACAAGAGTTTTTAATGGTTTTGGTATTTCGCACATTCTTTGTTTTTTTTACTTACATATTCGCCACTTTCACTACACATATACATTACCGTTGTTTCATTAGAAATACACCTAAACAAAGTGATATTTCTCATACGGGCCATACTCGTAACAAAAAAATGAACTCCTTCTTTTCCGTGTAAACCCTGTGGAGGAGTAATAAAATCCCCAGTAACATCTTCGGATATATAATCACCATCATGATAATAACTCATTTTATGAAATATGTGGATAATAGTAGAAATATGTGATTAACTGATAAAAATGGCGGAGAATAGATGAATGAAGGCAACTGGAGTTTCTGATTGAAAATGGCGGAGATGAATGAAATGAAATAGATGAATGAATTTTATGAAATAGATGATTGATATGTCCCAATTATATAGTAAGATGGTAATGAATTATTTTATGTGAATTATTTGCTTCACGTGAAATCAGTATGATATGGTAAGACAAAAGCAGTAGCAGTAGCAATTTTATTATTTTAATTATAAATAATTATTTTATTATTAATTTTATTGATGCATTAGATTAATTATATACTACCTTCGTCCACCGATCTTATGCTACTTTGACTTTTCACGCGTTTTTGCGAGCGAATTTTGTATCATTAATTGAAATGATAAAGTGACTTTTAAGATTGGGTATGATAAATGATGAGCTTATCTATCATACCCCTCCTTAAAAGTCACTTTATCATTTTAATTATTGATAATTACTTTGAATGTGTAATTTGAATGTTTGATGGGTATTTATAATAACTTGCTTAAGTTGATAATTAATTATCCATTTTTTTACCTCTTGATGTAAAAATTTTAACTTTTTGTGTTTTTTGTCTTCTTTTTATAGCAATAATAATTTAATACAAATAAACTTATATAAAAATCAATAATAATAGACAATTTACTTATCTAAATTTATGTGATTGGGGAAAAGACATTTAAATTTCATGTGCTTGGGGAAAAGACATTTAAGCAGAAAATTCATGTTAAGATGAATGAATTTGCGTAGGCAATATGTCCCAATTATATAAGTGTAAGATGAAATTGAATTATTTGTTGTGAATTATTATTCTTCACGTGAAATCACAGTATGATAAGATGGAAATGAAATATTTGTTGTGAATTATTATTCTTCACAGTATTGGATAACAAATTTAATTAAAAAAATCGAAAAAAATAAAATATGGCGCACTTACAAACAATCACATGCCCCCTCTGATTAGTCACCACTTTTTCCTTTACGAATTGAAGATAAGGATGAATTTTTTAGATTGAATTTTGAAAAAAAAATTAATTGAAACTACGTCGTACTCTTGTTTTTTTTTAGTAAATTTGATTTTAAACGTAATTCAGTAATGCTGGGTTCATGCGCAAAGAGACACAATTGCTAAATCTACACGGTGCGGATGGGACGTTACCATATTATGTATGTCGCGCGGTGGGCGCGACTGACAATTGGTTTTTTTTTTTTTTTTTAATTAAATTTGAATTCATTTATAATTTATTAATTATAATTAATCCCACACTAATTAAAAGTATTAATTGATACTCCCCGTCCCATGTTAATAATGTACACATTTACTATTTTCACGTGTTTTTACGAGCGAGTTTTTTAAATAATTTAAATATATAAATTAGTTACTTATAAAGTATTAGTTGTTTCATTAATTAGTTACTTGAAAAAATATTTGAAAAATATTAGTTCAATTATCAATTTAATCATGAAAAAATAAATATACACATCACATGAAAAAATAAATACAAAAATTACACGAAAGAATAAATATACACATTATATGAAAAATAAATATATAAAAAAATTTCTTTCTTTCTCCTTATTTCTTTCTCGTATAACATTTGAATTAAAAATAAAAAAAGATGTATAAAATTTATCCTTCTCTTTCTTTCTAGACTCATAATTAGCACAACGTCGCGGTTCATCCTCGTTGTGTAATTTACGGAATAACTCTATCATGCTTTGAAAAGCTAAATGTATATCATTTACAGAAGGGTCATGTGTATGTTCCCAGTATGCATATATGAATTGTTGAGGTTATACTGGAAAGTATGCTTTTACTTTGTATAACCAAACTGAATTTTCTGTCTTATTTACTGAAATAAATTATTTATCACTGATGCTTTAAATATCATTGAATGTTACATATATTTATTGCATAATTGTTCAATAATCAGTACGTGTTACATTGTAGTGAATTTAGTGATACCAGATCACAGAAGATTAAATTAACAGTCCCTTGTAACTAAAAGTACGCGGTTCACGACCTAGATGGAAATGAACAATCCATCGTGAAAGGTTGAAGTGTAAGGCTCAGATTGACTTGTCTTGAACAAAAGATTACACTAGTGTATGACTGATGCACTGAACAGGACCTACAAGAGGATAAATTCTTCAGCACTGAACCAGGAAGAATTAGACCTCAGTGGTTCGTTATTTCTTAATCTTCGTCCCTTAAATAGGATCGTGTGTGGTTAGTAATTATTGCTTTGACTTATGACGGGTAGAGAATCAATGAGATTCAATACTTTATATCTTGGGCAATATTACTGGTCACATGCGATTGCTAAGATTTAATACGAAGAATCCTATGCGGGTACGCTCGTTTGATTTGCCCCCTTGGGAGGTTCATAAGATTTATCATACCAAATCTTGCAAGTGGAATTTGTTTCCGGTATGGATAATAATGTTGAATCGTTCCTTGACCAAGGACAAAAAGATGTTAATTAATGGAAAACTATTTAAGTGGCTTGAATTAATTAATGGACTAGATAATCTTAAACACGGGAAATAATAACCGGTAGCCATATTAACAGTAATATGGGTTAAGATGGATAGTGCAATATTAATTATGTAGTGGGATTAATTAATATTTATGGGCTTGAATAATATTGTGGCTCAATATTGAAAATTCAAAGTCCATTAGAAGGTCCAATCTTAATTCTCCTAAAGGCCCCTCAAGTAGCCAAAACATAATGTCCAATAACTGAAAAGGTGTTTAAAATTAAATAAAATATTGTTGCCTATGTTTCCTAAATTTTCGAAAACTTTGAATAAATAAGGAGAGGAAAGATTTTCTTGATTTTCTTGGAAAGATATTATAAAAGATATGTATTCTTAGAATACAAGAATATCTCATAAATTCAAGAAGATCAAAATCTTGGATTCCTACTCCTTGTTGATTTCGAAATATGCCATAACAAGAGGAGTTGGGATTTTTGTGGAAATATTTAATTATGGAGAAAAGAATATATGAGATATATTCAAGATTTCTTGAAGATCAAGAAAATATTTTCCCATCTTATTTTTCCACCAAAAAAATCGACCAACACCCCTCTATAAATAGGGGATGAGTGTTTCATTCCCAATAGCAATTCCATGTGTTGGAAAAATTAGAAATCCACAAAGGTGGTGCAACATATTTTTTATTTTTCCCTTTTGTTAAAATGTTCGCGAGTTCCTTCCACCGGATTGTTGAACAAGGGCAAGGGAATATTTGAGAAGACCTTTTGGTGTGTTCGTGTGAACGGGATCCATCTTCTCAACGGTTGTCACTCCGAGAGGTTAGTTTACGTAAACTCGTAGTAATTCCACATGCGTAGGATTTACGTGAACTATTTGTATGCATGATTGGTTGTTGAATTATTATTTGAATTAATATAGGATTAATTCATGCTAGTAATAATTGTTAGAATTAAATTTGTATTTAAATATTCAACTCGAATAGATCCGGGCAATTAATTCCCCAACATGAATGGTACTGGATGTTGGCCAGTTGTCATATGCAACTGAAATTATAGTTAAAAAATTATAATTATAATTAACTAAAATTATGAAACAAAAAAATAAAAAATAACATTATCATAGTCTTTTTTTACCAATATCCAATGAGAATTGGCGTGCACGTTCCCCAAGACCAATTTTGAGGTCAGAAGTCCTAGATACTCATCGGTTATTGCGAGAAGAGAAAAAAAACCGCCATGTTCACTAAATGTCATTATGAAAATGTTATATGTGGTTGCAACGAGGTATCCATATTCAGGTAATGAAAATCATTTGCCTGGTTGGGCAAAACCGTCGGAGTGATCAAGTGTATTTTCAAAATCTGGCATGGTTATGAAATCACGTAAAACGTTTTCGTATAAATCGCTTCTTATTCTCAGCTCATTAAGAAGATCGTTTCGTACATTAGGCCACAGGTCCTCGCTTCCGTAGATTGCGAGTGCAACATCTCTAAATCCACAGTTCCCATCTCCAATTACATCATTGTAGGATTGAATGTAATATCTCATGTATGGAGGAAATTGGCCCTCCATCGGAGAATTAATAAACTGTATTGGATAGTTAATATTTGTTTGAAAATTGGGTGACCTACTTGAACTAGCGGTACTGTTGCGATGCGAGGCATCAGGAGGATGGGGTGGGGGCCTCCTCTGGGCTTTGAAGATGGAGTTTATGGCGAGTGGCCCAGATTCTTGGAAAATCTGTTCCGAGTGTATTCAGAAAAACTCATCGTATATCTTTGTGATGTGCTATGTCTACGATCAGTTTCTGGTGGAATATCCTGTTGCGCATTAGTTGTCGCTGCTCTCCCCTTACCTCTTTTTTTAGTAGACTTCTTTATTCCTACACTCTTGTCCAATCTCTCCCACCAAGAAGGTTCACGATCGTTGTCTTCATTCTTCTTTTTTGATTTTTTTTTCAACCTTCGGCGGTGGAAAAATGTCTTCAGTTTCACCATCGAATAATTTTTTCATATCTTTACTACCACCGTCATCATATGTTTCGGTGGTAGGTACACCAGAAAAATCTATATCCAATGTTGTCCAAAACGAGTCTATACAATTTAAAGGTATTTAGAGGTTGTTTGTTAAGTACCTTGCAAGCTCGCATTGACACAGAAGACCATGTGTTCTCCTGAGATAGTGGCCGCATTTATTTTCACCCAGCTTCCTATTCATTTCTTCTACAATGAGGTTTAAGCATTATTTTGATATTCTAACTAGTTAAGCCATAAAATTCTATCTCTAGCATATCAGTCCTTGTCTTGTGGCGGCTAAACCTGGATTGCTTTTTTGTCTCGCATATTAGCAACTCCATAACCTGGTGAAGCTTTTTGAAGATGATGTCAAAGTGCTTTCTGCCGCCGTCTAGGTTTTTTTTCACCCTATGGTGTTCTTGTTCAGCCCTACATTAATAATTAAATCAATTGTGTTTAAATGATTGGATTCAGTATGTATAGGCCCAATAAATATAGTGATGGTTTCATCGGTAAATTAAATCAAGTGTAATAGTGTAATAATGATGGCTTCATCGGTAAATTTCCAAAATATAATAGGTAACATAAAAGAGTATAAATATTGTACGATTATCTGTTAGTGGTGTAATTTCTATAGTTAAATTTATCAAGATGTCTTAAAATTCTCAATTGATGCGCCTAAGTTTCTATAGTTTTTTCTGCATAACATTCCACCTAATTTGCCACTCTTCGTTTTAAATGTCTCAAGATATTTTTTGTGCCCTAAAATTCCACAAAGATCATCATCGCGTAATTGATTGCAATCCTAAATAAATCACATTTGGTTTCGTAGAAATCCTCACTGAATAAATCACGTGTTCCTACGCTTACCACGGATCAAAATCTTCCGATGGTGAATATTGAAATGCTTAGCCCTCAAAACATACCATACATGTTTGGTTGTATTTTTAATACTTATGATACAACATTCCACCCTAATTGGATGGCTGAAAACTACATCTTCAAGTTTGTTCATCCGACGGTCCTAAAGTTCCACCTAAAATTTTTTTGAAAAAACTAATCAATTTTTTATATAAAGTAATCAAATATTTTTTGAATCACGCTTTGGAAAATGACCTTTTATAAAACAATCATAAAATATTATTCTAGTATTTTTACCGTAATTACGTTGTTGCAAAGAGGTATATGAAGTTTTGCTTGGGTAAGTTCCTCCCCGTCATTCTGTCCTTATAAGTATATTCTCTTTATGTCCGTGAGAATTTTGGGAATTTGGCCTTTAAATCCCAAAATATTTGTCGAAGTGACATTCATTGAATCTAGACATTCATGTTTCATCTTCTGTGTTAATTGACAAATTCGAACCCTTCTCGACCCTCTTTATCCCAAATATAATGATTGTGTGTCCCGTTTTTTTGCAATCACCCAAATATCATGCTACAAAGCTTTGCAACTAATAAAATGGACAAGAATTTTTAATGGTTTTGGTATTTCGACATTCTTTGTTTTTACAATTCAACACATATACCTTACATTTGGTTGGACGCCTAAACAATGTGATATTTCTCATCCATACTGAATAAAAAATGAACTCCTTCTTTTCCCGTAAACCCCCGGGGAGGAGTAAAAAATCCCCAAAGAATATCTTCGATATATAATCACCATCATGATAATAACTCATTTTATGAAATTTGGATAATAGGATATGTGATTAATCGATAAAAAATGGTGGAGAATAGATGAATGAAGGCGTCTTTCGATTGAAAATGCTGAATGAAATGAAATAGATGAATGAATTTTATGAAATAGTTGATTGATATGTCCATATATAGTTTGATGGTAATGAATTATTTTACGTGAATTATTTGCTTCACGTGAAATCAATATGATAAGGTAAGGCAAAAGCAAGTTGATAAATTTTATTATTTTAATTAGAAATAATTATTTAATTATTAATTTTATTGATGCATTAGATTAATTATAACTACATCTTCAATTTTTTTCATTAATTGAAATGAAAAAGTTGACTTTTAAGGTTGGGTATGATAAATGATGAATGATGATAAATGATATATTTTCATTTAAAATTCACTTTATCATTTTTTATTAATGATAAGTAAAAAACGCGAAAAGTCAAATAAAGATAAGATCAAATATAATTAATCTAATGCCTTGGATAAAATTAATAATTAAATAATTATTTCTAATTAAAATAATAAAAATTGCTATTATATATCATAATCGATTTCACGAAGCAAATAATTCAAAAAATAATTCATTACCATCTTACTATATAATCGACATATCAATCAACTATTTCATAAAATTCATTCATCTATTTCATTTCATTCATCTCCATATTCATTTCAATCGTAAACTCCAAATGCCTTTCATTCATCTATTCTCCGTTTTTTTATCGCTAATCACATATTTCTACTATTATCCACATATTTTATAAAAATGAGTTATTATCATGATGGTGATTATATATCCCAAGATGTTATATTTTATTACCCTCCACAGGGTTTACACTTTTAAAAGAAGGAGTTCATTTTTTTTGTTACGAGTATGGCCCAGATGAGAAATATCACATTGTTTAGAGTACTTCTAATGAAACAACTAGAAGGTATATGTGTAGTGAAGGTGGCGAATATGTATGTAAAAAACAAAGAATGTGCGAAATACCAAAACCATTAAAAATTCTTGTCCATTTTTATTAGTTGCAAAGCTTTGTAACCCCCCAGAGCATGATATTTGGGTGATTAATGTAAAAAATGGGACACACAATCATCCATTTCCACAATGCACAGAGGGTTTCAGAATTGATCAATTAACACCAAGAGTATGTATATGTGCAAAAGCTAGATTCAATGAATGTCACTTTAAAAACATTTTGGGATATGTAAAGGCCATCAATTCCCAAAATTCTACGGACATAAAGAGAATATACAATACACAGCAAAAGATAAGGACAGACGACCGGGAGGAACTTACCACAACTCAAAACTTCATATACCTACTGCAATAGTGTAATTACAGGTAAGTACTAGAATAATATTTTATGATTGTTTTATAAATTAGGTCATTCTCTCCAAACGTGATTCAATTTAATATTTGATTACTTTATATAAAAATTGATTATTTTTTTCAAAAAAATTAGGTACGACTTTAGACAAATCGATGAACGAACTCAAGATGAAGTTTCCAAAATTTCATCCATGTTCGGGTTGTAATGGTCAACTTGTATCCGCAAGTATTAATCATTGACACGACATACAACACAAACATGTATGGTATGCCTTTACTTGAGGCGCTTAAGGGCGCATAAGCACTCACAAGACATTCACCATCGCAGACGATTTATGATCCGTGAAGCGAAGAACACTTCAATTTATCTTACAATTTATTCGGGATTGTACGAGAGGCGCCAACCAAAATGTAGTTGTTATGACAGGCTTTTACGCGATGATGAATGTTGGGATGTAATTTTTCCAAATTCTCAAGCACAGTTATGCAGGCGCCACGTAGAGCAAGTTGTTTACGGCCGGGCTCTTCTCCAAAAGGGATTTAACAAAAAGTATGCTGAGACATTTAAATTCGTGAACTATGCGCCCATGTGATTAAGCAAGAGTGGAAAATTAAAATGTTGTACAGGAAAAATACAGATGCTTTGAGGGGCTAATTGAGTATTGCGAAGATACGTGGTTTAGGCCGCATCAAACGAGAATTTTAGGGGCACATCTCGATAAACATCTGCACTATGGAAACTACACCACTAACAAAATGCATAATATTTATACTTTTTATGTTACCTATTATATTTTGGAAATTTACCGATGAAACCATCATTATTACACTATTACACTTGATTTAATTTACCGATGAAACCATCACTATATTTATTGGGCCTATACATACTGAATCCAATCATTTCAAAACAATTTATTTAATTATTAATGTAAGGCTGAACAAGAACACCATAGGGTGAAAAAAAACGTAGATGGCGGTAGGAAGCACTTTAACATCATCTTCAAAAAGCTTCACCAGGTTATGGAGTTGCAAATATGCGAGATAAAAAAGCAATCCAGGTTTAGCCGCCACAAGACAAGGACTGATATGCTAGAGATAGAATTTTATTAACTAGTAATATTTAAGGCGCTCAATTCATTGTGGAAGAAATGAATAGAAGTTATGACAATAAATGCGACCACTATCTCGTGAGAACACATGGTCTTCCGTACAATGCGAGCTTGCAAGATACTTAACAAACAACCTCCAAATACCTTTTAAATCAGATAGACTCATTTTGGACAAAATCGATATAGATTTTTTCAGGTACCTACCAACAAAACATATGATGACGGTGGTAGTAAAGCTACGAGAAAATTATTCGATGATGAAACGGAAGACATTTTTTCACCGCCGAAGGTTGAAAAAAAAATCAAAAAAGATGAATGAAGACAACGATCGGGAACCTTCTTGGTGGGAGAGATTGGGCAAGAGTGTAGGAATAAAGAAGTCTACTAAAAAAGAGGTAAGGGGAGAGTAGCGACAACTAATGCGCAATAAGATATTCCACCAGAAACTGATCGTAGACATAGCACATCACAAAGATATACGATGAATTTTTCTGAAGACACTTGGAACAGATTTTGAGAAAATCTGGGCCACTCGCCAGAAACTCCATCTTCAAAGCCCCAGAGGAGCCCCCCACCCCCACCTCCTGATGCCTCGCATCGCAACAATACCGCTAGTTCAAGTAGGTCACCCAATTTTTAAACAAATATTAACTATCCAATACAATTTATTAATTCTCCGATGGAGGGTCAATTTCCTCCATACATGAGATATTACATTCAATCCTACAATGATGTAATTGGAGATGAGAACTGTGGATTTAGAGCTGTTGCACTCACAATCTACTAAGCGAGAACCTCGTGGCCTAATGTACTAAAACGATCTTCTTAATGAAATGAGAATAAGAAGTTTATTTATACGAAAAAACGCTTTTACGTGGTTTCATAACCATGCCGATTTTGAAAATACACTTGATCAAATCCGACGGTTTTTGTCCAACCGTAAATGGTTTTCATTACCGAACACGGATACCTCGTTGCAAACCACATATAACGCTTTTCAGAATGGCATTTAGTGAACATGGCAATTTTTTTTTTTTGTCTTCCCGCAATAATCGATGAGTATCGAGGACTTCCACCACAAAATTGGTCTTAGGAACGCCAAGACGCCAATTCTCATCGATATTGGTAAGAAAAAACTATAATAATGTAATTATTAATTTTTTTTATTTCATAATTTTAGTTAATTATAATTATAAATTTTTAACTATAATTTCAACAGATATGACAACCCACCAAAGATCCAAAGACAATTCATATCTCAAGATACCGAACATACACATGACCCTTCCAGAATGGTATACATTTAGCTTTTCAAAGCAGGATAGAGCTATTCCGTAAATTACACAACGAGGATGACCGCTACGTCGTGCTAATTATGAGTCTAGAAAGAAAGAGAAAGATAAATTTTATACATTTTTTTAATTTTTAATTCAAATGTTATACGAGAAAGAAATAAGGAGAAAGAAAGAAATTTTTTTATATATTTATTTTTCATATAATGTGTATATTTATTTTTTCGTGTAATTTGTGTATTTATTTTTTCATGTGATGTGTATATTTATTTTTTCATGTTTAAATTGATAATTGAACTAATATTTTTCAAATATTTTTTCAAGTAACTAATTAATGAAACAACTAATACTTTATAAGTAAATAATTTATATATTTAAATTATTTAAAAAACTCGCTCGTAAAAACACGTGAAAATAGTAAATGTGTACGTTATTATTACGGGACGGGGAGTATCAATTAATACTTTTAATTAGTGTGGGATTAATTATAATTAATAAATTATAAATGAATTCAAAATTTAATTAAAAAAATTAAAAAAAAATCAATTGTTAGTCGCGCCCACCGCTCGGCACACATAATATGTCAACGTCCCATCCGCACCGTGTAGATTTAGCAATTGTGGTATAACAACACTGTCATCCATCACTCTGTCACCCATCTCTTCAGATGGGTGTAGATTTAGCATAACTCCAGCACATTACTGAAAAGTGAAAACTGATTATAATGTTATTTAACATTTTTTTGGACAAAAAGAGTATTACAACGAAAGCAGTAAAAAAAAATCCTACCTAAATCGAGAAGAGTGGGTCTCATGTGCACCGTGTACTCCATAGTGTATTTTACAACTAACAACTTAATTATTGTACTGAAATATGCAATTTGTTTACATTGAACCATGCAACTTGTTTCCCATATTAATAGTTGCACGATTCAATGTAAACAAGTTGCACAATTTAGTACAACAAATTGCATGATTCTAAAATACATTATGAAGTGCACGGTGCACCAGCATACAAGACTTAGCCAATCAAGAAATGATAGAAAATAATTAATTAATGACTAAATATATCTAAAATTTGAAACCATTTAATTTTTTCGCCAAATTTGTTATAAAATTAAGAAACATGTAAAAGTACATTTTTAAATTTTTTAGATAAATATTAACAAATAATTGTTTATATATTAAGGATATGTATGATAAATAATATATTTTTAAATCTTTGAAATACTGTAACTTATGATAAATACTAACAAATAATTGATTAAGATATTTTTAGACCTATAGGATATATTTATA
This sequence comes from Stenogyne calaminthoides, assembly GCA_037126765.1. Taxonomy (NCBI): domain Eukaryota; kingdom Viridiplantae; phylum Streptophyta; class Magnoliopsida; order Lamiales; family Lamiaceae; genus Stenogyne; species Stenogyne calaminthoides. Next base: position 14,602,688 of record JBBCBC010000004.1, read on the forward strand.
ATATATGATAAATAAGATATTTTTAGTTAGTACTATATAATTTATTATAAATATTTAAAAAACTATAAAGAGATATTTTTAAAATTTTAAAATAAAATTTATGATAAATATTAATAAGAAGTAATTACAAATTTTATTAATCTTTAGGACATAATTTATGATAAATAAGATATTTTTAAATTGTTAGGATCATATGATTTTAACGTTAAGACCACGTTTATCGATCTTCTCATGAGCAAGAAAACAAACAAAATTTGAAAATGAAATTATTTCTCATGACTAGGTCGTTCCATGACCGTGGGCATGACCATATGCTTCATACATTTTCTTATCTTGGTTAATCAATTATGATGATACATGGCACCATGTGATCAGTCGAGTGTATATGGTTTAAATAATTGCAGATTTCGATTTATCCACTTAAAAAAAACACCAACATTTATAAAAAAAAAAAAATCTCTATAAATAGAGATCAATATGATATATTTTGGATCACAATCTCTTACACTCCCTTTCTCTTCTAACTTGTGCTAAATCCCCAAATTTGGAGTTCATTTTCTACATGGATCCAAATCCTTTTGTTAATGCTAACGATTCCTAATTTTCTCAATATTATCAGAATTCTCAATTTTCTCCGAATTTGAACCAAGTTCCTATCTTTGAAGATGAAGAGGATAATGAAGAAAGTGGTGGCAGCTCAAAGAGATCAATGACCAATGAAGAAAGACAGTACTCCAACCCCACTAATCCAGAAACTCCAGGTAGTAACAATTCAACTATTCCACGTCCAATAGGTAGAGATAAAGCGAAAAAAATGAAAAAGGTAAGGTGATGTCAAATGAATTTGTTGAACAAATTCGTGCAATGAGAATCACTAGAGGAACTGAAGTTGAAGCGGTTAGAGAACTAATCAATTTACATAGAGAAAGAGAACAAGGGAAGAAATGGGAGAAGAAAATGGAGCTGCAACTCTCTCTTTTATCCCAATTGATGGTGAAAGATCACTTATCACCAGCCGAAGAAGATATGAAAGACCATCTATTGACATTGTTCTTTGTCATTTGTTTTCATGTACTTTAATTGTGCATTTTTATTTTTTTTTGTCTTGTAAGTTTTTTTAATTTGTGTGATATTATTTAATTTTATGTAATCTCAATTAGGTATTTTAATTATGAAATCAATTCGTTGTAATTTTTCTATTAGTAATTTTCATGTATCTCCATTATTAGATTTACCTTTCATATAAACTACATGATAGATTGTATTCATCCATATTCCACGTAGGAATTAACCACACGACAAGTTACATCAATCCATTATCAAACCACATGATATGTTACATCAAATCATTATTAAAGCTACCTTTGTTCACATGCATATCCCAAGTGGTAATCAAGTCACATGACAAGTTACTGATTTGGATCCCCTGCAGTAACTGCACGGTGCAATTAACCGCAGCGGATCCAAATCCAACAATTAACATCACATGATCATACTTACACCAAAATCCTTAGCTTCCTCTCAAAAATAATACTACCCATTTATTTTACCTATTTCATTTTACAAATGTCTCTCAATGAATACACCTTGATAGAAATAATGAACAAAAGCATTGTTGGAAAACCATTAAAAAATAAAGAATAAACAATATATATTTTTTAAATTAAGCAGGAAACTGAACTCCGCCATTTTAGGAGCCCAGCCCATGGTGCTGGTTTATAAACCAACGTCCCCAAAAATGTTCTTCCCTTTCTTGGCGCAGAGGTTTGGTGGGTTGGAGCCAAAAAGTACCCTCCCTTCATTTTGGCGTTTCTTTCTTCTCAATCGCAGCATTCGAGAGTAAGTCTAATATTTTTTTATCTTTTTTTTGGCTGAGTGAGTAAGTGTAAAATTTTAATTTGATAACCAGAAAGAGGTTCCCACTCCGCTTTTGTGTTAGTCTCTGATGGCGGCTGATTTATTACGTTGAACATGGATTTTCTAGTTTCCTCGGTGAATTTGGGTACTGTGAATAAGATTTCTTTTTGTAAATTTCATGGTTTTGAGTGTTTAGATCGTAGGGTCTCCTTTCACAGGGATGATATTAGTTTTAGGAAGTTCTGGAGTGGCAAACGGTTGAAGTATGTTGGTATTTGTAAATATTCCGTGATAGAACAAGGGGCTTCACTATCTCTTGATTCTACAAATAGCGTGGGAAGTCCTCCCAATCCAGTTTTAAAATCAGGGCCTAAGGTAGATCCTCTTTTCAGTATTGTTTTGGATGAAGGATTGGATAATGAGAGGGTAAGTGATAAGGAGAAGGAGAGAAGTACGGTGATCGAGACGTTAGGAGAAGCCTTGGAGAAGGCAAAGAAGCTAGAGAATAGTGAGAAGGTGAATGCCCCTATAAACAAACCTTTAGTGAATGAGACAGTTGAGAAAACAAGTGGTAGTTCTGTAAATTCAGTTGGAAAACCGAAACGCAAGTCTAAGACTTTGAAGGGTGTTTGGCGGAAGGGAGATGCAGTGGGCATTATACGGAAAGTTGAGAAGGAACCTCAGAAACAGGAATGTGGAACAGATGGAGGGGTGGATTACTCTAAATCTGTTGCTCCGTCGAGACCCCTTCAGCCGCCTCAGAAAGTTCAACTGAATTTACAAAGAAGACCCTATGTGGCTCCTCCTCCTCTTAAGAAGAAACATGTTGGTGATGGAACTGATATGGAAGTAAAAGCAAATGAGAGGAAGCCAATTTTAATAGACAAGTTTGCATCTAAGAGACCAGTTGTTGATTCTTTGATAGCTCAAACTGTTTTAGCCCCTCCAAAACCAGGGAGGAACCGTGCAGATGGCAAGTACAGAGGTGAATTTAGAAAGAAGAAGGGCCCATCAGGTGGTGCGGCCGGTAGGCGTATGGTTAACTATAAAGATGATATTCTTGGGGCTAATACTGCCGGGAAAGGTAGAAAATGGAGTAAATCTTCCCGGAAGGCTGCTAGACGCCGGGCAGCTAGAGATGCTGCACCAGTTCGGGCGGAAATTATGGAAGTTGGTGAAGATGGGATGTTAACCGAAGAGCTGTCCTACAACTTGGCCGTCAGTGAAGGTGAAATTCTTGGGTATTTGTACTCAAAGGGAATAAAACCTGATGGTGTGCTGAAGCTTAGCAAAGAAATGGTGAAGATCGTGTGTAACGAGTATGAGGTTGAAATCATAGATGCTCTCCCAATCAGGGTGGAAGATTTGGCAAAAAAGAAGGAAAGTCTTGATGAAGATGATTTAGATAAACTAGGGGAGAGAGAGAGGCCTCCTGTTTTAACCATAATGGGACATGTTGATCATGGAAAGGTTAGGAACAATGTTAGTAAATTTGTTATAGGTTTTAAACACACAGCTCAATCCTTTGCAAGATTTAGCTAACGGGTTTGTTTCCACTCACAGACAACACTTTTGGATTTTATACGGAAAACCAAGGTATATATGCCACTTCGATTTTTTATACCGGTAAAAAAGATGGTTGCTAACGTGCTCTGTCACTAATAACATGTAGTTTGGAAGAAAATAATCTAAGTTGTATCTCTATTTATTTTAGGTGGCAGCAGCGGAAGCTGGTGGGATCACACAAGGAATTGGAGCTTATAAGGTCCAAGTACCGTATGATGGGAAGACACAAACATGTGTGTTTCTTGATACTCCTGGTCACGAGGTAAGAACGTCATTATAATTTGTTATTCACTTTTATTGCATTCTTCTTCACACGCTAAACTGGTATGTATGTTTATGGATTGGATTGGAGTGGATTTCAAATCCAGTAGGGTGGATTTGATTAATAGTAAAAGGTGTGTTTGGATTTTGTATATATTTAGGAGTGTGGATTTTGTAGGATTTGATATTATAGGATTTGAAAAAGTATGTAAAAGATGATATTATTGTGTATTGAAAATTGTGTAAAGTAGGAGGGAGAGAGTGCAAAGTGAAAAAGGAGAAGAGAGAGTATTGAGTTGAGTAGATAATAATAATTAAAAGGTGGGTAATAGGTGATTGATAGTGTATTGAAAATTGTGTTTGAGAAAAGTAAAATATGTGTATTATAGGTATTATAGGGTAAAAAAATTTGAAATACTATACAAAATCTGGATGAACAAACGATGATTTGGATTTGAAATAAAAAAAAAGTGGGATGGCTAGCTGTAAACGAAAAAGCCCTAAGAGTCTTATGTTGATCATGAGACAGGCATTTGGAGCAATGAGAGCGCGTGGAGCTAGAGTGACAGACATTGTTGTCATTGTAGTTGCAGCTGATGATGGCATCCAACCACAGACAAGTGAAGCTATTGCTCACGCCAAGTCAGCAGGGGTGCCAATTATTATAGCTATAAACAAGGTAACTTGGTAATTGGTATTGATGTTATTGCTCGATTCTGATTTACTGTTGATTTAAGGGATCTTGATTTTTTGTATGTCATCAATGTAGATAGATAAGGATGGAGCCAATCCTGATCGAGTTATTCAAGATCTTTCATCAGCTGGATTGATGCCTGAAGAATGGGGAGGTGATATTCCAATGCTTAAGGTGACAACTATAATAACTGTGGAGTTTCATTAACACTTTTTAACAAAAGAACACTTCTTTCGATGATGCTAGGGTTTTCATTTAATGTTCATAACAGATAAGTGCACTTAATGGGGAGAACGTCGATGAGTTGCTGGAAACCATCATGCTTGTTGCTGAGGTAAGCCTTTGTTATCTATGCTTACTAAATGGCTCTTGGGGGTTTTATTTATTTTTATTTTGAATTTAGTTATTTATGTTGCTAGTGATTTGTTCTGAAATTATGTTCCAAATTACGTTCACAGTTTCAAGAACTGAAGGCCAATCCAGATGCAAAAGCAAAAGGAACAGTGGTTGAAGCTGGTCTTGATAAATCCAAGGGGCCTCTAGCTACAATTATTATTCAAAATGGAACTCTTAGAATAGGAGACATAGTAGTTTGTTGTGAAGCTTTTGGGAAGGTTTGCATTTAAGATTGATTTAGAAGTTTTCTTGGTTTGCCAGTTATGCCAAAAGACTTCCTGATATCCAAATGTCAGGTGCGGGCTTTATTTGATGATAACGGGAAAAGGGTTGATGAAGCAGGGCCCTCAATACCAATACAGGTAGTTGCTGTTATGTATGTTCTATATATGGATATCTTAATTTTTTAACTATCGATATCAAGAAATATTATTATCTGTAATAACCTGATGCGTGTTGGCCAAAAATATCATTGTTAGTACACTGGGATCTCTTAAATTGAACTGGGCATTTGGTTTTGAATTTGTGATCTTCAAAACAAATGTTTTGGTCATCAAGTAGTTATGCTTTGGGATGAAGTAATGTCTTCAGATCTCTTCTATAGTACACCAGCTATCATCCTTGGTGGGCTATTGCAATAGAAAGTTGAATTTCCAAGATAATTGAGTGTAAATATTCTGTTTTTTGACTTCATAGACCTTGCTTCCTCTTTCTCAAAATATACAACATGACAGTCTTTCTATTGGATGTTAGGGTCTGCTTTGAAATCTTAAATATGATGCTATACATTATGGCAGGTTACAGGATTGAGTAATGTTCCATTAGCTGGTGATGATTTTGAGGTTGTGGTCTCCCTTGATATTGCTCGTGGAAAGGCCATGGCACGAGCAGAGTATTTGAGGAATGAACGTATAACTGAAAAAGCAGGAGACGGGAAAATTACACTTTCTTCTTTAGCTTCTGCTGTTTCAGCAGGAAAGACCGCTGGATTAGATTTGCACCAATTTAATATCATATTAAAGGTTGATGTTCAGGTATGCCATCAATATACTTTAAGACCGTATGGTTCTAAAATCCATCAAAATTACATGTGTAGAGAAAATGTAATGGTTGTTTATTGCGTGAATCATAGAAATTTGCTATAAGAGAGTATTGACTATAATCTTTTTAGAATATTTTCTAGATTAGTATCTTTCATCTTCGAATTATGTATATTTATGTTGTTGATGGAGTCAAACTTAACACAAATTACAACATTCCATACTATCATAAGCAAGTGTCAAGTGATGGTTGATATGGTGCATCTCCTTTGAAATTAATTTGATATACAATAAAATATTTATAAATGTTGAATAGGGGTCCGTCGAGGCTATCAAACAAGCCCTGCAGGCGCTTCCTCAAGATAATGTCACTCTGAAATTCATACTGCAAGCAACTGGGGATGTCAGCACCAGTGATGTTGACCTTGCCATGGCAACTAAAGCTATTATATTCGGTTTTAATATCAGAACACCTGGTTCAGTTAAGAAATATGCAGATAGCAAAAATGTTGAAGTTCGGCTATATAAAATTATATATGAACTTATTGATGATGTGCGGAATGCAATGGAGGGCCTCTTGGACCTTGTTGAGGTAAATCACGTTCTTAATTTTATCCAAGCTCTTGTTCTGCTGATTATGTAGATTTTAGTTTAGAAAGACTGAGCAGTTACATAAAATATGTGAGCTGTAACTGGGGTTTCATGTGCACTTCCCTCTGGAATTTTGTGAGAGAAAAAACTTTTGATTAAATATGCCCTATTTCTCCCATCTGTTATGACATTTCCATTAGTTCTTAAATCTCCGTATGGAGTTTGTGTGGTGGCAAAAAGTGAGTGTTTGTGTGTGAGAGAGAACGAGGTTTTATTAGCTTAAGAGAGAGAGAGAGAGAGAGAGAGAGATTTATTAGCTTAGCTGGTTAACATGACCTGCGGGACCCTACTTTCTTTTCTCTTTTGAATGTTTGTATTGACTATTCCCTCAAGTTATAGCTTCTACTTGTCATGTGTGAACTCCCCAGATTAGTCGGTCCTTGGGCCGCATACCGAGTTATAAAAAAAAACTTGTCATGTGTGAACTGTGAAGTCAGGAGTATTTTTACTGATGTTTCCTGATACATAGCTGTTATTACTTTATCGAAGATTAAGGGATAGTCGTCTTTCTTGTTTCAGGAACTAATACCAATTGGTGCAGCAGAAGTAAGGGCCGTATTTAGAAGTGGCAGTAGTCGTGTGGCTGGATGTTTGGTGACAGACGGAGAAGTTGTGAAAAACTGTGAAATTAGTGTACTAAGTGAAGGAAAAGAAGTTACTGCTGGCGTCGTTGCTTCCTTAAGACGGGTCAAAGAGATGGTGAATGTGGTAAGTTTAGATATTTGCTATCTTGTTTACGTCTCACCAATCTATATATCTCAGTGCATTGGTATAATCATTCACATTTGTGTTGGTTATTATAAAGTATCAGTACTTCCTTAAACATTTTGTTATGTTAGGTTTCTTACTCTTAGCAATTGAGGAATCCAGGTTTTTTTTTCCATCTTTATCAATTATTTGATGGATGGAGATTCATTGAGGATGAGTTCCTTCGACTCCCATATAACCAGTAGTCTTGCTCATCTGCGTTATGTAGGAAATGAGATTCATATTTTGTAGATAATAATTAAGCTTGTATGTTGTTGCTGGTGCCTTTAATTTTTTGTTGCATAGCCTTCTTTGACCAATATTTTTGTATCATATTATTGAATTTTCATAGTAACAAATAACAACAGATTCAAGTTCATTCATGTGAAAAACTGAAAAAAAAAAAAGCAGTAACAAACAGGAACTGTAGTGTTTAGATAACAAAAAGAATAATGCAAAACCGTTTGTGTCTAGATTTGACAATCTTCCTTGTAGTTTATAAGTTTCCAGCTTTCATTAATCTTTAGATCCTTTTCCGGTTTCTCTATCAGATTTATTTTATTCTCCAAGTTGCTACAATAGCCTTTTCTGTGTTTTGTGGAACCTGAGTTTGACATAATTGAACTAGCTGCTGTTTGCAATAGTTTCCAAAGTATGCTCTAAATCTCAAGTTGGTAATACGTTTGAGTCGAATCTCATAGGTAAATGCTGGATTAGAGTGTGGAATTGGAATCGAGGGCTTCGATGATTGGGAAGTGGGGGACACTCTTATGACCTTTAACTTGGTGCAAAAGAAACGAACTCTCGAAGAGGCATCGGCCTCGATATCAGCTGCACTGGAACAAGCCAGGATACATCTTTGAAGAAGATGCAGAATTAGTGCCCTGCAGGCTATATATTTTATATGTATACAAGTATATGCATCTTAGAATTCAGCTCCATTTTGTTATAGGTTGTGCATAAATTTAATTTCACGATATTTAGATATGATAACACATGCAACAACTGCACTTGGAGATTGGAACATAGGTCACAACTTTTGGTATCATCATGCAATCATATGAAGTAATGAATGTGTCTGATACGTCTCTTATTAATTGTTATGCTGCAGAATTTTATTTATAGTCCTAAGGGTTTTTTAATTTGAGTTACTGAATAAATTGACTTATGGGCTTAGTTTTTTAGGGCTTAAGTTAGCGTTAGATCTAGGTCTATTTAAATAAAAGATTCATTAGAGTTACGGTTATCAAGAGATCAATAATATTGTTGGCAACTTTAGTTGTGGCAGAGATTAATATTGTGACAGGGTGTAGTACTCTGTGGCCTCTTTTGAGGAGTTTTATTTTCAGTAAATCATTATTGTTATCAATATCCCTTCGTCTTTAACTCTATCGGTGTCGTAGGATGATTTAGGTGGAGGTTGGTGCAAATTCGTAAATGAGAATGAGAATAAAAATCTCTTTCCCCCTATGCGTTGGATACACGTCTGATATGTTGTAGGAAGAATTGTCTCTATGATGGTTATATTATTAGTTTTGTGTTCTAATTTTGAAAAAGATGGGATAAAAATTGGTCGTTGGTTCCAGAATATAGGAATGATTGAGGAGAATTGATAGTATTTAATCAAAATGGTTAACGATTATCTTATTAAGGAGTAAAAATTGTGTCATTGTTCATTTTCCATACTCACTAGTTTTTTTTGCTAGCGCGATGCACGGGCCAATTGTATTTTTTTTTAAATTTTGTTAGAATATCTAAAAAAAAGAAAAAGAAAATGAATAATGATGACAATTATAGAATATTTGTATACATATGACGTAGTCTTACTAATTTTTTGTTTAAATGAAATTGTACGGTAAGTTTGGAGAAAATAATGTCATATTTTACTATCTTAATTTTCAAGAACAAAGCTAGATAACTAATATTTCTGATAGGTTTTTTTAAAAGAATTAATATAATATTTTGTCTACTAATTGTGAATCAGCCCTTATTTATATAAATCCTCTTTTTTAAATTTCTACAAGTCTATGAAGAGTTACCATTCATTTTTCTTCATTAATCTCTCTTATTAAATTTATGAGTTTGACTTATTTATTGTATAATTCTTAACACTATTCATTTCTCTATTTTAATTTATATCTAGGTTATTTTTTGGGATTTTCTCACAGTCCACATCTTCATTCATTCACCATTCTTCTCTCATCAAATACATTATATTAAATATATACTCCATAATTTATAATTTAAAATAAGAAATGAATGGAAATGTCCACATACAATATTAGAAAATAAAATACGTCTATAATTGAATTAATCAAATTAATTAAATATTTGAAGTATTTAATCTAAAATTAATAATATAAAAATCTCTTATCTATTAATTGTGAATCATCGCCTACTTATATAATCCTCATTTTTCAAAATCCTGCAATTTTATGAAGAGTTACTTAAGATGAAAACAAAATCTATACCATTCAGTTTTCTTCATTAATCTCTGTAGTTATGACTTTGATATGGAATAATTTTTTATCTCACCATTTATTTATCTAATTTAATTTATATCATTCAATTTTTTTAAGTTATTTCTCTCTATCTACATCTTCCTTCATTCATCATTCTTTTCTGCACAGATACATTATGTTAAATACATACTCCATAATTTAGAATGAAAAATGAATAGAAATATGTACATGCAATATTTAAAAATAAAAATTACATTTATAATTAAATTAATCAAACTAATTAAATATTTAAAGTATTTAATATAAAATTAATAATATAAAACCTATTCAGTCCGCCTATTACTTGGGGTTAATTGCTAGTTAATAATTAATTAAAGTGGGGAGAGGTGGATTTGGAAATAAAAAATTTGAGATTATCATCAATTATTTCTTTAAATAGTGGAAAGACACTTGGCATGATGATAGAGTGGACAGTTGGTGGCATTTTAGAGTGAACACTTTGCAGCTTGTGAGAAAAAATATCCTCCTTTTATATATAAAGATTAACCATCATAATGACCCTACAATTATTCTTATTTTCATTTTCATTGAAATCTTTTCAAGTAACGCCCCCAGATTAAATCTAAGGTCACACATCACCTACCTCAGAGCCGGGCCTTGGCATTTGCAGGCCGTGCTATCGCACAGGGCCCCACGCTAGCCCAGGACCCCTCAATTTTTTTTAAAAAAAAATTATATATCAAAATATATGTAGATAATAGTAAGATGTGTGAATTTTTAATTAAAGAGTAGCTAGCCTAATTGGAAGACATGTTTTGTTATAGGACATAGGTCCTGAGAATGTATGTCATTTTACTTGTTTTTTAGATGGGTCATTTTACTTTTTAGTTATTGATCTTTTTATTTATCTTTAATAAATGGAAGGGCCTAAATATTTTTTCGTACTGAACCGCCTAAATTGTGGGACCGGCCCTAACCTACCTACAGAGACGGATCTACGCAGCTAAGAGAGGGGACACGTGCCCCCAGAACTTTTTAAAAAAAAATTAGCATTAATATTTTATCACATAAATTGCTGCTAACTTAATTAAATGCATAATTATTTAGAAAAACCAACCCTTAGCCCACCAATCCCAGTGTCTTGCACACAACCGGCCCATCTTTACATTATGTCATATAATTAGTATTTTTTCTACCTTAAATTATTGTTGAACTTTTTTCTACAAATTAATTAAAGTATCATTCCTCTTTTCGTTATCATTTAAGTTATTATGAATTAAATATGTCTAATTTATGGAATAAAATAGAAGCAACAAAATTGAGCTTTAAATTTTAGAAATGAGTAGTAATTTTATACGAAATATATTAATTGCATTCCATTTCTCTTGCTTTTGAGAGATATTGGGATCATAATGTTTGAAATAGATGACAACTATGATATTGTACTATAAAAAAAAAAGGGTACAAATCCTAACCACATAACCTGCTATATGAAAATATTTTATAAAAGAGTATTGAGACAGTCATTTTTTACTTGGAAAAAAAAAAGATGATTATGCCAAATGAAGTACAAACAATTTAGATGTAAAAAAACTTCCTACAAATTCAGGATTAAGAATTTTCAATTTTGTGCCCCCGCCATAAATGTTTTTTGGGTCCGTCTCTGCCTACCTGACCAGATAAAACCATTGCTACATGGATTTTCATCTTGTCCCAAATTATCCTAATGAGAAATAGCGTATCAATGGTTTTATAATTCGTAGCGTCCTAGAATCATAGGACTCTTGTTTGTGCGGTTGTGCCTATGTATGATTCTCAATATTATTCTCACTGAAAAATTTAATTAGAAAATTTTATTATTCTTGAGTTCTTATGGGTAGTAGATTTGCAGGCCATCAAAAGAAGCAAATGATTTTCGCAGGAAAATAATTTTTTCGAAAATTAATTTGTTGTTTGTGAAACTAGCAGATTCTTGTTTGTGAATTGATATTTATTGGTTAACGTGGATGCCCAGAGGGCTCATTTTCGTTTCATATACTCTCTCTCCCACAAAATTTGTGCCCAATTCTTTAGATAGAAATTTTAAGAAAAAATAGATAAAGTAGATAAAATAAAGAGCATTGTGGGGTTTATTTATGGTTGGAGGATGGAGATAGCACACTTTGGATGGAGTATTTTTTTATTTTCTGGGATGTGGTGTGATTTTTACATATATAGTTAGCTTTAATATAAATTTGCTATTGTAATTCAAATGCAAAAGAAATATTAAGTTGTTACTTTTAAGCTTTATTTCAATTGTTTTGGTAAATTTTAAATTATAAATTTAAATTTAATTTTAACTAATTAAGCTATGATTTTATCATAGAGTGATTAATTATATATATATATGTATGTATTTGAATTTATTATCTCATAGAAAGTCTGTTGGATCTAGTGATAGTTCCTATGTGAAGGGGTGTGCGTGTAGAAAATATAGACAATTTGTGATGGAGATGATCTCTAGTGGTTGAAGGAGTTCGGGCTGAAATTAGAGACTTCAAAAATAAGGTGAGGTAAAAGAGAAAAAAGTAAAACCCAGAATCATAAATCACAGGTTGATCATATGGAAATATAGTTGCATGTAGAGATGTTAATCCGGGCCGGGCTAAACGGGGTCGGCCATTTAAACTTATTATATGCAGGGTTAGGGCCGAGCAATGGGAGGCCCATTTAAAATCGGGCCTTTTTGGCTCGGACCGATTAGCCCGCGGGTTATCCGGGCCAACCCGTTTAGCCCGTTTATATTTATATATACTCAAGTTTTTTATTTTATTTTATTTTTTAATTTTTCAATTAATTTTTTTAAAAGTTTTTTCACAAATTTAAATAAGACAAAAATCAATTATGGCCAATCAATTACAAATTAAATATTTCTATTTGATTTAGTCAATTAATAAATAATCCTCTCCAATACAATATTTTTTAACAGTTTTCAATTTCTATTGAATTGAATAAATAAGTAAAATATTAATTCAATATAAAATAATAATATAATATTTTTATAAATTCTATTATGAAATTTGTTCATAATATGAAACTGATATCATTATAATTATAAATTAATATTATGGTATTAATTTATAAATGTGATGATACAAATTTTATATTATTAACTAATTAATTCATGGGAACTTTGCTCAATTATGTTATTAAAGATGATGGGAACTAATTTTATATTTTGAACATTTGTTATTAAAGATGATGGGGCAGATCGAATTTTTGTCATTATGTAATGTTAATGTTTGAACATTTTTTTATTTTTTTTAAAAAAAATTCGGAGCCCGTTAGGTGGCCCGTTTAGCTCGTAACCCGCTAGGGTTAGGGTTAGGTCTCAACTATTAGAGGCCCGTTTAAAATAAACCGCTTAAGGCCCGGGACCGTTTGGCCCGCAACCCTGTAGGGCTGACCCTAATAGGTTAGGGCCGACCCGTTTAACATCTCTAGTTGCATGCTTCTGTTTGAGATAGTTACACGTTTCTGTTTTGCATAGGTGCACGCTTCTAAAATGCACTATGAGTACACAGTGCACCTGGATGCACATGAGACCCACTCAAAAGAGTAATAATGTAAACAGTTTAAAAACATAAATTAACAACATCGAAAATATTGTGAATCCATATCCCTATACAAAATATAAGTGAGAAATTCCAGACAAGGGCCCCTCCTAGTCGTGTTAAACTTGTAACTTAGTGTCAACAATCGAGTTCCTCTCACAAAAAAGGTGATTGTACCCGATAGTCATATATTGCACTGTATGCATCAATGCATGGTTTTGCTCTAAAGCCCCTGTAATTTCTAAGGAACAAACGAGATTCTTCCATATACAGTATTTATCGTCTAAGTAGAGATCGATTTCAACTATAGTATGTTCCAACCTTGAGCAGAAGCAAAAAGAATAGAAAGTTTAGCTTCTTAATGATACCCCCACCCTGTCGGCTTAGAGAAGGCTGCCACAAAGAAACCATCAGAATTACAAATCACAACATTGTTGGAGAACAATTTGATCGGATCTATTCGATGTGTAATTTAAATACAACTTTAAATAAACAATCTACTATTAGCATGAATTAACCTATTAATTCAAATAAGAAATAACCAACAACACACATGCGTACAAATTAATTCACGTGAAATCCTACACATGCATGCAGAATCTAGGAGTTTACACGAATTTTACCCTCGTAGAGACAACCGTTGAGAAGTTGGAACGGATCAACCCAAGTGTCTTCTCAAGTATTCCATAAGCCCTTGCTAATTATAACAAAGGAATAAAGAAAATATTTGTTGCACCACCTTTTGTGGATTTTTTATTTTTTCAAGACTGGAATTATGTTGGGGATGAAAAATTCATCCACTATTTATAACATAAGGAAGCCGATTTTTTAGGTCAAAATGTAGATATGGGAAGATCTTTAATTCTTGTGCAAGAAGTAATCTTGAATATATCCAATATATTCTCTTTCCCTATATAATTATCCACAAAAAACTTCTTCCTTATTTAATCAATATTTTCAAAAAACACAAGCAACAAAGTCAAAGTAAAAAATTCTTGAATTTATGAGATAATTTTGTATTACAAGAATACTTATCTTTCATAAAAAATTTCCAAGATAATTTTTTCTTTCTTTTCTTGAAGTTTTCGAAAATAATAAATAAATTGGGCAACAAATTATTTCTTTTATTTTAATCATTTTTTTATTAATGGACTCATGTTGGACTACTTGAGGGCCTTTAGGAGAATTAAGATTGAACCTCCCAATGGACTCTGAATTCGAATATTGAGCCACAATATTATTCAACTCATTAATATTAATTTATTCCACTATAAAATTAATATTGCACTACACATCTTAATCCATATTACGATAATATGACTCCCGATTATTATTTATCGTGTTTAAGATTATTTTATCCATTAATTAATTAAGTCACGAGCGCTTTAAATTAATTAATATTTTTTTCCTTGGAGTAAGGACAACTCAACATTATTATCCATACCGAAATTAATCCACTTGCAAGATTTGATATGATAAAACTTCTGAGCCCACCAAGGGGACTAATCACGCAAGACTTTCCAAGCACACGATTCTCTGTATTAAATCTTAGCAATTGGCATGTAACTAATAATATTGTCCAAAATACAAAGTATCGAACCGCTCTCTGATTCTCAACCCAACATAGATCAAAGTCATAAATATTAATTACACACAATCCTATTTAAGGGACAGAGATTAAGAAATCAACAACTACTGAGTTCTAATTCTTTATCCCGTAAGTCAGTACAGAAGAATTTATCCTCTCTGTAAGTCCGCTTCAGCGAATCATAATGCACTAGTGTAATCTTTTGGTCAAGACAAGTCAATCTGAGTCTTACACATCAACCTCTACCAATGGAGTATTCAATTTTATCTAGGTTGTGAAGATGTACTTATTTACAAGGAACTATTAATGTGATCTTATGTGATCGGGTATCACCACATTAACCACAATGCAATATGTACTAATATTGAACGATTTGCAATAAATAATTAACATTTATTCATATTTAAAGCAACAACGATAAAAGATTTATTCTCAGTAAATAAGTGTAAAATTCAGTATGTTAAACAAAGTAAAAAATACTTTCACATATAATTTTCACGTATAACCCCAACAAACATCACTCCCATCAACATTAACCTTATACAAATCTGCCTAGGGAGGATGTCATTTGACTGAAATAGGGACTTTCGGACGAGTGAATCCATTTGTGATACCCAATCGACGAAACCGTACCATCGAGGCACCCCATATCAAAGAATTTTGACTCTCTAATCGTCGAAAAAATATTGAAAGCAAGAAAGTGTAATACCGATGATTTGATATCGTTAAGAATATGCTTGTTTCTGGCGTTAAAATGGTCCAGAAACAAGTGATAAAATAAAGGTCAATCGTCATAAATCGCTAATTTACTTTCCAAAGCTAAGTCTAGTTGCTTGTAAGAAAAGATCCTTGAAACTCACATCATAGCGTTAGTAATGACAGCTAGAACATGTCTCGTGAAATAGCAATATGCGATCTGAACCACTATAGCGAAGTTGACAAATCGTTGGCCCATGAATCCCAAAATGAGCAATCCAGTTCGAAATTGATATTTTTCTCCATGTGGCTCTCCAAAATAAAGTAGAACGATGGAATAAACTTACCCCAAATCCAAGACGCCCAGAGGTAGGGCTATTTGGGGACATGGTGGTACAACTGTGTGCTCAAATTAAAATATCACCAACTATATAGATAACCTCAATGGATAATTTGGCTCAATGCTGTGGTCAATCTTCTTGTATTCCAACATTATTAACTGTATTTTTATCTTAATTTTAACCCTAGATAAACATAAATCCAAGACACTTTTCTTTTGGGGTTAGATACTGTTTTCAAATTAAAATACTAAACTAACCTCAAAAAACACTTTTTTTTTTTTTTTTGTATTCCAAATTAAGTTTTTTATCTTAATTTTAACCCTAGATACTTTTAAAGCAAATACTGTTTTTGAAATACAAACTAACTCAAAAAACACTTATTTTTTTTGTGAAATTGAGTTACATTTAATTTTTTTGAAAATAAAAACTTCTTTCCAAACTTTTTAAGTTCCCTCCATTTTTTGAAAATAAGTCTTAAAAATATTTTAAGTGTTTCAAAACTTTCAAAAAATAAGTGTTTCTACACTTTTCACTTGTGACTCAAAATAGGGCCTTAATCCACTCCTACTTTTTTTCTCCAAATATTGTTAAAGCATTTTCCTCCTTTGTTTATTAAATTGAATCCAACTTTTCTTCTTTATTTATTAAATTAGATTGAATCCAAATTAAGGGGCAAGCACGTGTTACTCGTACCCAAATCTATGTTATTATAAGGGTAAACATGTGTTCTGTAAAGATAAGCAACACATATTTGCTCTTTTTAATACACATATTTGTCATTATAATAACACATGTAAGATATTGAAAAATTATTTACTATATGAACACAAATGTGATACTATAAAGAGAAATATATGTTACTATATGAACAAAACGACTCTCTCCCTATTTCATCTTATTCCCCTTTATTTTTATCTAATTCTCCCTCTAACTGAGTCATATTTCACATATCCTTAAGCAGAGGAATATCTTATAGGAGTGTTTGCTTATTAAATTTAATTGAGATAAATAATTATTATGAGTTGTCCTTTAGATTGTATGTTATTCGACTTTTATTGAGAATGATATATTTCTAAAATTTTTGACATGCCATAGCTTTAAAAAATGGTTAATTTTAAATAAATACACGACATTTATGTTAAATATTTATTTAATCACGACCTTCAAGATTATAGTTAAAAAGTTCAACCTTTAACGTTGTTGCAAATAAATACATGTTTTTTTCCTCTAATTAATCAGTGACAGATTACATGGCTCGTCGGACTTGCCATGTAGGATTACACAGTTTATTATTATTATTTTTTGATATGTTATTCTGTTTTATCTACGTTATTGTGACAAAAAACTCAAGAAAAGTCACACTCGTTATTGAATTTTCCGTCAAAATAATGTAGCAAAAAAAATAAAAATTAAACCATGTAATCATACATTGCAAGTCCAGTGAGCCACAACATTCGTCATCGACCGGAGAAAAAAAAACTTGTATCAATTTGCAACAACATCAAAGATTGAGTTTGTTTACTATAATTTTGAAGGTTGTGATTGAATTGATACTTAACATAAATGTCGTGTATTTATTTATAATTAAACTTTAAAAAAAGGAAAATTTGCAAAATTAGGACTTAACTTTGCCATTAGTTGCACTTTAAAGACTGAACTTTGGTCTTTTGTAGGACAAATACCGACTGCAAGAAAAAAGGATTTTGGGCAATTCTAAAGATAAAACAAAGGGTAATTATGTCAATTCATATATTTCTTTACATAAGAAGCGATATAGGTACTGATCTTTGATATTATTAAAAGAAAAATGACATGTTGCATAAATTAGTTCAAGGGACAATATATTAACAGGCCACGTTCTTGATTCTTTTGGTAAGACAGAAATCCTCCCCAAGTTTTCAAGGTATATATACATGATTAACTAGAAACAAACACTTTTGTGTGTGCAAAAATTAACAGCTTAGCCTCTTTGGAAAGATTAATATTTCATAATTAACTTTCATATTAACATTAGAAGAACACGACAAAAGATAACACATTATTAGAAAGAGACCTAAGATAGAAAAACACTCTTATTTACTCAAGTATTGTAAGTTGAGTCCTTAATTTTAACCCACAGAAACCATCATCAAACAACACTCAAACATCACATCATGCATGCCCACTTGAAGACTTAGATACTAAAAAACCTAACCAAAAGGTTCACAAAATACAAACGTAAATAGAACAAGTCGATACACAGTTGATGTTCCTCCATTGGGATGGACTGAGTCAAGAATAAATTACGATTTGTTGCTTAAGAGCAACAATATTACAATTACTAACCTAGATTTCAATTAAAAAATATACTATTCTCCACTAATTTTATAATAATACATGCTTTTATAATAATAATATTATTATATTAAACACACACTTTAATCAACTTGAAACAAGAATATGCACTCATCATATTCTGAAATTTCATTGTCAGGACCTCCTTCATTATTCAAACTTCGTATTCTCCAACACATTTAACCATAAATATAAACAAGAGCGTTCTGAAAAGGAGAAGAACACAAAGATTGAGAATAAAAAGAGTTAATTGAACTATTGTTGTTTACCGTGAATGATACCTCAATTTTTTTTAATGGCAAGGTCTCATATGTAACTGGTGCACGGATTCCCCGACCCTATCCAATTATTAAAATTCGGGTCATATATAGCACCCTTTTCATCCTAAAATTTCCCATTTTCCCTGTACACTGCGCCTCACCCCCAACTCCCCCGTGACTTGCTCTCTCCAGATTTAGCATCGAACTATTCCCTCCACCACCGACCACCACGCCCACCGCCGCCGTGAAAAGCACAGCCGGTGACATTTTCTTTGAACAAGCACCACTACTCTTGCTAACGGAGAAGATAAAGCAACTGGATCTAATTCTTACAGTTTAAGAAAGGCGTCCACGCTATTCAAGTCTAGGTACACTGATACATTGATGTCGCCTTACTGTTCTGAGAAATGGTGAAAATCATTCAGAATATTTGGTTGATTGGAATAACAAATTTCCAAATCAAAAAAATTCCAAGTATTTGATTATCAAAGTCCAGCAATTGGTTATATGCACAGACAGATTAACCTTCTCTTTCTAACTTGCAACATCAATTCTAAAGGGCCGATACGAAACATTCAAAAGAAACAATTTATGGTAGATGAGATAAGCGTGATACACACAGGAAATTTCTTCCTCACGTTTAAGTTATAAGTAGTTCCACATTTTGGTGATAGGTAGTTGCACATTTTGGTTATAGGCACGTTTTGATTATAAGTAGTTATAAATAGTTGCACGCTTCTATTGTAAGTAGTTGTACGCTTTTTTTTGTTGTAAATAGTTGCACGCTTCTGTTATAAGTAGTTGCACACTTTTGTTGTAAATAGTTGCACGTTTATATGTTTTCTAGTTGTATGGTAGAATTGTGCAATTATAAGTAGTCGCATGTTTTGGTTATAGACATGTTTTGATTATAAGTAGTCGTAAATAGTTGCACGCTTTTGTTATAAGTAGTTGCACGCTTCTGTTATAAGTAGTTTCACGTTTCTGTTGTAAATAGTTGCATGCTTCTGTTATACGTAGTTGCACGCTTCTATTGTAAGTATTCACCTTATTTGTTTGCCCATCTGTGTCATTTATAGATAATATCGAGTTCTTATTTTTGTGGATGTGAACTTTATTAACATGGTTTTGCTGTTTAGTTAATTAACTGTCACGAGAATAGTTACAGTTCCCGCTTGGATCATTTCTGATGCAGTTTTCATTTAGTTTTGCGTCTTCTCTATTAGTTTGTCTTGATTTGTATATTACTCTTTCTTATCTTATTTTCTTATTGAGTTTCTAGATAAGATTTCTTGGCTTATAGCAATTTATCTCTTTTTAGATATTACCTTAGTAGTGGAAATAACCAACTTTATGTACAGAGAGTATAATGTCCATATTGTTATAGTGGAGTTCATATGAAAGATATTGCTAAAAAGTTTTAAGTGGAAAAAAGCGCTGTTAATGGTATTGTGTACCGTGTAGGTATTCTGACTCATAAGAAAAAGTTAGTGCTGGTATTGTGTAGAAAGATCTCCCTTTATTACCGAATTTTTTTAGAACAATAAATGTGAAGACAACGTATATAGGAAGAGAGAATAAAGCTTAAGCTAAACCAGATCTGTTCTACTTATGTTAACTCTAACATTCTTTTTCATATCTAATAGTATTTGATTATACTACTGTGTCAACTTTGTGCATGTGTTACCTCATGCCAATTTTACGGTTAAGTATTCATTTTTTGTTGTCTTTATTTGTATATTACACAATCATATGACTTAGACTTATAGCTTGGCCTTTTTAGATGATTGCTAGCCTGGAGTTTATTTCGATGAGAAGGTCTATTTTGTTATATTATCTTTAGGGTGTTAATTTCAGCCTTTCAGGCTTCCCTTATTGGTTGAGATGTAAGAAATATAACCAAAGACGACGCATAATGATCACTGGCAACCAAGGTAAGCATATCATTAGTTTCTGTTCTTCTGCTGATTTTCTGATTGAGTTGTTACAAAATTTCGATGTTTATAGGGTGGAGAAGGCGACTGAGAGGTAAATTTTATCTTACTGTGTGACTCGGCCTCAAATTGCGTCATTTATATAGATTATAGAGTAATTACAAGAGCTTAGCACTTCATGTAATTGGTGTCTGAAATTTTGGCCCTCCAGTACATTTCCATCCATAATTTCAGGTGTGTTCTAAATATATACAAGCTAATTGAATATAGTAATGAGGCTCACAAGGTTTTCATTATTATAGTTTGTTATAATTTGGACGGAGGGCCTTACTTTTTTACTTTTAAGAAGATCGATGGCTTATTTGTAAGAACAATTGGAAAGGAACTTAGGTTTGATTGGATTTAAAACAAAGAATAAAAATCAGGGGCTTATTTGAATCTATAATATTAGTTCATGGTCCACTTTGTAGCTCTTCCCTTCATTTTATTTCAAGATTTGTTTTATTACAGGGGTTCAGAGTGAAATTAAAAGAAAGTGTTTTGTTTTGAGCACAAGAAATTGAAGACGAAATTTACAGGAAATTTTTATGTTGCTTCTCCAGTTCATGATAAATAGTAGCCAATTTCTTGTCTTATATTTATAATTTTTGTTCTTGATATCTTGACATTGTACAAGTGTTGCTCTGTTGATTTTGTTGGCTTAAAATTGTTGCTGTTACTTCATTTACAGTCTTGTTTAGGGTCGTTTTGATAGAGTCACTCTCATGTGCAC
The DNA here is from genome assembly GCA_037126765.1 of Stenogyne calaminthoides. Classification (NCBI taxonomy): domain Eukaryota; kingdom Viridiplantae; phylum Streptophyta; class Magnoliopsida; order Lamiales; family Lamiaceae; genus Stenogyne; species Stenogyne calaminthoides. The sequence goes on from JBBCBC010000004.1 coordinate 14,623,880, forward strand.
TACATGCACCAATAAAAAATGGTGCACTCTAAATCCTAAACCCTAAATAGTGAACCATAAATCATATTTGAACCATTTGGGCCGGGTGAACCATGAACCACTTGGGCCGAGTGAACCATGAACCACTTGGGCCGAGTGAACCATGAACCACTCGGACCGGGTTTGGGGTCGGGTCGGGTATTAAAAAATTAAAAAAAAAACATCTAAAACTGAAATTAAAGTTAAAAGAAAATCGAAATTGAAAAAAGAAAAAAAAGTTAATACTAAAAAAAATTAGAAAAAAAGCTTTTAAAATTAAATTGCACCAATTTAATTTATTGGTGCATGTGGTGCACCGGAGAATTTGCCATTTTGTTAAACTTATTTTAAACATCTTATAACCTCTAATATCTTACGAGTTGTTTTTTTAAGAAACATCTTATAAGTTGTTTTAAAAGCTTATAAAATATAAATTTTAAGTGGCTTATAAGTTATTAAAGTGTTTGATTAATAAAATTTATAAGTTTTTTAATAATTTTAATAAATATAATTTATTTATTTTTTAAATAACTTTTTTTTTAAAAAAAAAAAAAAATCGAAAATAATTTTTTTTTTCCAAACTTTTAAACCAAAAAATATTTTTTTTGAAAACAAAAAAAAAATTGAAAATAATTTATTTTTTTGAAATTAGGTCCGAGTCGGTGGTTTGGGCTGGGCTTGTGACGGGTCGAATTGGATCCAGATCGGGTTGGGATACGTTGGGATATGGTAGAACTTATATAATTTTTGTAAAATAAGTTTTGATATTCTACTTATTTTTTATTTTTTAGTTTATAAGCTCTAAAGAGTGAGTCACTCTCCTGTGCACCACATGCACCAATAAAAAATGGTGCACTCTAAACCCTAACCCCTAAATAGTGAACCCTAAATCATATTTGAACCATTTGGGCCGGGTGAATCATGAACCACTTGGGCCGAGTGAACCATGAACCACTTGAGACGGGTTTCGGGTCGGGTCGGATCGGGTATTAAAAATTAAAAAAAAAAATCTAAAACTGAAATTAAAGTTAAAAGAAAATCGAAATTGAAAAAAAGAAGAAGTTAAAACTAAAAAAAATTAGAAAAATGAGCTTTTAAAATTAAATTGCACAAATTTTATTGGTGTTTGTGGTGCACAGGAGAATTTGCCCTAAAGAGTGTGTGTTTTTTTAGATCTTATAAGATGTTAAATATTTTATTTTGTCAAACAAAATTAAAAAGCTTATAAGTTCCTAAATAATTTATAAGCTGTTTTAAAGAACTTATAATCTTAGCCAAACGGGTTCATAGTAAGAATCAAACTGTTAGCTAATTTAGGCAGTTTGATTATAATTTTGACACCTTTTTAGATTTGGTTTATGGTAATTGTCGCCAAGTGTAGTGGGCGTCGGACAACCATGTGCGACGGGCTTCGGAAAGAGAAAATAATACGTTCTTTTGCTTGTTGCTATTTTAGGATCTTTTTTTTCGTTGTTTTCCTAGTTCATTGACAGATTTTGAAGTTCTAATTATTTAAGTTTGGCACGAGTTGCTTTTTAATAGTTTGTAGTAATTCTTAGTGAATCTTTGTCTTTTGGTAGGGTTGTATTTGTGTTTGTTGTTTTTGTTGTTCTACCACGTGGAGTTTTAAGTATTTCTTTGTGGTGTTTTAGGGGTTGTTTTCAACTTCTACTCATGGGATAGAAGTGTTTATTTTTTAAGTTGGTGTGACCCAATTTTTTCAAAAAATAAACACTTCTAGCCTTCCACTAGAAAACATAAAACACACCCTTAGTCTTCTTTTACGAAGTTTTCAATCTCCTTTTCTAGAGGTTCGAATCTCCTTTTGATGAAATTTTATGTTAAAAAAAATTATGATTCCATGACACCTTCACAATCAGTCTTTCAAGTTTTGACTCTTAGATTACTTTGTTCAGTTTGTTGGTTCAAGGGGTACTTCTTGACAGTTATAATATACATAATTCATTATTACAAATATAATTTTGCAAAAAAAAGAAAAAAGCTCTTACATAAAAAGAGCTTTTCAAACGATACGAATAAAATATTTTTTGTAAGAAATGTTAATACCATTGAACCAAATCAATGAGTTTGAACAGTCAACAACGCCCACCAACCAACCACATGCAGACACGGAGTCAACCGCAGGATATTTGTCTGTCGTCAAATCCTCCAGGACGAGCAAGAGCAACTAGCTTGGTCACCACATTGATAATTGATTACCCAACCACGGGCACCTACCCCCTCGAATGACCTTGCCCAATGCCCATTATATACATACACTAGTAAAGGACCAAAGCAACTTTTGTCATATAGCCTAATTCACCAAGTTCACTTCATTAAATGATAGTTTAAAAGTAGTGTTCACAATACATTAAATACATATATTATAAATAAGTCATTTCACCAAGTAATAAAATTCAACCATTTTTTACTAATATAGTAAAAATCCCCTATAAAAATATTCTGTATAGAAATAAACTCTTTATAATAATAAAAAATTACGGTCCCAATTTGATTCAATTATATTTAGGAATAAATTTCACATTGTAATAAGATATATTTTTTTCGGTCCTATATTAATGATTTATGCCTCCATATAAGAATAAATTAAATTATATATAACAATTTATATATCATTATAATTAAGATGACCTAAAATATTTACCTATGGTTAATTGTGACACATCTCAATTTCAGTGATTTGAGTTCGTTTATCAACTCTGGGTGCCATTTGCTTGAAATAGAAAAATTGTACTAATTTTATGAAAAATATACATATATTGAACAAATATTATACACATGTCAATAGTAACTATTGTTTAGTTACTAGGTATATGCATATTAGTTGATACATATGTATTTTATATACTTTGAAAGTGTATCTATTAACTCTCATGGATAAACAAGTGGGTTTTCCAATCGCATTGATCTGCATCCTCATGGCCACCGTCGGTGCCTAGTCTCCGTCGTCGTTGCCGGCCAAGGCTCTCACTACCGCCGCCGCTGACCAAACTGGGTCCTGTCTCAACTTCCCCAACTGTCTCGACTCCACGTCTCCCATCTGGTGAGCTCCCAGCTCGGCACTTGTATAGTGAAGTCACCGCTGACAGCCGCCTCCTTCCAGTTCGCCGTCGCCTGCTCCGGAGACTGCCACTCCTCCGCTCTGCCTCTGGTGGAGGCTCTGGAGAAGGCGCCTATGCCTAGCAGTCAAAATTTTGTACAGGTTTTGTTGAAACTTAGCTTCACAAATACTGGAGCCAATTTAGCCACATTTCATCAAACATATATCACGCATAGCAGGGGAGCCAAATTAACCAATGAACTAGAATAAAATTACATCATCATAAATTGGTAACTGCAGTACGCAAAACACGAACTACACGGAAAGGAAAATCTTTTCAATACAATCTCGATTCTTGAAAAATAAAGAATCGATCACAAAAATACGAAATTGAAAATTGAAGAAGAAAGAAAGGGAAACTCAGGTAGCGGTAATGGCGGGGGAGGAAACTAGCGGTAATGGCAGAGGAAACTTGGTAGATAGTACGATGTAATACGATGGTCAGTACGACGCATAGTACAACAGATTGTAGGTCATTAATTAAATTTTAAATCTAATGGCTTAGAATAACTGACTATTGACAGTCAGTACGACACCCTAACTGCTGTAAAAAACACCCAACTCTATTTAAGAATAACCTCCTTATAGTTATATTTTTTCCCGGTCCCGATAATATAATTGTATGAAATTTTTACTGTACATATATTATCTCTCTAAGTTTATTCACTTCTCTCTAGAAATTCACCAAAAGTATTACTTGTTTATACAATCTCTTCTTTGTTAGTTGAATATTCAAAACCACATCATATTCTACCAAATCAGCTAAAAACAAGACCCTTTTACAAATATTATTATTTGAGATGAGACCTTGTTAAACAAATTATTTGACTTATTAGCGACCCTTTTAAAATATTTTTTTTCTTGTCTTCTACTCCCCACGACGTTCTCTTATTCTCCACTTAGTCTCTCTCTTCTTTCTCACTCGCTTTTCTCTCTCACCGACGTGAGTGAAAGAGGTGGAGCACCGCACTAGTCAAATGCTTATACGTTGTAGAAAAAGAATAATCGAACCTATCACGACCACCCTTATTTAACCTATAAATCTGCTATAATAATTTTTTTTCGAATATTATGATACCAACATCATCTCATGTCCAAAACATAACATGTTCACATTCATTTATATATATAAAAGACACCCACAAATCAACAATCTATAACCAAACTCTAAACCAACACATTAGTACGTACTAGACATTATACCACAACGCAATACACATCCATAAGCGACAAAATATATAAATGAAAGCAAGATAAGTCACGGTATGCCCAACAGGTCGTCATCTATGTACACGGCCATTCAAAATCTGCAGGAGCTCCGCAGCTTGTCCAGTAAGCTCAACATGTCACATCACATCAGAATTACCTACAATGCATAAACTAGGTGAGACATATAAATTTTAGTAAGCAGAAATTAAGCATGATGCAATGAATCTTTTGAAAATTCTCCCCATACACTCTCTTTTGAAATCACCAATTTATTTATGAAACACTCACAGGGCCCAGACTCACTGTTATACACCGGCACGAGCTCAATCCACCCATATATATAAAACGGTGGCCTACGCTGGGTAGCCCGCCAGGGCCTCCCTGGTCACTCCACTCCCAGGTCGCCCCTTCCGTAAAGTCATCTCAAGAGATTTTGTCGGGTCTCCTGATCGCCCCCTCCGTGTAAATAATAAAAGCGGTGGCCTCACGCCGAGTGGTCTACGCCATCCTCGGTCGCGTGATACCCCTGTGTCGTCCCTTCCGTCCTTGATGTATAATCAGTGGTCAAATCACATCATTTTATCAAATCTCATTTCATGATAATGCATTATATGCATGATGCAATGCAATGCCGCACATATTAATTTACAAGTCACACACTCAATTCACATAAAATCTTGAGCTCACAAGCTCCTTCCACGATAATCACTGAATATCAATCAAATCTCAAAATTCACGTATATCCACGTATCATTAATTAAACACAATAAATCACATAATATTATGTTTATGTATTGTAGTTGCAAATGAATTTCTACTTACCTTAACTGTGTTACGATCCCACATCGGTTCCACACGAAATTGTGGAAGGGTATATAAGTGGGAGTCAATCCTTAACGTTTGACCATGGTTTTGGGTTAAGTTAGGGCTCCCTATCTTATATTCCTAACAATTTGTCCCCGTGAAGCACCCATAAAGGTTGCCACTGGCGGGGTCGGGGGGTTGCCACCGAAGTAATTGCGACCGAGTGTGCTCTTGTTGTCCTTTATTTGTTAATGCAAAGGCGGAAGTAGTATGGCCCTAAAGAAATATAAGATGTAGAGCCCTAACTTAACCCAAAACCATGGTCAAACGTTAATGATTGACTCCCACTTATATATACCCTTCCACACTTTCGTGGAACCGATGGAGTAACACCGACCCCTTATGGCCGGACGTCCACTTGACGGCACACCGTGGCAACCCATACCAAGGCCCAACTTCCCGGTGGCAACCCCCTTGGGGCCCACCATCGGTTTGATTGGGCCCACCATCTGCAGCTCCTATTCCGGGACCGCCCCATCCGGCAGGTTCCGACTAAATTGTTAGAATATAAGATATGAGCTCTAACTTAACCCAAAACCATGGTCAAACGTTATGATTGACTCCCACTTATATACCCTTCCACACTTTCGTAACCGATGGATCGTAATAATTCGACCCCCAAAAACGGACGGCACACCGTGGGCAACCCATACCAAGGCCCAACTTCCCGTGGCAACCCCCCCCTAGCCCACCATCGAGGTTTTTGGGCCCACCATCAGTAGCCCCATTCCGGATCGCGATCCGTGACGGACCAAATTGTTAGGAATATAAGATAGGTAGCCCTAACTTAACCCAAAACCATGGTCAAACGTTAAGGATTGACTCCCACTTATATACCCTTCCACACTTTCGTGTGGAACCGATGTGGGATCGTAACAAACTGTAATTTCGATACTTCTGTTTTTTTTTTCTTGGTTTCTAACACCCTCTTCTTTCCCTTTTTTCTTTTTTCTTTATTCTTTTTTTGCTTCGGAACCACCGCCTTAGCCCCTTCTTGGAATGCCCCTTTGCCTGTCATATTTGGGCTCGGGTGGGGCAATGGCTGGAAATTCAATCCCCTACACACTATTCAATTTTTGAGCATATGAACAGCTTTGTTTCAGGGGTACAGGTAGGACAACCAAGAAATGTTTTCTTCTTATTTGGCAATGTGTGGCTTGGAGAATCTGGAAGGCTAGAAATAATGTGATTTTCAAGAATGTTTCTCCGAATTGGTCCACAACATTCGAAGGCATCAAGATTAATTTGTGGAAGTGGCTCAAAGCTCATTTCCCTCTCTTTTTTCTATAGTCTCCATGATTGGAGTGAGCAACCAGTATACTGTATTCCTTGTAAATTATAGTTGGGTCGTCGGGTTTATTCCATAGTTTTGTACAGTCTTCTCGATCTTCTTTTCTCTGTATACGGGTTGAGGTACCCTTTGAATATCCCATTAATAATACTATATATTTTACCTTTAAAAAAAATGGAGGCGTGTGTGCATATATATATTAATCACCGCCTTAATTGCTTACTACTTAAGTTGCTTTCCCCCTTTTTTATTATTTTATTTCTGCGCTTTAATCCTTTAAATAAGATGAATGCAGATGACAAATTCTTCTATGCACCATATGCACCAATAAAATTGGTGCAATTTAATTTTAGGAGTTCTTTTTTTAATTTTTTTTCAATTTTAGTTTTTTTTCTTTCGACCCGGACCCAAATCTGGCCAGAGTGGTTCATGGTTCACTCGGCCCAAGTGGTTCATGGTCACCCTGCCCGAATGACTCATATATAATTTAGGGTTCATTGTTTAGGGATTATGGTTTAAAGTGCATAGTTCATCCAAATTAAAATTGAATCCAATTGCCACCAATTAACTCAATGCATATATATATTTTCATGAATCCCCTAAACCGCCTTATGCAGCTTACTAAAGAAGCTTTCTCCTTTTAATGGCTTATTTATCTATTACTTGTATATTTTATTATTTTATTAAAGTTACATATATATAAGTTTAAGTTTAAAAATTTGATAGTGGGTATACATACCAACTAAGGCTCACGCCCATAATTCAATGTCACAATTATAAAAATTTGATCATATGTTTATATAGTACCTCATGTACACGTATATGTATAACTATTAGTTAATTCTATGTATCTATATATTACTATTGTCTGTTATAGTTAATATTATTAAGCATTATATTATTTATTATATTATTTATAAGAGTCACTTAAGTTTAATAAATACCAACAATTTATAATAGGATTTTCTCGCCGTTAAAGGAGTAAAAGCATAATAACAATTTAACATTTAAAAGTAATTTAGACATAAAATAAAATAATGCAAGAGTACGAATAACACTTATTTAAATGTTATAAAATGCACGTAAATCATTAATTATATAAACTAATGAGTAGTGAGAAGTTCGGACATCACTAAACCCTCCCCATTATCTAACCAGACTGACCAAATAAAGAACAAAATGAAGCCACAACAAATAAAACAAACTTAGAAATATATCACAAATCTAAACCTTGGTTAAGTATAGCAAATTTTATACACTACAAGAAATGTGTGTGTTTCCGATGGATTTATACCGACGGACAAAAGTCCGTCGGAAATAAATGGTTTACCGACCAAGTATTAGTCGGAAATAACATGGCAAAAAAAAAGCCTAAAACATCAATTATAATTCCGACCATCCTAAATCCCGTCGGAAAAAAAATATAATGTGGTCAGTATAAGTTATAATTCCGACCAATCCGTAGTAGGAAATAAATCAATAAATACATAAGTAAAAAATAAATATATAATATTTTTATTTAATTTTTACCGACTAATACTTCGTCGGTAATAGCATCTAGAATGTTAAAAATAAATGTAAATTATTTTGTAAGTAACAGCGGAAAAAACACTGAATCCCACCAAGGATAATATTATTTTTATCCTTTTACCGACTAATAATTCGTCGGTAATAACTTCAAAAGAAATTCCCATGTTAAAAGATTTAAGATAAACTTAAAATTATTTTGTAATTTAAAAGCGGGAAGGAGTATTGGTTCCCGCCAAACATCATATATATTTTTTTATTCTTTTACCGACCAATAATTCGTCGGTAATAACATAAAAAAGGCTTTTGATGCAAATTTAAAAATAATTATAAAATTATTTTGTAATTTAGTACCGACTATTAGTTCGTCAGTAATAACATCTCAAAAAAAGTTTTTAAAATTTACTATCGACCAGTTATTTGTCAAGACTAGGCATACAGTCTGTTGGCATATGTGGAAAAAAAACTTATGAACAATTTTATTAAAATACCCAACTCATGAAAATATTGATAATTCACCTTTGAGGCCTGCATCAACTAATACCTTATTTCTGCTAGGACGATTCAATCTTGTTTGTACTTTTGATTCAAAATAATGAGAGAAAAAATGTGATCTAAGTAATGAGATACACCTCGGATGTTGACCTTCAATACATGCTTTATTGTGTACATTTCTATTCAGATCTCAAATTCTCCTGCATTTATAAAAAATAAATGTAGTATTTTAATTGTACATGAGTATATATACCCACAACAAAACACAATTAAGAACATATATCTCTCAAATGGATACATTCATCGATATCATACTGATCCTCTGACTTTTGCTTCACACGAAGGTGGATTATCAAATGCTCCGTCAAGTCAAAGAATCCATGAGGGAGGAATATCTATAATTTACAAATAGTCTCCACAATTGATTTCTCTAATAATTTCATATCTGACCGACAAATTTCAATTGCAGCTCAAAAGAGACTACTCATCTCTGTCAATGGGCCCCAAATATTTTATAGTAAGAAGCCACAGAACTCAATAATTAGTAGTCTTTTCATGAACACATGACAATCATGACTTATCATGTAGTCTAATCGAATAACACTACAACAAAAAGTAGTTACTCCGACAAAAAAATTGGTCGAAAATAATGGAAATCCGTCGGAAATGCTTTTTTACCGACCAATAATCTGTCGCTTTAATCCGTCGCAACAAGCTCACTCGGTATTGTTTTCAATCTTTTGGTGGCACGGAGGAGTCTCCAATTGCCTTTGATGAAATAAGAGATGAAACGGAAAACCCGTATAGACATATGGTTTTTGACACATTTGGTCCTCGATTTCAAAATGAGGGCTCTAGCAGTGAATGTGAGGCACCAAATAGAGAGGCTGCAAAATTCTATCAATTGTTACAATCATCAGATGTCGTTATATGTGAAGGCGTTGAGCAAACTGTTTTGGAATTTGTGTCGCAATTCCTACAACAAATCAGTGAATAATGTAACAGATGACGCGGCCGAGGGCTTTCTAAAACTGTGCAGGGGTCTGGTTAAGGAAGAAGATAGACATAAAATTCCGCATAGTATATACAAACTACATAGTATGATGAAAAAACTTGGATTTGGCCATATTACGATAGATGTATGCTATAACAATTATTTCTTGTATTATCAGGAAGTTGAAAAATATGTCCAGTGTCCGATATGTCATGAGCCTAGATACGAAGAAAGTACAATGACTAGGAATAAGATTTCCCGGAAGAAGTTATGGTACTTTCCTATTACTCCACGGCTACAGAGGTTATATATGTCACAGAAAACAACAAAACACATGACATGGCATAAAAAGTGTGATGGGAACATTGACATCATGATCCATCCAGCTTGTGGTGAGGCCTGGTAAGCATTTTGACCGAACTCATTCAAATTTTGTTGTCGAGGCACGTAATGTAAGACTTGATCTTTGCACTGATGGCTTCAATCCACATGGCCATTCTGCAAAGTCTTACTCATGTTGGCCAGTATTCGTTACACCATACAATCTACCACCAGATCTCCTAATGAACCAAGATCACATATTTCTCAGTCTTATCATTTCAGGCCCGGAAAATCCAGATAGAAACATTGATGTCATGCTTCGTCCATTGATTGATGAACTGATCAAGTTGTGGAGCACCGGAGTTGAAACTTATGATAGTTTCAAGAAACAAAACTTCATCATGAGAGCTGCTCTTATGTGGACAATTAGTGACTTTCCAGCATACATAATGTTATCAGGGTGGAGTACACATGGGCGGTTGTCTTGCCCATATTGTATGGAAAGGACAAAGGCATTTCAACTTAAGAATGGGCGTAAGACATCTTTCTTTGACTGTTATCGTCAGTTTTTACCTGAGAATCATCAATTCAGAAGAAACAAAAAAGAATTTTTGTATGGTAAAGTTGAGAGTGACTGTAACGTTGAAAGGAATTATGGAGCTGACATTTTTAAGCGAGTGCAACAACTTTCTATTAATGAGTCAGGGACGAATTTCGAGGGGTTAGGTGTACATCATAATTGGAAGAAAATAAGCATATTTTGGGAGTTGCCATATTGGTCTACGCTTCTCATTCGACATAACTTAGATATCATGCATTGTGAGAAAAACTTTTTCGATAATATTTTGGCCATAGTTATGGATGACGGGGATAAAACAAAGGACAATGTTAAGGCAAGGAGGGATTTGGAATTGCATACTAGAAGAAATGAATTGTTTCTTAAAACTGATCAAAGAGGAAGGGTAATTAAACAGAAGGCTACATATACATTGAGTAAGGATCAGAAGAAGCTTGTGTGTGATTGGTTGAAAGAGCTACGTTTCCCTGACGGTTATGCCTCAAGTGACACACCTAGAGATATTTGAGGCTTAACCGTCAGGGAAACATAACTCTTTCAACCAATCACATACAAGTTTTTCCTGATCCTTACTCAATGTATATGTAGTTTTCTGTTTAATTACCCTTCCTCTCTTTGATATGTTTTCAGTAACAATTCATTTCTTCGGTACACAAAATATTGACCTACATGAGTACAACTTTTCAGAATGGTCGTGCAACACGAAGCTATCAGTGCAGATGCCAAGTCTTACATTGCGTGTCTCGGCGAAACATACCTCTTGGAGTGACAACCGCTGAGTAGATGGATCAATCCAAAACACCTTCTCAAATATGTCCCACATCCTCGTCCGTAATTCAGTGGAAGGATTCTCACGAACAATTATAACAAAGGAATTAAGATTGGACCTCCAATGAGCTATGGATTTCTTAATATTGAGCCACAATATTTATTCAACCCATTAATATTAATTTACTCCACTATAAAATTATTATTGCACTATCCATCTTAATCCATATTACGACAATATGTCTCCCGGTTATTATTTCTCGTGTTTAAGATTATTTTGTCCATTAATTAATTAAGCCACTGAAAAGCTTTATATTAATTAATATTTTTTTTCTTGGAATAAAGATAGCTCAACATTATTATCCATACCGGAATTTAATCCACTTGCAAGATTTGTATGATAAAACTTATGAGTCTACCAAGGGGACAAACCAGACAAGACTTTCCTTGCACACGTTGCTCTATATTAAATCTTAGCAATTGTCATGTAATTAATAATATTGCCCAAAATGTAAAGTATAGAATCGCTATCTAACTCTAAACCCAACACAGATCAAAGCAATAAATACTATTTACACACAATCCTATTTAAGTAACAGAGGTTAAGAAATCAATAACAACTGAGGTCTAATTCTTCATCCCATAAGTCAGTAAGGAAGAATTTATCCTCTCTGTAGATCTTCTTCAGCACATCACAATGTGCTAGTGCAATATCTTGGTCAAGACAAGTCAATCTGAGCTTTGCATTTCAAGCTCTACCAATGGAGTGTTCAATTCCATCTAGGTTGTGAAGTTGTACTTTTATTTACAAGGAACTGTTAATGTGATCTTCTGTGATAGTGTATCACCACATTAACTACAATGTAATATGTACTAATATTGAACGGTTTGCAGTAAATAAATAACATTCATTCATATTTAAAGCAACAACGATAAAACAATTTATATTCAGTAAATAAGAGTACATTAGTTTGTTATTACGTAAAAGCATACTTTCACGTATAACCCCAACATCTCTATTTTGTGTCTCGCATTCACTGCTTAGAGATGTCAACATTGACCCGACCCACACTGCCCCGCCCCGACCCACGACGTTCGAGTCGTCCCGCCCCGTGCCCCATGGCAGGTCGGGTCAGGTCTGGGTATCACTCTTACCCCGCCCCGCCCCGACCCGTTTGGACCTGTTTTCATATTAAATTTTAATATATATATATATTAGATATAATATATAATATAATTTATTACTATAATTTTCATATTTATTAGTATATATAGTATGTAAGTAACAATAATTCAACTTCATAAATATATTTTAGGTCAATATATATTGATAAAACATCATATTAAATACAATATGGTAATTTAACAAATATTCATATTGATATCAATATCTTTAAAATGTGAAAACAAATTTATAAACATGCTTCTAATAACATTTATTAATTCTTTCAATTAAAATCTTAAATTTATATTAAATATTTTAAAATATAATTATTTTTTTTTTTTTTAGAATCCGCCTAATTCGCCTACCTTACAAAGAATGGAATGGGTCCGGGTCCGGCACTCAAGTACCCGACCAACTTCCGTGATATCCCTATCGCTGCTAGATCCCTCATTACAAAATTAAGGACCAAATATTTCTTGTTTGAACTTTTCTTTACAAAGACATTTAATCTTGGAGTAAGTTTTCGATGAAACTTATTTATAATATGAAATTTATAACATTACACTTATAAACTAATATCACAACACTTATTAACTGATACCACTACACTTATAAAATAATATCAATTTATAAGAATAGTGATATCAATTTTTGGTATACTAAATTTTTTATTTATCGAATTTCGGTATACCGAATTTTTCGGTACTACACGGCATGAATTTTTAAATACCATAAATTTTGGTATGATATATGGTACGATATGCCAACCCTAAAGGAGATAATATGGGGAGATTGTAGAAAAAAGAACTGATTTAAAAAAAAAAAAAAATTATTGAGCTAGGAGATGTAGAAATATAAATGTTTAGTTTTTTTTAAAAGTAAATGTTTAGTATTCTAAATATATATATATATATGTTTACTTATACCGACAAATTATTCGTCGGAAATATATTTATATTAATACCGACTAAAACTCGGTCTGCAGGTATACACGTTTGTTGTCAGTTTTCTATTGGCTAGACTAGAAGTGTTATTAAGTATTAACCTCTGTTTTTTTCGTCGATAAGAATAACTATTAATAAATTGTCCAGATAATCTTATATTATACAATGAGAACTACACCTCCTCAAATGATGACAAGTGGCATCCCTAATAAACTACCACGTGGCATCCTAAAATTTGATTTATATTCCTAAACTGTTATTAACTAGTTTAGTGCCCGCGTGTTACGTGATTTTCTAATTAAAAATTACAACATTTTCAATAAATAATATATTTAATAATTAAAAATATAAATATGTACATAAATTCACTAAATATGAATTAATAATTTTTTAAGGTGTATATTAGTAAATTTTCTTAAACCTTGGGATAAGATTATTGTGTCAAATATTATTTATCCATGTTAGTATGAAGTTGAAACTGTTGGGAGATGAATTTTAAATAAAGGTTTATGATTTTGATTAGATCCCAAAACCCCTGAGTATGACATGTTCAGAATGATCTTGATAGTTGAGTCAGGATTCAGTTTTAGAATATTCAGGATGTTATCTCGCAAAATGTATAGTCGTGAGATATAGTTCAGATAGTTATCAAGACTCAAGAGGATACCGAGAAACCAAGACTCTTCGAGAAGACTCAAAGACATCGGTCCAAGATAAACTACAAAGATTCAAAGACCACGAAGACTCGAGAAGACCTCAAGACTCGTAAGACTCAAGACACAAAGATCAAGACCGAGAAACTAAAGATCAAGAATACCAAGGCACACAAGAATTACTAAAGAATCGGTGAGGTAATCAATGCTCAAGATGAACTCAATGTTCCGAGGCACCGAGTATATCTATCCGGCGGATGCAATATCGAGAAAATCGCGATTCCTTAGAAAATAGATATTTGCCAAGACATTCAAATGCATAAAAAGAACTAAGTCAAAAGTGTTGTTAAGGTTATATCAAACTCGAGTTTGTAACCAAAAGAGCCGCTGAAGGTGTATACCTTTTAACTCGAGACAAAAGTCAAAAAGAGGAAGACAACATCGCACTATACCGACAATCGACAAAGGATGTGTCTCTAAAAAGGATGTCGATGTACAAAAGTTCCGCATCGCAAAGAGTGAAGACTGGCTACATGAAAGGCTATTGCCTAGAAAGTGTTAGGGAGTTTCAAACCCTAAATATAGTCGTTTCACACACCACAAAGAGGAACTCACGGTCGTCTCTCCAACGGATAGTTTTCAAGAGTGACCTTGGTGTATGCCTATAAATACCGGTGACCCTCTACATTGAAGGCTACTGAAATTTATACGCAACTTAAGAGCTCAAGCTTATTCTTGTAAAAGTTAAAAGCACTCTAAAAACTTAGAATTTCCCAAGTGCTTCAATATTGAAGAGAGCTCACTATACTAAGCCTAGCTTGATAAGAATTATCCAAAGCTTAGTCGAGATATCCTAACCCTTTGCATTGTGCTTCATTGTAAAGGATATCTCATCCTAGTTGAAACCAACCAAGAAACCCCAAACCCTTGTAAAGGTAGTTGGAGTGTGTTTGTTGGTGAGAAGAGTTATAAAGAGTTAGTAAACTACGCTGAAAGTAGTCGAAAAACTCTAGAGGAGAAGTTAGTAAGCTATGGGGGTAGTCCAAAGCTTGTGTGTGATTGAGTAAGTAAACTACGGAGGTAGTCGAAAAGCTCAAGGCCGGGTTGAGTAAGTAAACCACGGGAGTAGTCGAAAGCTCGAGGCGAAGTTGAGTAAGTAAACTACAAGGTAGTCGTAAAGCTCTGTAGTTGATAGTGAATTTCTCTCAAGAGTCGGGGAGAGGACGTAGAGCTTGAGTCTCTAACCACTATAATTGTTGTGTTCTTTATTGCTTTTTTATCTCAGGCTTCATCTCGCAGCATTGACTTGATTTTGAAAGCATACTTTTAACCGATATTCGGGTTGAATCAATCCATTGAAGTTGCATAAGTGAATCACGCCCTAATCACTATTTCATAAAGGGAAGGTTTTACGCAAAGCTTAAAACGAGTATAAAACTAAGGGCCAACCATTCCAAGACAACCGAAAGTAGCTAGAACAGATAGTTACCAAACCGAACGCATTTTCTTAGGGTTCAAGAAGTTAGTTATCCGATCCAAGCAACTCGAGATCTCGACTTCGGGACTCGGTTGGGATTATCTCGAGGTTTACGAAAAGAAAAGATCAATGTCTCGAAGAGACTTTGACTCAGAGCGATCTCAATTCTCGAACCTAATCTTCGAGATTATCGACCCAAGTCGACCTCGAAGAAAAAGGTTTAAAAACACCGAACACGTGTATTCCCCCATACACGTGTAAGACTCGTTGCACCGACCAACAAGTGGTATCAAAGCGGTGGTTCAACTTGACCACTCATTGTTGACCAAAGTTTTATTTTCAAAAATACTTGTGGTCTATCCGAATCGATCTTATTTGTTGAAACCTTTTATTTTTCAAGAGATCGGAAAAATGTCTTCTAAAAAACTTCCCATGTTCTCGGTGGAGAACTATGACCTATGGAGATCGAGAATGGAGGCTCATCTCAGATTCCAAACATGAGCGTATGTGGAGAGTGGTCTCTCAAGGACCATTCCAGCCATCTTTGAAGTGAATCCCGGAGAAATGTAAGATGAGAGAATTGATCCTAGAGCAGAATTTCCTAAGTCCGATGACTAACCCGACTCTGAGGAGAGAAAGTTAGTCAATCTAGACTACATTGCAAAAAGACACACTATACAACACAATTGATGATGGTGTGATGGGAATGATCTCTCACCGTAATATCGCTAAAAGAGATTTGGGATACACTATTTGTTATGTGCCAAGGCACGCATCATATAAAAGAAAAACAAACTTTCAAAAGCAATTGGAAAGTTTGACAGTTTTTGAAATGGATGATGGTGAATCAATAGACAAACCGAAATCGATTCACTAAAGATCATGAATGATCTAAATGAACTTGGAAAGAAATACCCACAGAGAGAAGTTGCATTGAAAATTCTTAGAGGTCTATCTAAGAAATGGGATATTCATGCGCAGGTGATTGAAAACACCAAGAATATTAACTCAATGCCTTACCAACAAGTCTTCTCTCGAAATGAAAGCCTATGAATTTGTAATTGATAAGAAATCCAAAAAGGTCCGACAAAGAAAGATGATTCTTCATCAAGTAAGAATGTGGCTTTAAAAGCCAAAAGATAAAACTCAGAAAACTAGAGAGTCGAGAACCCCATGCCAAAAATCGGGATGAGCTTGAGGAAAAAAGCTAAAGATGGCAAGAAGGTTTGATAGACTCAATAGTAGATTTGGAAAATACAAAAGCTATTACAGAACCACAAAACCGTAAAACCCGAGGACGATCAACTAAGAAGAAGAAAGACTGAAAATCAAGGATCTTCATCCAAAAGAAAGGACTCCAAGTCCAAAGAAGAAAATGATCGATGATGATGCCAACAGATTATAACCCGCCAGAAGGTCACTTCCAAAGATGATTGTCCAGATTTGAGTGCTAAGGAGAGAAGAGAAAGGCAAGTTATAAGAGACCGAAGTTCTCAAGCAAAAAGGCCATGGTTGCGTAAGAAAGAACACTCGGAGGAGGATCTAGCTCTTCGATGAGATATTCTCGACAAAGGAAAGTGATGACATCTGTCTCGATGGCCATTGAGGAGGTAAATTCTTCTTTCTCTGTTGTTGCTCCTACACTAGCACAAGAGTTTTCAAGTTCCACTGAAAACAGTCATTTTGACCTAATGGATTCTTTCGAGAATATGATGAAGGACTATGATGTTTTGCAAGGACTGCTAAATCAAACTCAAGAGCAGAATAAGGAACTGAAAGCTGAAAATCTAAAATGGAAAGACTCTAGCAATATTGAAGTCACTTCTCAATTAATGGGAGCTACTGATGAACTGGATGTTCTGAAAGTACAACTCTCAAAGAAAGAGAAGTTGATAATGTCCCTAACTGAAAAGCTAGAGAAATCCAATCAAGAGATTCAAATTTAATCGAATCGAAGTTCAATGACCTCTCTGAGAAGCATAAAACTCTACAGAACTGTGAGGATAGTGCACATAAGAAGTTAACTCTATTGAATAATGCATCTAATGTAATAGATGAAATTCAGAGTTACTAGAGATCTGTGACTATAAAATCTGGATTGGGATACATTCCAGGGGGAACCGCACAAGGTCATCTAAATGCTGCGTCAAGTAGCAAGAAGATTATCTTTGTAAAACCAGTGGCACCTACACTTCAAATTGAAGAAATGCCCAAGGTTGTAGACAAGGAAAAGGACCTATGGTCTCAAAGAAACCCGAATGATCAAAGTTGGAAAGCCCAAACCTCAAAGTGAAGGCAAGAAAACCCGAAAAAGCCATTGAAAAGTTTCTGTGCAAGTACTTCAAAGTCTCAAAGTTAAGAATGCAAACCTCGAAGGCTCCACATCGAACCATCGAGGAATCCTCGATGAGAAACACTCAAAGAAAGACATTCTCAATCAAGAGACCAAGTCCTCGAGATATCTTTGACCAGATTTCAAAGATGCATAACCCGAACCTCACTTGCCTAAGGGTAAAGGTTATCTGAACCCGAAATCATCAAAGATTTAGACCGGCCGCACAAAAAGCCTAAGCATCAACGTAAGGCCCGAACCAAAGAAGAACTCTAAGGCACATGTTCATGCTTAAAGCTAGCACACACATATACGTAAAACCGCTAAGGCACCCAGAGTAGTGGATGTATATGTTGGTGTTTATGGAAGACAAATTAGCCACTCTAAAGTGATTAGAGTTGTCAAGATTTGGATTCCGAAAGGTACAAATTAACCTCGTGGGACCCTACACAAAATGGGTACCTAAGAATTGATCTGCTTTTTCAGAGGAAAACCAGGCACTAAGCCGATGAAAGATCACATGGCACCGATGAGCAGAGATGAAAAAGCTCTCGATGTATGGTATCTTGACAACGATGCTCAAGACATATGACAGATTCAAGAAGATGCTCGTGGACTATGTTGAACAAAAGAGGCCCACATCACTTTTTGGAGATAACTCCAAGGGCGAGACCGAAGGATATGGAACTTTGGAAGTCGACTCGATTCATATCCATGGTGTTTCATATGTATCCGATTGAAGCATAACTTGTCAATTAGCCAATTTCGTGATAAGGGTTTTAATGTTGAGTTCTCCAAGAACTTATGCTTTGAAAGATGATACATCACGTAAAGTATTCTCGACCGGTACAAGAAAAGGGAATGTGTATCTTGTCGATTGATTTCAACTCCCAACGATACATGTTTAGATTGCTAAAAGTTCCACAGATACCACTTGGTTATGGCATAAAAGAATGAATCACCTAAACTTCAAAAACCCGAACAAGCTTGCAAGATTAAGATTTGTGAGAGAGGGTTGCCTAATGAAGTGTTCAAGAAGGAACACATATTTGATGTGTGCGAAAGGAAAACAAGTCAAAGCATCATTTAAAAGTAAAGTAGAAGTTTCTCTTTGAGAGAATACTTCACTTTTGATATGGATCTGTTTGGTCCTATAACACCACTGTGAGCACTAATGGCGAAATACACATTGGTAGTAGTTGATGACTACTCAAGATATGCTTAGGTCATATTCTTACTCAAGAAGAAAGAGACTCGAGATAAAGTCGCCGCAATTCATGAAAAAGGCTCAAGAATGAGAAAAATCCGAGTGTGGTCAAAATCGATCCGAAAAGGAACCGAAGTTTATAAATCATATCATTTCGATTATTGTGCAAAAATGGAATTCTACATGAAACATCACCGCAAGGACCCTCAACAAAATGGTGTTCTTTGAAAGAAGGAAATGAACTCGAAAGAAGTCGCAAGGACAATGATACCGTGATATTCCTAAAAGATTTTGGGCTGAAGCTGTCAACACTGCATGCTACTCTCAGAATAGATCCATGCTGACAAAAAGTCAAGGCAAAACGCCTTATGAGCTTTGGAATGAAAGGAAGCCTCTTGTTTCATTCTTTTCGTGTGTTTGGTTGCAAGTGTTTCATACACAATAATGGTAAAGATCGGGTTTGAAAACATTTGATAGTAAAGTTCGATGAAGGAATATTCTTAGGATATTCTCAAGTCAAGAAAGCTTTTCAGAGTTTACAACCGAGAACTCTTATTGTGGAGGAAACACCTCATGTTGTTTTTGATGAATCTGTTTGTGTTCAGAAGAAACAAGAACATGATGCAAATGAACTGACTAAGAGGATCACCAGATTAAGCCTAAAAAAGAAAGATAAATCATCCATTGAACCTGAAAAGAAGAAGTCATCATTATCTATGATTGGAGTGACTCGGACTCAGATAAAGAAGTTCATGATGGAAATCGGGATGGTGAGACCCAGAAAACCAACACTCCAAAGGTGACCAATCAACAGACACCGCCTCGACTCGCACGATGCCAATGAAGATGTGGTCACAACAGGCAATTTCTCGAATCTATCAACCAAAGGGGAACAAATGTCTCGACAATGTTCTCAATAGAATTTCCGAGGAAGATGATTCCCTTTCTCCCGCTTTTGTTGTTCCCCGAAGTTTGTCGATTTAATCGAACCTAACATTTCAAATGTTGAGGATACCATTGAAGGGGAACATCAAGAAGGAAATGGTTAGATAGCCATCCTACAAGCCGACAGGGGATCTAACCGAAGGTGTTAAGACTAGAAGGTTCCATGGAGAGAATGCACTATTCTCGCAGCTTCCTATCGAGAAAGAACCTATTGAGATTGGTGAAGCTCTACAAGATTCTCACTGGATTACTGCCATGCAAGATGAGCTGAATCAATTCTCGAGGAATGAAGTATAGGAGTTGGTAGATAGACCGTAGAGAAAGGCACAATGTCATTGGAACCAAGTGGGTTTTCAAAAACAAAAGAGATGAAAAACAACAACATTGTGAGAAAAACAAGGCAAGGCTAGTTGCACAAGGTTATTCCCAAGAAGAAGGCTTGGATTATGATGAAACCTTTTGCCTGTTGCAAAGACTAGAAGCCATCGATTGTTTCTTGCATATGTTGCCCACATGAAGTTCATACCATCGATGGATGTGAAAAGTGCATTTCTGAACGGCATGCTTAAAGAAGAGGTTTATGTGGAACAACCTCCCGGTTTCAAAAAGAATGACCAAGTTTACAAGCTAAGAAAAGCTTTGTATGGTCTTAAGCAAGCACCCAGAGCATGGTATGATACTCTTTTCTCGGTTTCTTCTCGACCATGGTTTTTGTCAAAGGAACTTGATAGAACTCGCTCAGATAGAGGATGGGGAAGATATCTTACTAGTTCAGATATATGTGGATGACATCATTTTTGGATCTCCAAACCATCAGCTGTGTGAAAAGTTTTGAACACTGATGAAAGGCAAGTTTGAGATGTCAATGATGGGAGAGATGAATTTCTTTCTAGGACTTCAAGTGAAACAATCAAAGGAAGGAATATTCATCAACCGCAAAGTACACCGTAGATCCGATTGCAAAATATGGTGTATGGGACTTGCAATGCGCTTAGAATTCCCATGAATACTAACTACAAGATGGATCCTGATTCTGAGGCAAATCAATAAGTCATACTGATTATAGAGGAATCATTGGATCATTGCTCTATCTCACAGCAAGTAGGCCGGATATAACATTTGCTGTTGGGATATGTGCAAGATACCAAGCTAATCCTAAGGCTAGTCACATGGAGGCTGCCAAAAAGATACTGAAATATCTTAAGGGCACAGTGAATAGAGGATTATGGTATCCAGCTGATGATAACCTAGAGTTAAGTGGTTACTCGAATCTCGATTATGGAGGATGCACTGATGACGAAGTCCACTTCAGAACTTGTCAATTTCTAGGAAGCAAGTGATATCTTGGTTTTCGAAGAATTCGCACCTCGATAGCAACAAAGTACTACCGTTTAATATATGGTCATAGGAAGTCATTACCTGTACCGCATTCTTTAGCTCAACAACAATTAAGGGATTATAAAGTTGTAGCCAATGAAGTACCAATATTTTGTGACAATAATAGTGCCATTGCTATTTCACAAAACCCTAGATTGCACAATTGTGATGCAAGCATGTGGATATCGACATCACTTCATCGTGAGATCATGTCGGTAAGAAGGACATAAGGATGGAGAAAATTCATACCGATAAGCGAGAGCCGATATCTTGACTAAACCTTTGGCGGAATCAAGATTTCAAGAACTTTCGCTTGAATTAGTGGATGCTAGAACCGTGTTTAAAGTAAAAATCAAAAATTTGAAGGTTTTCGATGCATGAAGTTTTCTCGTAATCCTTCTTAGCTCAGATAAAATGGAAATAATCGAATCGAGTCTCGTAAAACTCAAGAGCATAATCGAACCAATTCAAGACTCGAGATTATAATCGACATTTTATCAAGATCGCATCAAGAAGACCGATAGGGAAATTGGTCCGAAGAAGTAATGACTATGAGATCCATTTATTGCTCAAGTAAATTCAAGAATCATTCGCAATAAATATAAAAACACCGAGGAATGTTTTTTTTAATGGATCGTTTTAAATTCAAGAAGGTCAATATTTAATGCTCGCTACATTAATGACCAATGAGGATGTTTTCATGACTTACTTTTTCGGAGATCGTTTGTTCAGATAATTCGATTAATCTGAGATTAATCTCAACCGCTGTTACTCACCTAACCCACACGATTCCCTACGATCTCAAGGCTATATAAACCCCAATCACCATTCAAGCCAAAAATTTTATCAAACCCTTCGCTTTCAAATCCTCTCGCAATTAAAAATCCCTTTGCCCGTAAATTCTCCAAACCCTAAAGCTACCCTTCTTCAATCAAACTCTAAAATGGCTCCAACCCCTGCTCGAGAGATTGGCAAACCAACAAGTCATGGTACGAGTTCATTGTCTCACTTGAAAGCACAACCAACTCAAAGCCGAAGAGAGGCTCGTGATATGATTCGATCAAGCAAACTCATTTAACTAGTCGCAAACCCACTGCATGGACCGAGTTTGCGAAAGAGGTAATCGAATTCATCTGTAATTTGAAGATAGATGAAAGAGGGTTGTATGCATTCTAAGTTAATCAGATCACACTTAGAGCAAATCATCCAAATACGCCGATTTTGAGAGGATCTCAGATATTGTTCCGAAAAATCAATGATGTTTTTGTGCTCCTGATAGAGGAGATCCTACGACGATATGTCGTGAAGAGAGCAGAGTACTTAGATAGGATTGCCGAGAATCTCGTTAAGTTTGAGGCGACAATCGCATAAAAGGCACCTCAAGCCACAATATCGTGTGTTGATGGATATTGTGAGCAAGTGCATCATGAGTCTTATGGGAGTTTTGAGCAGATAAGTACCCCAAAGCTCGATTGATGGCGGCGATAAAGCTTCACCTACCACATTTCAACCGGCCGAATTCGATCCGGACGGTGAGTGAAAGCAGACCAAAGTTTTGAGGAAGATTGACGGGCGATCTCAATCAAAGGCAAGATCCACCATGCCACCAAAATTGCTTACATTTTGGAGATGTGCAGAGGGAGGAGGATATCTTCGCCAATTCGACCCCATTTCCTAAATCCAAAATTCTCCTTAAACCCATTCTTTTGCCAAGGAAGAGCCATTAGGGAAGAGAAAAAGAAGGTAGAATCACCTTCCGCAGATATCGAAAAGAGACCCAACAAACTAGGGGAAGGTGTTGTTGGAGGCAAAGATGGAGCAGGAGCAAAAATGATGAAACAAAAGAATCTTGCTCCAAAACGCAGAAGATTGGTGGTTCTCACCGATGAAGATGAAAGTGATTCAAGAGATTCAATCGAGGGCTAAACCGCCGAGTTCACCATTACAAGTGTTGGCTCGAGTTATCTCCGGGACACCAGATCGACCGAGGAATGTCTCTTTTCGAGGTGCTCGAGACATCGCCAAAGATGTATAAAATTTCTCAGAAATTTTCAAAGGAGCTCAGACTCGAGATGCTTACCCTTGTGTGTGCTCGCATGTAAGAGCCACCGTAGTCGATCCAAGATGTGCAAGCTCGACCGACGAGCCAACCTTGGGACTAAATCGAGGATATACTCGGCCAGTTGAGTAACCCACTCGACATGCAAATCGAGGACCCGGACGTGACAAACTTCAGATGTCATGAGACTCAGAGCGTATTAGTTTAATGAGCTCTCGAAAGGATCTACTTTGATCCCTTAGCGAATCAAATGAACCAGAGAGCCCGAGATGGAAGAAGCGGCAGGTCCGGCGAAGGCGTAGTGAGAAAGCAAGGGAATCGGTTCATATTGACCGATAATTTCGAGCTCAAATTTCTATACCCGATCCGCAAGATATTTTCTTCAGATTTAGGACAACTCAGATTTATCCTCAATCGACTTTTCCCGAGATGCTTGATATTGCCGCCAGGGGAAGACCGGTGGAATGAGTGAGACATGTTTTTCCGACCGACTTCTCGTGGTTAAGAATGACAAAGCTCATATGATGAAAACGCTTGATTTTGATGAGCCGTTCATAGGAAGTTGGCCGAGAGGAGAGCAACTAAAGTTGGTGCCCCAAGCAAAGGAGACAAATCTCAAGACGGAGATGGGGACCAACAGGAGATGCCGAGGAAATCCTCGTGGGAAAAGCGAGACTTCGTTGTCGATCAACTCGATCTAGTCAACATCGATCGATGATAGTACTTTCGTATCGAGGCGCAATTGAGATCGAGCTCATAATGAAGCCAAGCTCAAGATGATCGACAAAGACAGAGGTGCGTAAGATTCCCGAGATTGATCTCCACCCACCGATAGAGAAACTTGAGAAGGTTGAGCCAATGATGATAAAGATTGCTCGGATGGAAGAGACGCTGGCCAATCAAGCTCAAAAGATGGATTTCGGTCTTAGTCACTCTTCGAATCGTACAAATTAAAACGCCTAACCACCCATGACCTCCATGGAAGGAAAGCTAAATGAGAAGTTCGAGGAGTCAAGGCCGAAGTTAAGTGATGAACTCGAAGAAGAAAACACCAGAAAGTTCTCGATTTCTAGAGGTGAAACCGCGAAAAGAATGAGGTGCTAATCAAGTCTGCCGTTGAGGAAATGAGCTCAATGCTCATGACCAAGATGATGACAGATGTTCAAAGAAGCACTCTCCGCCGCCATTTCACTTATCTCAAGAATTTTCTATGGCCAAGAACCATCTAAGGAGGCCGAAGACGAAACAAGATCGAGATAAGGTGGAGAAGTTCGGCCAGTGAGCAAAGAGCAATATCACATGGACACAAAGATTTCCGTGCTTCTTCCAAATTACTGCAGGTGCGAAGTGGGAAAATGAAGTCAAGATCTCGTAAAGTTCATGGCACGTGATTTTGGAGAAGAAGGCTCGTAAAGATGCCAAATGTATAATCTAGCAAAAAGCCTTTAAAGAAGCTCTGAGCTAATGAGAAGTTGAAGTTCGCCAGTAGAAAAACTATCTACACTGAAGTTTCGAAAGCAAGCTATGCTTGATGTTGCAAGAGAGAAACCGAAAAGCTAGAGCAAAGGTTGGAACAAGCCAGCCGATCTTTAATCGCTTCGAAGAGGAAAGCCTTGGGCGTTGTTCAACCCGAAAGCAAACGCGGCAAAGGCTTCTAAGCCAATCCAGAGAAAACTCGATTCGATGATGAAGAAAATGTAATAACCAAGGAATCGAGTCTCAACCTCGGAAGAAAGTCTTCAACACAAGAAATGCTCAAGACACTCCAAGAAGAACAAGCTAAGAAAGCTTTTGCCGGTCTCGTGAACGTCTGCGGATCGTAAAGAAGATAGACGAAGAGTCAAGCTCGGAGTGATTTCGTGAAGTTTATGAGCAAGAGGAAAGGAACATCAAAAGCACTAAAATGGCCCCACGCTGATAAATGGATGCCCATCAAACTCAACGATATGTGGAAGAAGTCAAGAGAACCTTCGGTTCAATTATGATGTTCTCGTGGAATGGAGAGGGAAAGCTCGGATCGAATGAAGCTTATCAATACCTTCTTATCTTCTATCCAAAGTATCTACAGAGTCGATTAACTTTTATGGATGAAGGAGAGGTACGAGGTAGCCCCGGTCCATATTCCTATCCACCTCCAAAATTTGATAATGGCTTGGTGAATGAGAAGGTCATTACTCAAGAGATTGCTCAAGATCTTTGGGTCATTGGGTTTAACAGAAAAAAAATCCGGACATCATCAAGGAAAGAAATGAGTCAAGAAAAGATTTTTCTAATGTTTGACCTCGAAGTGCCCGGGATGAAGTTGAGAATGAAGCAAACCGAAAAGGTAAGATCAAGAGCCAAAATCAAGATCAAGATCAAGACTTAGAAGGTTTTGTAATCTTTAAATTTTTCTTTTTGATTTTGTTGATAAACTCATTGTAATATGTAACGGATACCAATCATCAATGAAGATTTATCATTTTGCTCAAAAGATAATATCTCATTATCTTATTTACATGTCTTTTATTTTGATATGCCCGAATGAATGTCTCTCGAACCGATTGATGTTGATAAGGGAGAAATTGTTTAAGTATTTGGTAATGAACTAGTTAAAGAAATTCATTCTTCAAGAAATTGTTGAATGATTAAACCTGTTGAGAAAACTCAAAATTGTTGAGAGTTTTTCTCGATTTATGAAAATTGTTGGGAGACAACCAATCTTGTAATAGGATAAACCGAAACCGAGTATAGGTTATTTGTTTGTAACAAGATAGGTTTTGGCATCATCAAAAAAGGGAAATTGTTGGGAGATGAATTTTAAATAAAGGTTTATGATTTTGATTAGATTCCAAAACCTCTCGAGTATGACATGTTCGTAATGATCTTGATAGTTGAGTCGATTCGGTTTAGAATATTCGGGATGTTATCTCGCAAAATGTATAGTCGCCAGATATAGTTCAGATATAGTTATCAAGACTCAAGAGATACTTGAAACCGAAGACTCAAATGAGAAGACTCAAAGACATCACCAATATAAACTACAAAGATTCGGAAGACCACAAGACTCGAGAAGACCACGAAGACTCGAGAAGACTCAAGACACAAAGATCAAGATCGAGAAACTAAAGATCAAGAATACTCGGCGCACAAGAATTATCAAGAATCGGTGAGGTAATCAATGCTCAAGATGAACCTCAATGTTCCGAGGCAATCGAGTATATCTATCCGAAGGATGCACATCGAGAAAATCGTGATTCCTTAGAAAATAGATATTTGCCAAGACATTCAAATGCGCATAAAAGGAACTAAGTCGGCGTGTTGTTAAGGTTATATCAAACTCGAGTTTGTAACCAAAAAGAGCCGCTGAAGGTGTATACCTTTAACCGGAGACAAAAGTCAAAAAGAGGGAAAGACAACATCAGACCATCTCGACAATCGACAAATGATGTGTCTCTAAAAGGGATGTCGATGTACAAAAGTTCCGATCGCAAAAAGTGAAGACCGGTACATGAAAGGCTATTGCCTAGAAAGTGTTAGGGAGTTTCAAACCCTAAATATAGTCGTTTCACACACCACAAGAGGGAACTCACGGTCGTTCTCCAACGGATAGTTTTCAAGAGTGACCTTGGTGTATGCCTATAAATACCGGGTGACCCTCTACATCAGAAGGCTACGGAAATTTATACGCAACTTAAGAGCTCAAGCTTATTCTTGTAAAAAGTTAAAAGCACTCGAAAAACTTAGAATTTCCCAAGTGCTTCAATATTGAAGAGAGCTCACTATACTAAGCCTAGCTTTGATAAGAATTATCCAAAGCTTAGTCGAGATATCCTAACCCTTTACATTGTGCTTCATTGTAAAGGATATCTCATCCTAGTTGAAAACCACCAAGAAACCCCAAACCCTTGTAAAGGTAGTTGGAGTGTGTTTGTTGGTGAGAAGAGTTGTAAAGAGTTAGTAAACTACAGAGTAGTCGTAAAAACTCTCTAGGAGAAGTTAGTAAGCCGACTAAAACTCGGTGTGATTGAGTAAGTAAACTACGTTTGTTGTCAGTTTTCTATTGGCTAAACTAGAAGTAGTTATTAAGTAAGTAAACTCTGTTTTTTCGTTGATAAGAATTTCTATTAATAAATTGTCCAGATAATCTTATATTACTATAATTGAGAACTTTATTCTTTCCTATCTGTGCTCAAATGATGACAAGTTGAAATACCAATAAAAACTAATCAACTTCCTAAAAGTTGAATTATATTCACTAATTTCAAAAAGGGAAGGTTTTAACAGTTTAAAAAAGTAGTATAAACTAAGGGCCAACCATTTTAAACCGAAAATTAGAATAGATTTAATAAATAATATATTTAATTCGAAGTTAAAAATATAAATATGTACATAAATTCACTAAATATGAATTAATAATTTTTTCAAGGTGTATATTAGTAAATTTTTCTTAAACCTTCTTCGTGATTATTGTGTCAAATATTAAAAGGTTTAAAAACACCCATGTTAGTATGAAGACTTGAAACCAATGTAACCTACAAATCAAAAACAAAATAAATCGACTAAGAAAAAACTAATAAATTAATTAACATGTAATAATAAAAAAAAAAAAAATGAATTATAATATAAAATACTTTTTCCACATAAAATATGTTAAGATATACTCCCTCCGTTCCAAAGAAACGTGCACGTTTACTATTTTCACGTGTTTTTTCGAGCGAGTTTTTTATTAGTATTTGAAATGATAAAATAATTTTTAAAGATGCATGCAATAGATGAGAGGTAGATCTATAATACCCCTCTTTAAAAAATCACTTTATCATTTGAAATACTAATAAACAACTCGCTTCAAAAACTCGATAATAAAATAAAAGTGTGCGCTTTTTATGGGATGGAGGTAGTACATAAGAGCAATTATAAAATAAAATTATTTATAAGAAATTAATAGTTGAATATAATTCACACTAAGATAAAATACATTTAGAATGAATATTTATTTATCTTAAATTAAGTCAAACAAAAATTACCAAAAAAAATATAAATGAATAATATTATATAGTTAAATAAAACATAAAATAATAAATATGAATTACACATTTTATAAAAATAACACATAAAAATGACATGTGTAATCAAATTTCTCGTTGAATGACACATAGGTTAAATTAACATGAAGTTGACACGTCATGGAAAAAAAAAACTCCCTATTAATATATAGAGGGATATAAAGGGGATAGGGGATTGTTTAGGATATACAAAAATAGAATTACACATAGAATTTATTTTTAGTGACATGTTGGATTTATTTTTAATGACATGTACACCAAACTTCTCCTAGAATGACACATAAGTTAAATCAATGTAGAGTTGACACATCATCAAGAAAAACTCCATATTAGTAATATAGGGGATTGAATAAATTTAATTTATATTCCTAAACTATTATTAATTGAATAATAAATCAAAAGAGAATGTATTTCTTCCTAACGCATAAACGGATTCTCCATCAATGCGACTCTACGTCTCCAAGCAGATTGAAGTATTATTGTTTTCTTTTCTTTTTTTTGAAAAAAAAAGATGAATCTCATTAACCGAGTACAAGTACAAGGGGTACTCGAACCCAAAACCTTACATATTACAAGTTAGACGGAACACAATCTAAAGATTGAAGTATTATTGTTTTCTTTAGGGTTTACTTTTCTCAATCAGTGAATAATGTTGTGGAGGGCAGATGTTTCAAGTTTGAGATTCGTTGTTGCAGACATCTCAGACCTGGACAGTTTTCGTTGAATTGTTATTCTTCAATTTATCGGTCATATTTTGGGCTCAAGCCGGATTCGGTGATAATCTATTTCAGTTCCAGTAAGTTCTATTTTCGTCTTCTGCTCAATTTATTACGTTTTATTTATGTTGGGAGATGAATTTAATAAAGAAGTTTTGATTAGATCCCAAAAACCCCTGAGTATGACATGTTCAGGATAATCTTGATAGTCTGAGTCAGGTTTCAGCATAGATTGGTTCAGGAAGATATCTGCAAAATGTATAGTTAGCAGATATAGATCAAGTTAGATCTTGAAGTCACTTTGAGACTTCGATGAAGTTCTTTGAGACATCAAGACTCGATAAAATGGCGACAATCAAGACTCGATGAAGTTCTTTCAAGACACCAAGACTCAAATTCTTTGAAGACAAAGACACCGAAAGACTCAAGAAAGTTGTCAAGACATCAAGACTCAAGAAGTTGTCAAGACATCAAGACTCAAGAAGTTCAAGACATCAAGACTCAAGAAGTTGCCCAAGACATCTTCAAGAGGTTATCAAGACTCGAAAGATAACTCGTTATAACCCGAATGTTCGGAGGCAATCAATAATATCTATCTCAAGACTACAAAAAACCGAGAAAAAACGCACATGTTCAGAAAAGTAGATATTGCCCAAAACATTATAGTGCAGAACAAAAGGAACTAAGTCTAAGTGTTGTTTAAGGTTGTCTCATTCAGAGAGATTGACCAAAAAGAGTCGTTTTGTTTGTCTACATTCACTCAAGACAAGAACCAATCGAGAGGAAGACAACACCAGTATTTCACCGACCCGAAAAGCGACATGACCCTCAATTATGTCAAGAGTACTAAGTTCCGGATCGCAAAAAATTGGTGATTGGCTACATGATTGATATTTCCTAAAACATGCAAGGAAGTGTTCAAACCCTAAAAATAGTGGCTTCATCAAACACCGAAGAGAAACTCATAAAGCTATCTCTTCCAACGGATAGTTTTCAAAGATTGACCTTGGTGAAGTTGCTATAAATACTAGTGACCCTTTTATATTGAGAGGTTACGGAAATTTCA
The DNA here is from genome assembly GCA_037126765.1 of Stenogyne calaminthoides. Taxonomy (NCBI): domain Eukaryota; kingdom Viridiplantae; phylum Streptophyta; class Magnoliopsida; order Lamiales; family Lamiaceae; genus Stenogyne; species Stenogyne calaminthoides. The sequence continues at coordinate 14,654,051 of JBBCBC010000004.1, forward strand.
AAAGCAACTCAAGAGCTCATTCGTATTATTGCAAATTGAAGCACTCGAAAACCCTAGAATTTCCCAAGTGTTTCACATTGGAGAGAGCTCACTATTCTAAGCCTAGATTGATAGATATATCCAAAGCTTAGAAGAGATATCCTAGCCTTTGCATCTGTTCTTATTGTAAAGGATATCTCACCCTAGTTGGAAACCAACCCAAAACCCAAACCCTTTGTTAAGGTAGTTTGTGTGTGTTTTGTTGGTGAGTTAGAGTTGTAAAGAGTGAGTAAGCTACAGTGAGTTAGCCAGAAAACTTTAGAGAAGAAGTTAGTAAGCTACTTGTGGTAGTCTGAACACTTGTGTTTGTTTGAGTTAGTAAGCTGCAATGAGTCAGCCAGAAAACTCAAGGTAGAAAAGTGAGTAAGCTACAGTGAGTTAGCCTGAAAGCTTTAGGAGGTGGTTAAGGAATTTCTCTGAAGATCAGAGAGAGTGGACGTAGGAGTTTGAGTCTTTGAACCACTATAATTCTTTGTGTTGTTTGCTTTACATCTTTGCATTATTATACATTGCATGTTTTTCACTTTGAAAGCATATTTCAGCGATATTCCGGTTGGAACCAATCCAATCGAACTTGCATCAAATTGATCCACGACCTTAATCACTGTTTTATTGAAGGAAGATTTTCAAAAAAGCTAAAACGAGTATAAACTTAGGGCCAACCATTCGCATTACTTGAGTAGCTAGAAAAGATAGTTACCAAAAGCCCGACTAACTCTCTTGAAAGTTTCAAGAAGATAATTATCGATCCAAGCTCCTCAGGATCTCTGATAAATTCAGGATCAGTTGGGCTAATCTGAAGCTTTTGAAAGCAGCTCAGGATCATTGTCTCAATAGACTTTGACTCAGGGCAATCCGTGTTTCTCAGGGCAAAATTATCAGGATAACCTGACCCATCTGACCTCCGTGAAAGAAAAGTCTTAAAAATCACTGAACACGTGTATTCCCCCCCATACACGTGTGAGACTCGTTAGCACTGGGACCAACAATTTCAGATTTTGGCTTCTTTTTATTTGGGTACACTATTATGTTTTATACAAATGAGTTTGTGTTGGATCAAGATGGGGTTTATAAACAGTTTTGGAGAAGCCCGTGTTGTTTCAGCGATGAAGTGAAGAAATCGGGGTGTCGAGAGGACACAAGAGTTATGAGTTGATGCTTAATCTCCAGTTGGGTATTAGGTAAGAAAGATTACTCTCTTTATTTTCTTCCATCTTCTAATCTCTTATTTAGTTTTTATTAAAATTCTATATATATTTCTGAATCACTCTGTTGGGCAACATTTTTCGACATTGATCGATCAGCTGAGTGATTTTGATCGTAAGAAAGTTCTGGACAAGGTTTCCTCTGGAAAGATTAAAAATGACACCACCTCGTCAATTTGTTGCCTTTATGCCTCTGTAGGAATGTTTGGAATTAAATAGAACAATTAACACAATCCATTTTTATTCATTTCTAAGGTAAATAAATTGTGTTCACTTTTATGTTCATGAAATTTTTAATGAAGATGAACTACAACTGAATGTTGGCAGTGTAGTTCTGAACTTAACATTTTATGAAATTATTTTCAGGCGATTTGGATTATATTAAAAAATGTAATATCACCTCTTATGCTCAAAAGGTATAGGTTATTTTATCTCCCAGTATTTATTATGATTTTGTTTGTGAGTTTCTAAGAATTGTCTTTGGTGCAGGTGATTAGTTTTATTTTATTTATATGTTTTATATGTTGTACAATCTTCTAATATAATATTTAGATGTGTAATTGTCAAAATCTTACTTCGAATTTGAAAAATTATTGCACAATACTATTTTAGCAGTAATCACTTTTTCAGTACCTTTAGGATTAGATATGTTGATATGTACATGTCTATTGCATGAAAAACAAAAGACGTATCCACGTTCAAGTATAGAATGACTATTAGGCAACTGATTAAACTTAAACACGTAGTTTCAATTTATATGAAGTCCCCAATTTCATTTAACCCGAACCTTTACAACAAATCAGATGCCTGTAACAGAGTTCTTCATCTTGGAGGTAAGACTTTCAGCTTCATGAATTTTCTATGTTGAAGGCACAACATATGACTCCTAGGATGGAGGAATAGTGAACTACAATTGTTATAATATGGATGTCAATTTGTAAGGTGTAGCATAAATATTTGTGGTTCGTAATGATGGTAGAGTATTATATGATGAATGTTTATTAAGAGCAACATGATTACCAACTGCAGTCTCATTTATTCAAAGCTTTTGTCGAACAGATGGGAATTCCTCACAGTGAAGGACATAATTTGTTATTCAAAGCTTTTGTCGAACCATGTTATTGATAATAGAAACACAATTTGATTAGGTGAGTGAGTTCATCTGCCTTCATCATTGTTTCCTATCTTCCTTCATCATTATTTCATTTTGCCCCTGTCTATGTTATATGTAACTTGTGTTTATTTTCACTTCAGCATGTCGTGAGAGGTGGACAAAAAGATCAAAAAAAGTTGCAACACTAATTTAATCGTGTCTGCAAATCAGCAAGAGTTATTGGTTGCAAGCCAAATTGGTGCAATCGGCTTCTTATCAAGGTAACTCTGTTTGTTCAACTGTGGTAGCAACTAATTTTTTAGTTAGATATCTATGCGATAAATATTACCCTTTACATGTATAGTCATGAGAACTTCTAGTCATAAAAAATCTGATTTTAATGTTGGAATAATCATATTTATGGGAGTTGTCTTTTTATCCTCATTCGTTCCAGAGTAGTGCACATGTTGAATATTAACTGTGAGGGTTTGAGAATATGTTGAGGACAATTGTATTGCAAATATTGAGCACCCTTAGGGCTTAGGGCAAGTCATGGTACAACTAAGACTGCAGTTCTGAGCTGTCCTTCTTTGTTTTGCCTGAAGCACACTTAAACCGAACTCATTCGGTCAAACTAGGATAATTTTGAGATTGAAGAGCTTTTTGTATTTCTAGGGCTTCATTCTTCAGCAGTCAGAATAGATCTTTTCTTTTTCCTGTATTTCTCCTTTGTGCAGGAAATAGGCTAATTGTAGAGTCAATCATAGACCAATCGAAGAAAATTGAATATAAATATTCTATCTTGGAGGGATATTTATTTTAAACTTTTGGGTTTAAATTCTTGATTGTTGTGGGTCTGAATTTACTTAACATGATGGAATGTCTGATTATTGACGAAGGGTTCTTTACTTTTGTATTATTTGTTCTTACTTTTTAACGTTCTTTTAATATAGGAATGCAGATTTTGTAGTTTTATTATGTTAATTAAGAATTTAAGCATAATGTTAGATCATGATGTCAAATGATGGTGTTGTGTGAGCGATCTTATTTTGTATTGAGGTTCTTGACATGAACAACAGAGCGAATTGGCCTGAGAAATATTTAATTTCTTCGAATTTGAGAGAATATTTGATTATGCCTGAATGCCAGCTGTTGCGAACACTTCGATTATCTGTGATGGAAGTCCTCCTTTTGCATTGATGCTTCTTTTGCTAATGATATATATATGTATTTCAAATTGTTTCTTGAATTATTTAACAACTAAATATGATCTATATATCTGACCCCACTCAAGTCTTTAGTTTGTTTTTTTTATACGTTTGATGAGATATTTTATTTAGGTTTATGGTTTGTTTTGTAGAGCAGCACAACTACACATTTGCGCAGATGGTGGTGCGAATAGATTGTATGATGAATTATTTCTTTTATTTCTCTGAAGAGCCCTTAACTATTCATAACAGGTTCGTTGAATATTTAATTGATTGGTTGTTCTTAGATTGGAGTTCTTGGTCGTTTGTTCTACATCGTGAGTTCTTAAGATTGATTGGGAATCAAATCAATTTCATTTTGTGGTACGAGTTTTTGTCTAATTTTAGATTTTGGTTTTTTCATGTTCAATTCATAACTGTGGGCATTTTAATAATGAATTCAGCTTTGATTTGTTGGATTTTCTGTTATTAAAATGCTTTTAGAGTTTTTAATTTTCACAAGATTGGTGAATCAAATGATCCGTTTGTTCAATTGAGGTTCTGACAAATGTAGTTTTCTTTTTAAGAAAATGAGATGTACAATTGAAAAACTTTTGTCTATATATAAACAAATATAGACTCCATTATCATATTTTCAATATGTTTCTTTCTTCACATTATGTACTATTTCCTTGCAGTTTCAATATTCACTGCAACATGTATTAATATATCTCTCACGCGTGCAAGTATCTCATTGGCTTTCTTTAAGTTTTAGTATACATTGTATTGTCTGCAGAAGAATACATTGGGCAATGCTTGGTTTGGTGTTGAATGTAGACTGTAGTGACAACTTCAAACCTAGCGTATCTCTCTTCTTATTCTCATTGCTCATATTCCCTTTGCAATCATCTGTAATGTTGTCTCCCTGTTGCCACTGCCTAATTGTCTTTAAATGTAGATAAATTTTCTCCATGTCTTTTATCTCTTAGGCATGTTTGGTTAGGGATGTTTATGGACTTACATTTTCCATTTTCTTTTGTTTTGTTTTAATTACTTATTGCAAAGAGGTGTTATATTTTTTTTTTGTTTTTAATTCTGCATCTTTGAATTTGTTTGTCCACACACACATGTGTGCATCCGTTTGTAGATGTATAAATTAATAGTAATACATGTATGTATGTTTATATTTCAGAATTTGGTTCGCACTAAATCCAAATGTCTAAGACTTAAGTACATTGAACATCGATTTTTCTATTGATTTTGTCATTTAATCTTTAAAAAAATTATGACTAATTTCAGTTGTATGTTTTTTTTCCAATTTGATTTTTAAGGTTCTAGAGTTTTTTGGAAGAAAATCGGTTTTCTTTCTTACTTTCGTCTTTTATCGCCTTCAACCTTATTTTGCAATTAATCTTGATGACTTTTATTTGTTTTTGCAGGTATCCTATGTCTGCTAAGTATTGAAGATTGATGCACATGCAGAGAGACTACACGTAGTTATTCGTTTGGCTGAATTTCTTCTTTATTCAAATTTATAATATGGAAACCTTAAATTTGAGTTTATCTTGAGAGAGTTTGAGATTATTAATTTTGGGAGAAGTGGTGTGACATATAATATGTTATCTATTGCTTATAGGCATAAACCGAGAAAAACCCAAATGCTTTAGCATATCCGCATAATATTCCTAACTTCCTGCAAAGGATGATATTAAAATTGTTGGATGCTGAGTGAGCAAAGATATATAAATATATATGCAGTCATAAACGTCTACTGAGAAGACTTGATAAGCAACCATAATAGTCTCAATAGTTATGAAATCTGAAGAAGAGTCGGAGGGTCTTATGCTCCTCCATCAGATATATAAATATATATGCATTCATAGATTTGAGTTCACTGATATGTGGTGGATGACTTTAAAATGCAAATTGATTTCTTTACATGGTTAGTTAGTGATTGATTTTCAGAAATTTTGAGTGTCTAATAGTGAATAATTTATAACAACGAATTGCAAAACTTAAATAGGTGGTCTCCTCAATTGAGTGGGAGACCCAGGTTCGATTCATTTTGGGAACGAATTGGAGTATGGGAGTTATAAGGTGGCTTGGTGAATTTGTGGAGTGTTTGGGTGTTTGGTGTACTAACTACTAACATCTAACAACTAACTTTGTCCAAAAAAAAAAAAAGATGGTGAATCGAATTTTAAAGAATAAAAAGTGTTGTAATTGATAAAACTTTAAAGGTTGTGATTTTTTTAAAATTAATCTTTTAGTAAATTATGAATATTAAAAACAAGTAAAGGAATATAGTACTATTTAAAAAAGATTAAGGTATTTCCTAATTGTGCAATATATCCGGAATGAGATCACCTGTTATATAATTGGTGTAACATTTTGTATTTCATAATATGAGTGGATGACAAGTGAAATAATAAAAAATATTTAATTAACAACCATATTCTAAGTTCATGTGTTAAAGATTCAGGTAGATGAAACATCAATTAAATACGAAAAGTAGAACAATAGAATTGAAACCGCATATACCCACGGTTAGTTCAAAATATTTAAAGGAGTAATAGAGTTAAAGTTCAATGGGAGTTAGAAATTAAGACAGAAAATCATTTAAATTAAGTTCAATGGAGTACCATTTATGGCATTAGTTAAATTTTTATTTTTTATTTTTATTTTTTTGGGAAGGAAATTTTGATATTTTTGTTCACGGTGAATTCATCTTGAAGTTAGAAATTAAGACAAAGAAAGTTATTAAAATTAATACCTTCAAAGGCAATAATTAAATTTTGATAATTATTTTTCCACTTTTAACTAATGTATTCTTCATACTGTGAATTCATCTAACACTTTTTCATAATATAAAACTGATACCATTATACTTATAAATTTATATTATTTTTCTTATAGCTAATACCAATAACATTTAACATTATGATCTTAATTTATAATTCTAATGATATCAATGAATAAGTGTAATGATATTAATTTATAAATATAATACTATAAATTTTATATTATAAACAAACTTTATCAAAAGTTTACTCATTATAAATTAAAAATAATAATTACAAACAAAAAAACTAGTATATTGGAGTATTTGCAACCACGAAACTGTCGGTAAAACATTTGGTTTGGGATTTAGCCTGCCGCTCGAATGATTTCATTTTCACTCAAAATATTTCATATTCGCGCCTTTCTTAAAATTTACATTTTGCTATTCTCAGTTTTCAGCTTACAAGACTTCTCTCTCAAAGAATCTTTATGTAGATAGAGAAATTATGTGTTAGAGAGAGAGACCGATGGTTTCAAGTTCCCCATCTCAGCCATGGATGTACCAGAAAAATCTTCGAAAGTCCATACTCCACATTCTCTCCATTTTCGCTTTCAGTCTCCCAATTTTCTTTGTTTGCTATCTTGGGCCTAGGGTTCTGGGCACCTTAAGTTACACTTGGTTCCTCTCTGTGTTGGCTTTGTAAATTATAGTTGAAATTAATTGCTTTAGTTTTTGAATCCCTATTTTGGCACTAGATATAATGTTCTCATATAATAACTGGAAACCCATTTGAAATTTCGTTTTGTTTCTTTTTGGCCTTAAATTTGTTTGGTGTTATGATGTACCTGGAAGTTAATTGATGTTCACATGGTTGCTTTGTGTTAGGAATTGGGATCTTTATAGTTTAAATCATTTTAATTGATGTTCACAGGATTGCTTCCTTATAGTTGGTTCTTTTCTTTCCTGAAAATAGTTTTATTTCCTCTAGTTTTATTGTCCTCTTAACAGTGGTGTGCAATTTGTATTTATTCTTTATAAAAAAATAGTTTGTGCTTAGATTGCTATAGCCTTCTCTTGGCACCTTTGATAGTTCAGGTTCGTTTCTATCTTCTAAATTTGTTGTCTTTGTTGTATTTCTATCTTTAGATATAGTATTAGTTGTAGTAACTTCTTTTTTTTTTTTTTAATTTTTTTCCTTTAGAAAAAAATCTGATCCAGGAAAGTTGGAAATGATACGGAAGTGCAAATTTGGAGTCCATTCAAATCATAAAGAAGCCTGATGGTTCACTGAAAGATTCTTTTTTAGATGAAAGGTATGCAATATTACTTTATGAATTCATATAACATAGTCAATATTTGCCTCATCTGTTATGATTTGATTGCATAAGGTAAAGTTGCAGAAGGTAAAGGTCTATTTTGGTGGCGAACCCAAGTTGAATCTGTTAACTTATGAATGTTTTACATGACTGCTATGTCATTTTTTTATTTAAAAATGTATGATAATTGCACTATAGTTTGTCTCAGATACACATGTATCTGCTGTTTCCAGTTAATAAAAAGCCTAGCTCATAATTCCTGCAATAACTAAACAATATTTTATGATATGTATTAGAAATTCCTGATTTTTTGTATTAACCTATAACTCAACCAAGCATATTTATGCAACAGATGTGGTGGACGCTTAGAGTATGGTAGGAGTTATGAACATTAATATTTGATTGTATGATGAGAGTGACAATTTACTGGTAATAGAATCTATCAACATCAACCAGTTGATTGTTTGGCTAGTTGAGCATTCAAAGTCTTGAGAGCTGAGAAACACAATCTTTGTTGTGTTGTAGATATTTTTTAAAATGGGTGCAGAGTTTGTCTATGTTAGTATTCGGTCACTTGTTAGCAATGGAATAAATTAAAGATATTTTGTTTAATTAGTTGACGAAAGATCCTGAATAAATATTTGGGGCTGATTTTTTTTTTATTTGTCAAAATAGAATTCCGACGACATATCCGTCGGTAAAACATTTATGCAGAATTTATACTATAATAAATTATAGTATTATAACGATTAATCATTCGTCGGTATTAACATTAAGATTGAAAGACAAATATACCCTTGGTTTTTTTAACGAGAAATTGTCCGTTGGTATAAAATGTTTTATGTGAAATAAAAATAAACTGAAAATACCCTTTTTCCAACCAAATTGTGGTCGCTAATAAATAAAAAATTCTGACAACTTTTTTTCCTGTTGGTAAAAACAATACTGAGGAGGCTTGTTATGACGGACTGTAGCGACAGATTATTGGTCGGTAAAACATCATTATTGATAGATTTAAATTTATTCCGACCAATTTTTTTGTCGGAATAACCCCTTTTTCTTGTAGTTAGCCATGTTTTCAATTTAAAAAGTAAGGTCAAATGTCTTCTCGTAGATTATTGAAAACATGACATGTGTTGGAATATCTTGAATCCTGATAACATGAACTCTTCGATAGGCTGGTCGAGGGTCCACGAGGCGTGCACCCTTGATATGGGGGTTCGGTATGTTTATTTCGTGACTATCACGATCGAACTTTGGATTTTACAATATCAAATCTCCATTTGATTCGAGACTCAGAGTAAGAATTTTGAAATCTTATTCTTCTTATTCTACTTTATCACATTTCGCTACTCTCTTTATTGTTCTCTCAATGCACTTACATCACAAACTTTTTTGTTCTCCTAATACACCCATAATAATATAATAATACAACATTAATCAACTTTTTCACCTTTATACCCTATAAAATCTCCATACGTACATATATTTTAATTATTCATTAAGATTTTAAAATTTTAAAACTTCAAAGTTTGAGATTTCTTCCGTCCACTATAATCTCAAAATGAACATACATATTTCTATTTCATTTAGCATCAATATTCTACTTTGTAACTGTCCATGAATATAACTAACACACTTTTAAGTAAACCACAAAAGTTTTATATACTTTATTTATAACAACATGTATACCTAATCACCAAGGGTATGTTTGTTTTGAGCTTGAGGTGGATGAGACAAATCTGGATGGGGAAAAAGGTGGATGGAGGAAATCCTGTGAATAGTAATCCCTTGTTTGTTTTGGGTTGGATGTAGTAGGGATGGATGAAGCTTTATGTTAAATCAATATTTTTTAATTATGATGATGTATTATTTTATTATTATTAGTTAGTATGATAATGATTGTATGAAAGAAAAGTGTAATAAAAGTAGAAGAGATAATGAATTGTTGTAAGAAAAGTATGAGAAAGAATGAATTGGTGTAAGAAAAGTAGTGATATGATAGTTTTAGGATGTAAATGTATAATAGGGGTGAATGTGTATTTTGATGGAGGATGTGATGTGAAAATTCGAAAAGTGGACGGGACGGGGGGAGGCCCATCCCCCATCCGGACCTCCCCAACTGAAAACAAACACCACCCAAGGAATGTGGTGCATAGAAATTTCAATAGCTAAAAGATAAAATTTGAAGAAAGGAAGAATGATTACTTATATAATAATGAAATAACAAACCATGAGTTCTGAAAAGTTACTCCAAATTTGACGAATCAATTTTAACAAATATACATTTTGAAGGATTTTTTTTAATGAATTTGAATTCACCTTATTATTATTTTTTTAAATATCACAGTTTTAATATATAAAGTGTCACTATTATGCATAATGAATACAAAGTATTACTTTTTTGCATACAAAGTGTCCTTGTTTAGAAGTCAAACATATCTTTTGCAAGCGAATCATCGGTACAATTTATTCTTCCAATACAATTTTTTAATTTTTGTGAAAAGTCAAACAAACTTATACTCCCTCCCCCCACCATTTTGCACCCTTAATTGGGCACACATTTTAAGATTTTTTTTTTTGTGTTTTGTTGACTTTTTAAAGGAGATGGTGGGTGAAGATTGTGAAGGTGAAGATTGTGAGATTCTTTTTCATATTTGGAGTGTGCAAAATGATGGGGGACGGACCAAAATAGAAAGTGTGCAAAATAGTGGGGGGCGGAGGGAGTATATAATTGCGACGACGAAAGTATATATTTTAGGTTCAGAGGTTTCTCTTAACTTGTAATTGATCAAGAGTGGTCTCCTGTGTGTGCACCCGGTGCATTATGCATCTCATAATGTATTTTAGAATTTGCAATTTGTTGCACTGAAACTTATGACTTATTACACTAAAATATACAACATGTATTCGTAAAACATAATTATACTTTTCAATATAATAAATTATAATTTTCAATACTACAAATACAAATTTATAAAATATATTATGAAATGCATGCATCAGGCATACAAAAATCTAGCCATTGGTCAAATTTTTGGGCCTAGTGTTTTTGGGCTTATCACGATAATTGGTCTAAATGGAGTATGTAAAAGTTGATCAAATCAAAGTGGGAAAATTGCATTAAAATTGAGTCAAATGGAGTTTTATTTCATGAAATGAGATTTTCAAGGATAATATATCTTGTATGCATTAATGTTCACCGTGCATTCATAATACATTTATAAAAAATACAAATTATTATATTAAAAATATAAATTATTATATCGAACCGTGCAACTATTAAAATGCAATGCACATGTGTGATGTCCCCGCACTCAATATTACCAAATAACAGAGTGATATTAGCAATGCTCAACAGTATCACTCGCAGAGTTCAACAATATTACTACTAATTAGCAAAAATATTAGCTACTGGAAATGACTCAATATATAGAAAATATCAAATAACAGGGGAGGCTTGATTAACACCACGAACTAACTAACGAAGATAAAACATACGAACTCGGCTTACGATGCATTGAGATTCCGCGATTACTCCGGCCACCTGAAGAAGGAGATAATTAATATGGTTCACTCGATTAATTAGGATATAAGCACTGATTCACTCACATATATGAACTAACAACATTCACTCTCTGGTTCGCTCGATTCAACAGGAAATCCATCAATTCTGCGAAGGAAATTGCAGAACGTTAATGGCGAATTATGGTACGAAAATAAACGTAGCATGAAAGCAAGAGGATTACCTCATACAACTCACCCCCCCCCCCTCTGATTATTCCCTGCTATATCTCGCTCACCATCGTAACGGATTGTGTCAGACGTACTCCCCATGCTCCTTTTCAGCCGTCGATTCCATGTAGTCATCCAATGGCATGAACATTTCTCAGATTGAGCCACTTCATCTTGGACCATGCTAATTATTTAATTCTCACAGTTGGGCCGAAGTAATACCCACCAAATAAATAAAACGCAAGCCCAATAAGAAACACAAAACTAAAACGCGACAATGCCTCCCCCAACCTTTGACTTGTCCTCAAGTCAGCAAATTCGGATACCTCGTACGAAATACTTTGGCATCCTCCCATGTGGCGTTTTCCAACAGACTACTATTCCATTGCACCAAGACTTGCTCCACCGTGCGGTTGCGTTTTTTCACCGTACGCTTCTCCAACACCCTTTCAGGTACGACGATAGCTTCACCCTCTAAATTAGTTTCCGGTGGTTGCTCTTGTGGTGAATACTTGTTTTTAATCTACTTTTTGAGTTGAGAAACATGGAACACTGGATGTAGACGACTCCCATTAGGCAACTCTAGTCTGTATGCGACCTCTCCCACCCTCTGTGTAACTGTATAGGGCCCAAAGTATTTAACTGACAATTTGGTTTGCCTCCGTAGTTGGTCTGTTGCATTTCTGAAAGGCTATTATTAGGTTCGTGTAGGTGACATTAGATGTCACGTATTAGGAACTACACGAGATGTGCTGTAGTATACTTAAAAGCAGACTTTGAGTATAAGTGGGAGATTGTTGGGGTTATACTGGAAAGTATGCTTTTACTTTGTATAACCAAACTGAATCTCTGTCTTATTTACTGAAATAAATTATTTATCACTGATGCTTTAAATATCATTGAATGTTACATATATTTATTGCATAATTGTTCAATAAACAATACGTGTTACATTGTAGTTAATTTAGTGATACCAGATCACAGAAGATTAAATTAACAGTCTCTTATAACTAAAAGTACACCATTCACGACCTAGATGGAAATGAACAATCCATCGTGAAAGGTTGAAGTGTAAGGCTCAGATTGGCTTGTCTTGACCAAGAGATTACACTAGTGCATGACTGATGCAATCGAATAGAGCTACTGGGAGGATAAATTCTTGAAAGATTTGAACCATGAAGAATTAGACCTCAGTGGTTCGTTATTTCTTAACCTTCGTCCCTTAAATAGGATCGTGTGTGGTTAGTAATTATTGCTTTGACTTATGACGGGTAGAGAATCAATGAGATTCAATACCTTATATCTTGGGCAATATTACTGGTCACATGCGATTGCTAAGATTTAATACGAAGAATCGTGTGCAAGTACGCTTGTTCGATTTACCCCCTTGGGAGGTTCATAAGATTTATCATACCAAATCTTGCAAGTGGAATTTGTTTCCGGTATGGATAATAATGTTGAACCATTCCTTGACCAAGGACAAAAGATATTAATTAATGGAAAGCTATTTCAGTGGCTTGAATTAATTAATGAGCTAGATAATCTTAAACACGGGAAATAATAACCCGGAGCCATATTAACAGTAATATGGGTTAAGATGGATAGTGCAATATTAATTATGTAGTGGGATTAATTAATATTTATGGGCTTGAATAATATTGTGGCTCAATATTAGATATTCAAAGTCCATTAGAAGGTCCAATCTTAATTCTCCTAAAGGCCCCTCAAGTAGCCCAAACATAATGTCCAATAATTGAAAAAGATGTTTAAAATAAAATAAATTATTGTTGCTAATTTTTCCATAATTTTCGAAAATTATTGAATGAAGAAAGAGAAAAGATTTTCTTGGAAAGATTTTATGGAATATGTATTCTTGGAATACAAGATTATCCCATAAATTCAAGAAAAGTCAAAGATCCTATTTCTTCTCTATTCAATGAGATATTTTCAAAAATCCCTTAATATAGGAAGTTGAGATTTTTGTGGAATATTTTAAATATGGAGAAAATAATATATTGGATATATTCAAGATTTCTTGGAGATCAAGAAAAAAAATTTCCCATCTTATTCCTAGTGAAAAAATCGGCCACCCCTAGTATTATAAATAGGGGATGATATTTCATTCCCAAGAGCAATTCCATGTGTTGGAAAAATTAGAAATCCACAAAGGTAGTGCAACATAATTTTATTTTTCCTTTTTGTTAAATTGTTCGCGAGTTCCTACCACCGGATTGTTGAACAAGGATAAGGGAATACTTGAGAAGATCTTTTGGTGTGTTCGTGTGAACGAGATCCATCTTCTCAACGGTTGTCACTCCGAGAGGTTAGTTCACGTAAACCCGTAGTAATTCCGCATGCGTAGGATTTATGTGAACTGTTTATATGCATGATTGGTTGTTGAATTATTATTTGAATTAATATAGGATTAATTCATGCTAGTAATAATTGTTAGAATTAAATTTGTATTTAAATATTCATCCCGAATAGATTCGGACAATTAATTCCCCAACAAATGGTATCAGAGCCTCAGTTTCGGGCTCTGAATTTTAAATTGTAATTTAATTCATTTTCATTAAATTTGAAATTGGATAGTAGAATTGCTAGATTTTTTTTGCAGGTATCCAATTGTCATGGTATTTGATGAATGTTTATATTTATGCATGCATATAAATTGCATTTTTTTTAATTCGATTCGTTCGAATTTGTTTTGTCTCGTGGGAAAATCCACGAGTAGATTATGATTTGTTTGATTTGTTCAATGTAATAGACTAATCTAGATCTAGGTTTATTTATTTTTTGTAAATAAATTATAACCGGATCGGAAATGGAGGCGGAGATGAAGAATTAAAAAGACGGGATCCGGAACCAAGCTACAAAGCGGCGTCGTCGTCCGCTTGCGTGCGTCTGAGGAGGCACGCATGATCTTGGACGCTATGATCTGCATATCTGAGCATACGGGCGAGGCCGGCTGGCCAAGCGCCGCTGATCAGGTGTGTCTTGATGATACGCGGACGGGCGACGCCTTGGGAGCCAGCAGGCCGAGCGCCGCGGGTGTCGAAGCACGGCCGAGGGTCGCCGAGACGATGCGGGCAGAATGATCGGCACATACAAGACGGGCACGCCATGATTTGTCTGATCCACCGAGAGCCGCAAGCGACGGTGGGATAGCCCGCCCGACGCCAAGTCTTGCATACAAGTGCACGCGAATACGTGTTCCGGTCATGAGTACCCAATCTTGGGACGCCGCCTCGGACCTAGATGGAGGACGTTTTAAAGAAAATGTTGCGGACGAGTGGGAGCTTTTCGAGATGAACGATGAAGGCTATGAAGACGATTTCTCGAGATCAAGACATGACAAAAATTAACCGTGACAATTGGATATATGTGCCCAATATGTTTAATTTTTTGTTTTGATGTTTTGCATTATTTTGTGCTTATTTAAATTGTGTTTAAATATGCGATGCATGAGAATATGTTTTGAAAAATCTCACCTTCGAAAATTACTAAGTATGTTTAAATAATTAATTGACAATTTTATTCCAGATAATAAAATTGAATTAATTTTGACCTCAATGATTTATTTATTTGTGGATTCTTTTGGAGAAATTCCCCCCACGGGACGGCCAAAAGATAGATTTCACATGAAAAAATTCCGAATGGATGATTGTGGGTTATTATTAATGGCGACGATGACCCTCCCCACGAGGCTCGTTCAAAGCGAAGTAATAATTTTGTATTTAATCATGGTTATTACTTAGGTATAAAATTGATATGCATATACTTCCCCGAAGTCCCTGTCAATTTTATATTGGTCAAGTGTGAGCCAACTATTAATTTGGATATTAAAGGTTTATAACTGTTTTCTTGTTTGTAGCCTGCTTGAATGTGTTTAAATAATGACCCACCCCACGTGGCTTATTTAAACTGTTTTGAGATGTTGGCTGAAACATGTTCATATTTTTTTTAGATTTTAATATGAAACATGTGATCGAACCTTGTGATATGTTTGTGCTTATACAAATTGTTATTTATTTCAGTTTAGCATGTCGCAACCTTTTAATCCACTGTTATATACACTCAAAGAACACCAATTAACTGGTGATAACTATGTTGTTTGGAAATGAAATATGAGTTTTGTCCTACCTGCACAACAACATTATTGGGTTCTTGATGTACCCAAGCCCCGTATGCCTACTGAGGGATCAACAGATGCGGAAAGACACTTGTATAATATTTGGGAGCAGGATAATGAACCTATGAAACGTATAATTTTGACTTCACTGTCTGATGATTTGAGACACATTCATGAAGGTGTTGAGTCTGCTGCGGAAATTATACAAAGTCTTGAAGAAATATTTTTAACAAAAGACCGCATGATCAATCAGTTTAAAAATGATGACGTGGCTAGGCTAAAAATGGCTGAGGGAACACCCGTAAGGGAGCATGTTCTCAGAATAAAATGTCATTTTGACAAACTTGCTTATCTCGGTACTAAGTATTGTGATGAGGCTCAAATCGAATTTCTTTTGCTAACTCTTCCAAGGTGCTTCGATGGGTTTTACTGTAGTTTTGTGATGAGTGATCACATGTTTACTATGGAAACTCTGCAAGAAGCCTTAGAGAAAATAAAGAAGCATTTGGGAAAGAAAGACGAAGCATTGATAACCAAAAGTCTTTTCTCAGAATCTAGGCCAGTGGTAGGCAAGATTCAAGAAAAGGAAAGTGGTCAGATCCAAAGCAAACTCATTACCAAGAAAAGTGAGAGAAAGGCAACTAGCTGGATGGGTGTCAAGAAGGTACCAAAAGGAAAATGTTTTAACTGCGGTGAAAAAGGACATTGGAGGTCAGCCTGTTCCAAACCCAAAAGGAATGGAAAGAAAGGTAATTCTCACGCATTAGTTGTTGAAACTTGCTTAGCGGCGTATGCTTCCCATTTATGGGTGGTGGATACGGGATCAACTAATCATGTTTGTTTCACTTTACAGGGGTTCAAGCGGACCCGACAACTTAGTGGGAGTGAGATCCTCATCACACTGGGCGATGCTACGAGAGTGGCAGCTGAAGCAGTGGGAGAAGTGCACCTGTCTTTTGAAGACAGAGTTTTAATTTTAAGAGATGTTCTTTACGTTCCTAGTTTTAGAAAGAATTTAATTTAGGTTTCTAAACTTTACCTTGATGGATATTCGGTTACTTTTGATAAAGTTGTTACCATTTCTCTTTATGATAACTTTATCTGTCATGGAACGTTGTTGAATAATCTCTATACAATTAACTGTGCACACCACTCACGAAATGCATCCTATAACACATCAATTGTTTCCGATAAAAGAAAACGTTCATCAGACGTGAACAAAACACTTCTATGGTATCTTAGATTGGGACATATTAATCCAAAAAGGATTCAAAGGTTGGTAGAAGATGGTTCATTGGAGTCTCTCCGGGTTGAACCAATCTCAACTTGCGAATCATGCTTGGAGGGTAAAATGACCAAGAGGGCATTCAGAGCCAAGGGGAATAGAGCCAAAGAAGTGTTAGAAATCGTTCACACGGACGTATGTGGTCCAATGTCAATCAAAGCAAGAGGAGGTTATGAGTACTTCGTCACCTTTATTGATGGTTACTCAAGGTACGGTTACATTTTCCTTATGAAGCATAAATCTGAGATCTTTGACAAATTCAAAGAATTTAAGGCTCAAGTAGAGAATCATAGGGAAAAACGTATCAAGTCTCTACGATCTGATCGTGGAGGCGAGTACCTCAGCGATGAGTTTTTGAACTACTTGTCAGATGAAGGGATTGTATCCCAGCTAACTGCACCCAGAACCCCTCAACAAAACGGGGTTGCAGAGCGAAGAAACAAAACTCTTTTAGAAATGGTTAGATCAATGATGAGTTATGCGGATCTACCCAAGTCATTCTGGGGTCACGCCTTGGAAACAACGACTTATATTCTGAACTTGGAGCCATCCAAGTCGGTTCCCAAAACTCCCAAAGAATTGTGGACCGGGCACAAGCCCAGTTTGAGACACATGAGAATTTGGGGGTGTCCGGCCTACGTGTTGGACAAGGAAGCCGAAAAATTGGATCCACGATCATAATTAAGGTTGTTTATAGGATACCCCGAGGGAACAAAAAGGGTGTATGTTCTATGGTCCCGAAGATCAAAAGGTGGTAATAAGCACCCACTTTAGATTTTTGGAAGAAGACTATATGAACGAAAGAAAGCCCATAAGTGAGATTACCTTAAATGAGCTTAGAGGGCTAACCTCAGTGCCACAAGATGACATACCAAACGACACACTTACACAACCGGAACCTCGACGTAGTGGGAGGGTTGTGAGACAACCCGAGAGATTCATGGGGATAGGAGAGTCCTCGGACTTAGTCCCCGGTCAAGATGAATCAGACCCATGGACTTACGATGAGACAATCCAAGACAAGGATGCAGTTTCTTGGCAAATAGCAATGAAAGCTGAAATGGGTTCTATGGATCATAACAGAGTGTGGGAGCTAGTCGAACCACTCAATGGGGTCAAACCCATTGACTGCAAGTGGGTATACAAGAGGAAAAGAGGACCGGACGGGAAGGTGGAAACCTTCAAGGCAAGGCTTGTGGCGAAAGGTTATACTTAGAAAGAAGGGATCGACTATGAGAAAACCTTTTCACCTATAGCAATGCTCAAGTCCATCTGAATTCTCTTGTTGATTGCTGCGCATCTTGACTTTGAAATCTGGCAAATGGATGTCAAGAAGGCTTTCCTTAACGGAAGTCTTGAAGAAGAAATCTATATGCAACAACCCCAAGGCTTTATTAAAAAAGGCCAAGAACACCTAGTTTGTAAGCTCAAGAAGTTCATTTACGGACTCAAACAAGCATCCAGAGCATGGAACCAATGTTTTGATCAAGTAATAAAGTCTTATGGGTTTGATCAAAATGAATACGAAAGTTGTGTGTACAAGAAGCGTGTCGGAATTGCATTGGTATTCTTAGTACTATACGTAGATGATATTCTGCTCATCGGAGACGATGTAAAGGTATTGTCAGAAGTAAGGGCATGGCTTTCAAAATAGTTTGATATGAAGGACTTAGGGGAAGCCGGGCAAATCCTTGGGATCAAGATCACTCGAGATCGCAAGAAAAAGATGATAGGCTTATCGCAAGCTTCATATATAGACATTGTCTTGAAGCGATTCAGCATGCAGGATTCCAAGAAGGGCTTCGTACCTTTCAGGCATGGAATCCATCTATCCAAGGATATGTGCCCTAAGACACAGAGAGAGATAGATGACATGAAAGGCATTCCTTATGCTTCGGCTGTCGGAAGCCTTATGTATGCAATGTTGTGCACGAGACAGGATATCTGCTTTGCCGTTGGCATGGTGGCGAGATATCAAAGTAATCCGGGAAAAGAACATTGGACGTCAGTTAAAAACATTCTAAAGTATCTGAAAAGAACTCGGGATAGAATGTTGGTTTATCAGTCAGATAATCTAATCCCCATAGGTTACACGGACTCGAATTTCCAATCAGACTTAGATTCCAGAAAATCTACCTCCGGTAGTGTGTTTTGTATGGGGGAGGAGACATGACATGGAGAAGCGTTAAACAGAAATGCATCGCCGATTCTACCATGGAAGCCGAATATGTAGCTGCTTGCGAGGCAGCGAAAGAAGAGGTTTGGCTCAAGAACTTCCTAGTGGACTTGGATGTAGTTCCGAATTTGCCCAACACAATCACTATTTACTGTGATAATGTCGGAGCAGTTGAAAATTCAAGGGAACCAAGAGCCCACAAGGCCAACAAACACATTGAAAGGAAATACCATCTTATACGAGAGAAATTGTTAAGAGAGGAGATATAGAGGTGGCAAAGATCGCGTCAGAAGACAACCTAGTGTTGGGGAATAAGTTGCACGGATCTATTCGGGATGAATATTTAAATACAAATTTAATTCTTATAATTATTACTAGCATGAATTAATCCTATATTAATTCAAATAATAATCCAACAACAAATCATGCATATAATCAATTCATGTAAATCCTACGCATGCGGAAATTCTACGAGTTTACGTGAACATACCTCTTGGGATGGCAATGGTCTTGTTGATTAGACACACCAAAAGAACTTCCCAAGTATTCCCTTAATCCTTGCTCGACTATCCGGTGGTAGGACGCTTGCGAACAATTAACAAAAGGAAAATAAACTTTGTTGCACCACCTTTGTGGATTTACTAATTTTTCCAAACACATGGAATTGTACTTGGGAATGAAAGAATCATCCCTTATTTATAGAGTAGTGGTGGTCGAAATTTTGGGGCAAAAACAATGTGGGGAAATCTTTTCTTGATCTCCAAGAAATCTTGAATATATCTCCTATATTCTTTTTCCCATAATTATAATATTCCACAAAATCCCACCTACTCTTTGTTATGGAATATTTTTGAAAATTATAGGGCAAGAATCCAAGATTTGGATCTTCTTGATTTTATGAGATATTCTTGTATTTCAAGAAATACATATCTTATATAATATCTTTTCAAGAAAATCAAGAAAATCTTTCTTTTCCTTAATTATCAAAATTTTCGAAAATTGCTCTATGGATAACCAAGTGGGAGATTTCTTGAATTTAATGAGATAATCTTGTATTCCAAGAATACATATCTTCATTCCATAACAAAATTCAAAGAAAATCTTTCTCCCCTTTTATCCATAAATTTCAAAAATTATGAGGAAAAATAAGCAACAATATTTATTTTATTTTAAACACCTTTTTCAGTTATTGGACTATATATTGGGCTACTTAGGTGGCCTTTAGGAGAATTTAGATTGGACCTTCCAATGGATCTTAAATTATCAATATTGAGCCACAATATTATTCAAGCCCATAAATATTAATTAATCACACTACATAATTAATATTGCACTATCCATCTTAACCCATATTACAGTCAATATGACTCCCGATTATTATTTCCCGTATTTAAGATTATCTAGCCCATTAATTAATTCAAGCCACTGAAATAACTTTCCGTTAATTAATATCTTTTGTCCTTGGTTAAGGAACAATTCAACATTATTATCCATACCGGAAACTAGTTTCACTTGCAAAATTTGGTATGATAAAGCTTATGAACCTCCCAAGGGGGTAAATCGAACAAGCGTACTTGCACACGATTTTCCGTATTAAATCTTAGCAATCACATGTGACCAATAATATTGCCCAAGATAAAAAGTATTGAATCTCGTTGATTCTCTACCCATGATAAGTCAAAGCAATAGTTACCAACCACACGTGATCCTATTTAAGGAACGAAGATTAAGAAATAACGAACCACTGAGGTCTAATTCTTCCTTGTTCGATTCAAGAATTTGTCCTCCTGTAGGTCCTATTCAGTGCATCAGTCATGCACTAGTGTAATCTCTTGGTCAAGACAAGTCAATCCGAGCCTTACACTTCAACCTTTCACGATGGATTGTTCATTTCCATCTAGGTCGTGAATGATGTACTTTTAGTTACAAGAGACTATTAATTTAATCTTCTGTGATCTGGTATCACTAAATTAACTACAATGTAACACGTACTATTTATTGAACAGTTATGCAGTAAATATATGTAACATTCGATGATATTTAAAGCATCAGTGATAAATAATTTATTTAAGTGAATAAGTCCGAAATTTAGTTTTGATTATACAAAGTAAAAGCATACTTTCCAGTATAATCCCAACAATCTCCCACTTATACTCAAAGTCTGCTTTTAAGTATACTACAACATGTCTCGTGTAGTTCTGTCGTGACATCTAATGTCACCTACACGAACCTAATCATTTCTCCCACTTATACTCAAAGCAGATTGGCAACGGTCTTGACACTCATTCCTTCCACATGTCTCTCGAATGTATTCAGAGGCAGACCCTTTGTGAATGGATCTGCTAGGTTGTCTTCTGATGCTATCTTTGCCACATCTATATCTCATCTCTTAACGATATCTCGTATAAGATGGTATTTTCTTTCAATGTGTTTGCTGGTTTTGTGGGCTCTTGGTTCCCTTGAATTTGCAAATCGCCCGCAAGCATTGTCACAATAAAAGCGATGATTCTGCTTGGGCAAATTCGAAACTACATTCAAGTCCACTAGGAAGTTCTTGAGCCAAACCACTTCTTTTCACCGCCTCCTGGCAGTTTTTACATATTCGCTTCCATGGTAGAATCATGACGCATTTCGCTGACGCTTCTCCATGTCACGGCTCCTCCCCCCATGCAAAACACACTATCGGAGGTAGATTTTCTGGAGTCTATGTCTGATTGGAAATCCGAGTCCGTGTAGCCGATGGGGATTAGACTATCTGACTGATAAATTAACATTCTATCCCGAGTTCTTTTCAGATACTTCAGAATGTTTTTAACTGCCGTCCAATGTTCTTTCCCCAGGTTACTTTGATATCTTGCCACCATGCCAACGACAAAGCAGATATCCGGTCTCGTACACAGCATTGCATACAAAAGGCTTTCGACAGCCGAAGCATATGGAATGCCTCTCATGTCATCTATCTCCTTTTGCGTCTTAGGGCACATTTTATTGGATAGATGGATTCCATGTCTGAAAGGTACAAAGCCTTTCTTGGAATCCTGCATGCTGAATCGTTTCAAGTCAGTTTCTATGTATGAAGCTTGCGATAAGCCTATCATCCTTTTCTTGCGATCTCAAGTGATCTTGATCACAAGGATGTCTGCGGCTTCCCCTAAGTCCTTCATTTCAATCTGTTTTGAAAGCCATGCCCTTACGTCTGATAACACCTTTACATCGTTCCCGATGATCAGAATGTCGTCTACGTATAGTACTAAGAATACCAATGCAGTTCCGACATTCTTTTTATACACACAACTTTCGAACTCATTTTGATCAAACCCATAAGACTTTATAAAATGATCAAAACATTGGTTCCAAGCTCTGGATGCCTGTTTGAGTCCGTAAATGGACTTCATGAGCTTACAAACTAGGTGTTCTTGGCCTTTTTCAATGAAGCCTTGGGGTTGTTGCATATAGATCTCTTCATCAAGACTTCCTTTAAGGAAAGCTGTCTTGACATCCATTTGCCAGATTTCAAAGTTGAGATGTGCAACAATCGATAAGAGAATTTGGATGGACTTAAGCATGGCTACGGGCGAAAAAGTTTCCTGATAATCGATCCCTTCTTTCTGAGTATAACCTTTCGCCACGAGTCTTGCCTTGAAGGTTTCCACCTTCCCGTCCGGTCCTCTTTTTCTCTTATACACCCACTTGCAACCAATGGGTTTGACCCCATTAAGTGGTTCGACTAGCTCCCACACTCTGTTATGATACATAGAACCCATTTAAACTTTCATTCTTTGTTTTGCCAAGAATCTGCATCCTTGTCTTGGATTGCCTCATCATATGTCCATGGGTCTGATTCGTCTTGTCCGGGAATCAAGTCCGAGGACTCTCCTATTCCCATGAATCTCTCGGGCTGTTTCACAACCCTCCCACTACGACGAGGTTTCGATTGTGTAAGTGTGTCGTTTGGTATGTCATCTTGTCACAGGTTGGCATTGAGGTTAGCCCCTTAGCTCATTTAAGGTAATCTCACTGGGTCTTCTTTTCGCTCATATAGTCTTCTTCCAAAAAATCTAAAGTGGGTGCTCATTACCACCTTTTGATCTTTCGGGACCATAGAACATACACCCTTTTTTGTTCCTCGGGGTATCCCACAAACAACCTTAATTCTGATCGAGGATCTAATTTACCGGCTTCCTTGTCCAACACGTAGGCCGGACACCCCCAAATTCTCATGTGTCTCAAACTAGGCTTGCGCCCGGTCCATAATTCTTTGGGAGTTTTGGGAACCGATTTGGATGGCACCAAGTTCAGAATGTAGGTTGTTGTTTCCAAGGCATGACCCCAGAACGACTTGGGAAGATCCGCATAACTCATCATAGATCTAACCATTTCCAAAAGAGTTATGTTTCTTCGCTCTGCAACCCCGTTTTGTTGAGGGGTTCCGGTGCAGTTAGCTTGGGATGCAATCCCTTCATCAGACAAGTAGTTCAAAAACTCATCGCTGAGGTATTCACCTCCACGATCGGATCGTAGAGACTTGATACGTTTTTCCCTATGATTCTCTGCTTGAGCCTTAAATTCTTTGAATTTCTCAAAGGTCTCAGATTTATGCTTCATAAGGAAAATATAACCGTACCTTGAGTAATCATCAATAAAAGTGACAAAATACTCATAACCTCCTCTTTCTTTGGTTGACATTGGACCACATACATCTGTGTGAACGATCTCTAACACTTCTTTTTAGCTCTATTCCCTTGGCTCCAAATGCCCTCTTGGTCATTTTTTAACCTCTAAACATGATTTGCGGGTTGGAATTGGTTCAACTTGGAGAAACTCCAAAGGAACCATCTTTCACCAACCTTTGGATCCTCTTTGGATTTATATGACCCAATCTTAGATGCCATAGAAGTGTCTCGTTCACGTCTGATGAATGTTTTCTTTTCTCGGAAACAGTTGATGTGTTATAGGATGCATTTCGTGAGTGGTGTGCACAGTTAATTGTATATAGATTATTCGATAACGTTCCATGACAGATAAATTTATCAAAAAAGAGAAATGGTAACAACTTTATTAAAAGTAACCGAATATCCATCAAGAAAAAGTTTAGAAACTGAAATTAAATTCTTTCTAAAATTCGAAACGTAAAGAACATCTCTTAAAATTAAAACTCTGTCTTCAAAAGACAGGTGCACTTCTCCCACTGCTTCAGCTGCCACTCTCGTAGCATCGCCCAGTGTGATGAGGATCTCACTCCCACTAAGTTGATGGGTCCGCTTGAACCCCTGTAAAGTGAAACAAACATGATTAGTGGATCCCGTATCCACCACCCATAAATGGGAGGCATACGCTGCTAAACAAGTTTCAACAACTAGTGCGTGAGAATTACCTTTCTTTCCATTCCTTTTGGGTTTGAAACAGGCTGACCTCGAGTGTCCTACTCTCCCGCTTTCCAAAACTTTCCTCATGCTTGATTCCATGCTCTTATTTGATGTTGAGTATGCTTGGTTCAAATTTCTTCTCTTTTCATCATCCTTATCACCACTTGACCTAGGATGAAAAGAAGATTCTGCTTTCCCAAGTTCTTTTCCTCGCTCCCCTTTCTCTTTCAACCAAAGTGAGAGCATTTACAAGATCATCCATCCTAAAAAATCTAGATCTTCCATTAGATACTCAAGATAGTGGTGATTATAGCTCTTTAGTAAGGATTGGAGAATGAAATCAATCTTAGTCTTGAAATCACATTTTTTCGCCGGGATCTCAAGTTCCTCAAATAGCACCATAACCCTAAGGGCGTCTTTATGGCTGCGATCGTCTCTTTTTCCATTTTTAATTCAGCAATTTCTTGCTTCACATTTTGGATTGCCATATGGGTCTGATGTGCGAACATCGCTTCTAGATTCTGTAAGATGTCTACAACTGACTCATATCCTTGATGAAGGTATTTCAACGCATCTGACAGATGTGCCAGAATTGTATCCTTCATCAATTCATTTGCCAGCTCCCATTCACCATAAATCATCTCATCCCATATTCCGGAGTCCTTAGTTGGTTTTTCGGGTTTTGGTGTATCAAGTACCCATTTGGAAGGTGATGCGGTTAGGACAGGTTTTAGTTTGTATTTCCAATAAAAATAGTTTTCACCAGTAAGCAAATTGTCTTTAAGTATATTGAACAGTGGATTAGAAGGTTGCGACATGATGAACTGAAATAAACAATAATATGCATAAGCAAATATATCACAAGGTTCGATCACATGCATCATATTAAAATCTCAAAACAATATGAACATGCATCAGCCAACATCTCAAAACAGTTTAAATAAGCTACGTGGGGTGGGTCATTATTTAAACACATTTAAGCAGGTTACAAACAAGAACAGTTACAAACCTTTAATATCCAGATTAATAGTTGGCTCCCACTTGACCAATATAAAATTGACAGGGGACTTCGGGGAAGTATATGCATATCAATTTTATACCTAAGTAATAACCATGATTAAATACATGATTATTATTTTGCTTTGAACGAGCCTCGTGGGGAGGGTCATCGTCGCAACTAGTAATAATCCACAATCATCCATTTGGAATTCATTCATGTGAAAGCTAACTTTTGACCGTCCCGTGGGGGGAATTTCTCCAAAAGAATTCACAAATAAATAAATCATGGAGGTCAAAATTAATTCAATTTTATTTTCCGGAATAAAATTGTCAATTAATTATTTAAACATACTTAGTAATTTTGAAGGTGAGATTTTTCATTGGGCAACTCTCATGCAAACACATTTAAACAAATTAAATAAAGCATAAGATAACACAATAATAAATCAAGCAAAAGCGGAAAAATAAACATATTGGGCACAAATTATCCAATTTTCATGGTTTGATTTTTTTGGCTTGATTTTGAAGAAACGCCGCCTTGAATTTCTCCCCACTTCGATCGTCTTGAAAAAAAACTCGTCTCGAACGCCACGCCAAGTAGCTCGCATGGGATGCACGCCGCATCCCCGGCCCTCGAAGCGAAGTCCGCGTCCGTCTTGCTTAGACAGATCGCATCGCCAGCACGCCGGGCGACCTCGGCGAGAAACCTCTCGACCTCGGGCGTAACGCGTACCCGCATTCATCACGCATCATACATCGCCAAACCTTTGCTCCTTGGAACTCAAGAAGGCCAAGACATCCGCCGCTTCGCCCTCGTCCGCTTTGTCGCTTGGCTCACGGCTTCTGTCGGCGCGCTTATGCGCCCCCCGTCGTCTTGGCGACCCTCGACCTCCTCGCCTTCTCGCCCCACGCCTGCAGCAGCGTCCGTGTCGCGTGCTGTGTCTCCTCGGCTCAGGCCTTAACGCGCATGCCGCCGACGCCGGGGTTACGGATTTTATCCTTTATTCTTCGTCTCCGCCTCCGTTTCCGATCCGGTTACAATTTATTTACAAAAAAAAATAAACCTAGATCTAGACTAGCCTATTACATTGATCAAATCAAACAAATCCTAATTTACTCGTGGATTTTCTCACGAGGAAAAACGAATCCGAACGAATCAAATTAAAAACCACAATTTATATGCATGCATAAATAAACACATTAAATTCCATGACAATTGGATACCTGCAAAAAAGATCTAGCAATTCTACTATCCAATTTCAAATTTAATGACAACGAATTAAATTACAATTTAAAATTCAGAGCCCGAAACCGTGGCTCTGATACCAGTTGTTGGGGAATAAGTTGCACGGATCTATTCGGGATGAATATTTAAATACAAATTTAATTCTTATAATTATTACTAGCATGAATTAATCCTATATTAATTCAAATAATAATCTAACAACAAATCATGAATATAATCAATTCACGTAAATCCTACGCATGCAGAAATTCTACGAGTTTACGTGAACATACCTCTTGGGACGACAATGGTCTTGTTGATTAGACACACCAAAAGAACTTCCCAAGTATTCCCTTAATCCTTGCTTGACTATCCGGTGGTAGGACGCTTGCGAACAATTAACAAAAGGAAAATAAACTTTGTTGCACCACCTTTGTGGATTTACTAATTTTTTCAACACATGAAATTGTACTTGGGAATGAAAGAATCATCCCCTATTTATAGAGTAGTGGTGGTCGAAATTTTGGGGCAAAAACAATGTGGGAAAATCTTTTCTTGATCTCCAAGAAATCTTGAATATATCTCCTATATTCTTTTTCCCATAATTATAATATTCCACAAAATCCCACCTACTCTTTGTTATGGAATATTTTCGAAAATTATAGGGCAAGAATCCAAGATTTGGATCTTCTTGATTTTATGAGATATTCTTGTATTTCAAAAAATACATATCTTCCATAATATCTTTTCAAGAAAATCAAGAAAATCTTTATTTTCCTTAATTATAAAAAATTTCGAAAATTGCTCTATGGATAACCAAGTGGGAGATTTCTTGAATTTAATGAGATAATCTTGTATTCCAAGAATACATATCTTCATTCCATAACAAAATTCAAAGAAAATCTTTCTCCCCTTTTATCCATAAATTTCAAAAATTATGAGGAAAAATAAGCAACAATATTTATTTTATTTTAAACATCTTTTTTCAGTTATTGGACTATATATTGGGCTACTTAGAGGGCCTTTAGGAGAATTTAGATTGGACCTTCCAATGGATCTAGAATTATCAATATTGAGCCACAATATTATTCAAGCCCATAAATATTAATTAATCCCACTACATAATTAATATTGCACAATCCATCTTAACCCATATTACAGTCAATATGGCTCCCGGTTATTATTTCCCGTATTTAAGATTATCTAGCCCATTAATTAATTCAAGCCACTGAAATAACTTTCCGTTAATTAATATCTTTTGTCCTTGGTTAAGGAACGGTTCAACATTATTATCCATACCGGAAACTAGTTTCACTTGCAAGATTTGGTATGATAAAGCTTATGAACCTCCCAAGGGGGCAAATCGAACAAGCGTACTTGCACACGATTCTCCGTATTAAATCTTAGCAATCACATGTGACCAATAATATTGCCCAAGATAAAAAGTATTGAATCTCGTTGATTCTCTACCCATGATAAGTCAAAGCAATAGTTACCAACCACACGTGATCCTATTTAAGGAACGAAGATTAAGAAATAACGAACCACTGAGGTCTAATTCTTCCTTGTTCAGTTCTGAAGAATTTGTCCTCCTGTAGGTCATATTCAGTGCATCAGTCATGCACTAGTGTAATCTCTTGGTCAAGACAAGCCAATCCGAGCCTTACACTTCAACCTTTCACGATGGATTGTTCATTTCCATCTAGGTCGTGAATGGTGTACTTTTAGTTATAAGGGACTGTTAATTTAATCTTCTGTGATCTGGTATCACTAAATTAACTACAATGTAACACGTACTATTTATTGAACAATTATGCAGTAAATATATGTAACATTCGATGATATTTAAAGCATCAGTGATAAGCAATTTATTTAAGTGAATAAGTCCGAAATTCAGTTTTCATTATACAAAGTAAAAGCATACTTTCTAGTATAATCCCAACACCTAACAGATCCATTCACAAAGGGTCTGCCTCAGAATACATTCTTGAGACATGTGGAAGGAATGGGTGTCAAGACCGTTGCCAATCTGCTTTGAGTATAAGTGGGAGATATTATTAGGTTCGTGTAGGTGACATTAGATGTCACGTATTAGGAACTACACGACATGTGTTGTAGTATACTTAAAAGCATACTTTGAGTATAAGTGGGAGATTGTTGGAGTTATACTGGAAAGTATGCTTTTACTTTGTATAACCAAACTGAATTTTTGTCTTATTTACTGAAATAAATTATTATCACTGATGCTTTAAATATCATTTAATGTTACATATATTTACTGCATAATTGTTCAATAAACAACACGTGTTACATTGTAGTTAATTTAGTGATACAAGATCACATAATATTAAATTAACAGTCCCTTGTAACTAAAAGTACGCTGTTCACGACCTAGATGGAAATGAACAATCCATCGTGAAAGGTTGAAGTGTAAGGCTCAGATTGGCTTGTCTTGACCAAGAGATTACACTAGTGCATGACTGATGCACTGAATAGGACCTACAGGAGGATAAATTCTTCAGCACTGAACCAGGAAGAATTAGACCTCAGTGGTTCGTTATTTCTTAACCTTCGTCCCTTAAATAGGATCGTGTGTGGTCAGTAATTATTGCTTTGACTTATGACGGGTAGAGAATTAATGAGATTCAATACCTTATATCTTGGGCAATATTACTGGTCTCATGTGATTGCTAAGAATTAATACGAAGAATCGTGTGCGAGTACGCTCGTTTGATTTGCCCCCTTGGGAGGTTCATAAGATTTATCATACCAAATCTTGCAAGTGAAATTTGTTTCCGGTATGGATAATAATGTTGAACCGTTCCTTGACCAAGGACAAAAGATATTAACTAATGGAAAGCTATTTCAGTGGCTTGAATTAATTAATGGGCTAGATAATCTTAAACACGGGAATGTTGAATTATTATTTGAATTAATATAGGATTAATTCATGTTAGTAATAGTTGTTATAATTAAATTTGTATTTAAATATTCATCCTGAAGAGATCCGGGCAATTAATTCCCCAACAGCTGCATCCTCATATAAACTTTATCCCCCACTTCGAATTGCCTCTCGGATCTATGCAAATCTGCATACTTCTTCATTCGGTCCATAGCTAATTGCAAATTCTCCTTGAGAATTTGTGACATCTTCACCCTTTCAGAGATAATATCTCTAGCTTCCACAATACTCTCTTTAACATAGGGGCCTAAACCCAACTGAGTTGGTTTATATCCATACAAAGCTTCAAATGGGGTCATTTGAATCGATTGGTGATAGTTATTGTTATACCACCACTCTGCTAGACTCAACCACTTTACCCACTTGTTGGGCTTGAGAAATGACATACACCTCAAGTATGTCTCAAGGCATTTGTTCACCCTTTCACTCTGCCCATCTGTCTGAGGATGGTGGGCAGTGCTCATCTGAAGTTGTACTCCTGCCATCTTGAATAGGGACTTCCAGAATGTGCTTTGAAACACAACATCTCTATCACTAACAATTGACTCAGAAAATCCATGCAACTTGTAAATCTGATTTAGATAGGTCTTAGCTAAACTTTCTGCAGTATATGGATGTTTGAGAGCAATGAAATGTTTGTACTTAGTCATTCTATCTACTATCACCCAAATCACACTCTTCCCTTCAGCATTAGGTAGAGCTTCAATGAAATCCATGGTGATTTGACTCCATGGTGTCTCTGGAATAGGTAGTGGCTGAAGCAATCCAGGATAAGCTACACTTTCAGTTTTGCATTTCTTACATACATCACATGCATTGATGTACTCTTCTAGGTCCCTCTTCATTCCCTTCCAATAGAACAAGCTCTTACACCTCTGATAACAAGCTTGTATTCCTGAGTGACCACCCACAGATGAACTATGTATTACCCCCATGACTTTTTCTCTGATTTTATTGGAAGGCTCTACCCAAAGCCTTCATTGATACCTCAATATTCCTTCATGTAAGGTGAAGTATTTGCTTTCTCCAGGTGACAACATAGTTTGTGATAGTAACTGTTGAGCCTTTTCATCTCCTTCATAGCTATGTTTGACTTCTTCCATCCATTGGGGTTGTATGTTAGTAGTAACCCTCTGTAGCAACTTCTGTTCACCACCTTCATGCTCATATTGTCTGGACAATGCATCTGCTGCCTTGTTCTCTTTTCCTTTTTTATATTCCACATAATAGTTGTGCCCCATGAGTTTGATGAGCCATTTCTGCTGCAAAATGTTGATAAGTCTTTGTTCTTTGAGATGCTTCAAACTAGCATGGTCAGTTCTAATAATGAACTGGCTTCCATTCAAATAATGGCTCCACCTTGATACTGCTGTCATGAGAGCTAATAACTCTTTCTCATAAGTAGACAAGACCTGATTCCTAGCACACAAACTCTGACTGAAAAATGCAATGGGTTGGCCTTTTTGCATAAGCACTGCACCAATTCCATTAGCACAAGCATCTGTCTCTAGGATGAAGGGCTGAGTGAAATTTGGCATTGTTAACACTGGTGCCTCCACCATCAGATTCTTTAGTTTATTGAAAGTTGCTTCAGCTTCTTCATTCCACTTAAAATTGTCTTTCTTGAGAAGTTGGGTAAGAGGCTTGGCAACTACCCCATATCCCCTTATAAACCTCCTATAGTATCATGTCAAACCCAGAAACCCTCTCAATGCCTTCAGATTCTTTGGGACTGGCCATTCCACCATACATCTAACCTTTTCAGGGTCAGTCTTGACCCCATCTCCAGTGATGATATGCCCTAAGTACTCAACTTGTTTCACACCAAAAGCACACTTACTCCTTTTTGCATACAACTGTTGCTCTTAAAGTATCTTAAGAACTTCAGTTAGATGGGCTACATGAGCTTCCATAATAGGGCTGTAGATCAGAATATCATCAAAAAAGACTAATACATACTTCCTGATCACCCCAACAAACACATCTTTCATCATATTTTGGAAGGTGGCAGGGGCATTGGTGAGTCCAAAAGGCATAACTTTGAACTCAAATAATCCACAATGAGTAATAAATGCAGATTTTTGCCTATCTTCTTCTTTCAATAAAATTTGAAAATATCCCTGTCTAAGATCAATCTTAGAAAAGACCCTAGACCCATGTAGTTCTGTCAATAGGTCCTCAATCACTGGCATATGATATTTATTTTTTATGGTTTGATCATTGAGCTTCCTATAGTCAACACAAAACCTCCATGACAAATCCTTTTTCTTGACTAGTATTGAAGGACTAGCAAAAGGACTAGAGCTTACTTGTATAACATCTTGTGAGAGCATTTCTTTCACCATCTTCTTAATCTCATTTTTCAATGAATGTGAGTATCTGTAAGCTCTCTGAAAGATAGGTTGAATACCTGGTTTCAACTTGATTTCATGTTCAATATTCCTCTTTGGTGGCAACCCTGTAGGTTCAGCAAAAACTCCCTCATATTGTTGCAACACCTGCAGTATGAGTACATCCACCTTCTCTATTTGTTGAGTGTCAGCATTCACAGAGAAAAGCTGTACCAAAATTCCATGAGAGGTCTTGTGCAAATAGTTATCAAGACCCTTGACAGAAATTACTCTCAATTCCTGTAGAGAGTTGTCCCCTTCTAACACAACCTCCTTCTCCCCCTTAAGTAACTTGATCTTGTTAGTTTTGAGATCAAAAGTAATGGAGATATGGTCCCACATCCAATCAACACCCAATATTACATCACATCCTCCCAAATTCAATACTCTTAAGTCAAAAGAAAATAGTTAACCTTGCATTTCCCATTTAAATTGAGAACAACTGAACCTGCTTGTAGTCTTCCCTCCATCTGCCACTATTGCTACCCATGGAACCACCTCCTCCATTATGCAATTGAGTTCATGAGCAGTGTTAGCATCAATAAAGCTGCTTGTGCTGCCACTATCAATCAATACATTCAGTTTCCTCTTGCCTACAGTGCCAATCACCTTAATAGTAGTTTTGGACTTGCTTCCCATAAGTGCATTAATTGATATTCCTTCTTGCACTTCTTCCATGACCACTTCTCCCTCACTATTACTCCTTTCTTCCTTCTCATCTTCCCCCTCCACAACAATGAGATGGAATTGTTTGTTTTTGCAAACATGACCATATGTGTATTTCTCATCACAGTGGAAACACAATCCTAATGCCCTTCTCTTTTGATATTGAGCATCTGTGATCTTCTTATAAGATGAGTTAGAATCATTTCCTTCCTTCTTCTCTTCCTTCTTGTTCTGGCTACCACTGAATTTCTCCTCCTTCTTGAATTGATTTGAGTAATTTGGTTTAGTTCCACCAAACCTATTCTTCTTGCCCCATATATCAAGAGTGGATTCAAGCATCTTAGCAGTATTGATAGCTTGTGAGAGTTCTGTGGGTTTGAACAGTTGCACAGGGATTCTCAATTCTTCCTTCAAACCCCTTAAGAAGCAGGAAGTGAGGAATTCTTCACTAAGATTAGGATTCTTGATCTTAACCAATGCTTTAAGTTCATCAAACTTCTCTTGATAAGTGTTCACATCACCAGATTGTTGAAGTTTGGTAAACTCAATGACCACATCTTCTTTTCCAGATCTCAAAAACCTGCTCATAAGCATTTCACAAAATTCAGTCCACTCAATACCCTCTCTTCCTTCCACATATTCCATATACCACACATCAGCTGCATCAATCATGTAATACCCAGAGTGATAAACTTTAGCTACCTCACCCATAGGCATTATTTGGAAGAACCTGTTTGCTTTCCTGATCCAGCTTTGAGGATTTTCACCATTAAACTCAGGGAATTTGAGTCTAACCGTGTGATTGTTAGCTTGTAAATTCACTGGGCCAGTGTTTCGATTGTTGTTTCTAAAATGGGGTGGAGTATAGAAACCTTCTCTCCCTTTTCCAACTTTCTTTTCCCCCTGAGAAGCCTCAGATTGGCCCTGATCTGTCTCAGTTGCCTTCTTCATCAAATACTCCATATTATCACCAATATTCTTCACATTTTGGCCCACTGAGATTATCAAATCCTCGAGTTTCTGGATCTTTTGATCCACATCTTTCATTCGTTCATCATTTTCTGTGAAAACTTCATCGTGTCTCTTAATCATATCCAGCAGATTATTCATGCGCGTGCCTTCTGCCATCACGCTTGAGTGGGCAACAGTTTGGCTCTGATACCACTTGTGATGTCCCCGTACTCAATATTACCAAATAACATAGTGATAGCAATGCTCAACAGTATCACTCGCAGAGTTCAACAATATTACTACTAATTAGCAAAAGTATTAACTACTGGAAATGACTCAATACATAGAAAATAACATATAACAGGGGAGGCTTGATTAACACCACGAACTAACGAACGAAGATAAAACATACGAACTCGGCTTACGATGCATTGAGATTCCGCGATTACTCCGGCCACCTGAAGAAGGAGATAATTAATATGGGTTCACTCGATTAATTAGGATATAAGCACTTATTCACTCACATATATGAACTAACAACATTCACTCTCTGGTTCGCTCGATTCAACAGGAAATCCATCAATTCTGCGAAGGAAATTGCAAAACGTTAATGGCGAATTATGATACGAAAATAAACGTAGCATGAAAGCAAGAGGATTACCTCATACA
The DNA here is from genome assembly GCA_037126765.1 of Stenogyne calaminthoides. NCBI lineage: Eukaryota > Viridiplantae > Streptophyta > Magnoliopsida > Lamiales > Lamiaceae > Stenogyne > Stenogyne calaminthoides. The sequence continues at coordinate 14,688,229 of JBBCBC010000004.1, forward strand.
ACTCACCCCCTCTCCCTCTGATTATTCCCTGCTATATCTCGCGCACCATCGTAACGGATTGTGCCAGACGTACTCCCCATGCTCCTTCTCAGCCGTCGATTCCATGTAGTCATCCAACGGCATGAACATTTCTCAGATTGGGCCACTTCATCTTTGGTCATGCTAATTATTTAATTCCCACAGTTGGGCCGAAGTAATACCCACCAAATAAATAAAAATCAAGCCCAATAAGAAACACAAAACTAAAACGCGACAACATGTACATTTGCATATGTACGTAACAATAGAGAATACTCCTAATCCACATGTACATTTGCATATGTACGTAACAATAGAGAATACTCCTAATCCAAGATCTGATTGGCATAAAATAAAATTAAGAATATTTAATTTAAATATAGAATCTTCGAATACAAAAGAATGTGGCCGTTCAACAATTCAAATTTCAAAACGAGGGCTTTCCTTCCTCCACCATCATCACAAAGCTAAAACGAAATTAACGGATTCTCTCCCACCTTTTCTTCTTTACTCATCCCACTCTCTCTAGTCTGCCATCACTGATTATTGATTTTGGTAAAAAAAAGAGCATGTAATTCCCACTTTTTCATCTTTTTCCCTGGAAATCGAAGCACTGTAATAAGTACCGTTTTTTAAATCCGTTTTTCAATTTGTATTTAAAACTTCAAAACCCTGTTCCTTTATCTATGGAAGATTTTGAATGGAATGACCCATTTCGCACAACTGACGTTTCTTCCCTACAACAGCAAGATCAGAGTCAAATTCGTTGTAAGTATTCGAAGCACATTTTCGTTCGCAGAAATGTTCAAGGTTATGCGTTCTGGTTATGTGTAATTGGGGGTTTTCTGTTTCTAAATTTGCAGGCGAATCGCCTATTTTGTGTGGATTAGAAACTTCGAGAATGGAAAATCCAGATGACTCTAGTTCGGCAAAGATTAATGGTAATCTCTTGGAATGGAATTTTGGCGTTATTTTTATGAAAAATGATTCCGTTTCCTGATTAGTTTTTGTTTTGATCCCATTTTTTGTTAATCTTACATGCTGTTGTTAATTAGGTCAATCGGCATTGGAATTTTCATTGACATCACCTGATTTAGTATGTATGCATTCACCTGATTTAGTATGTATGGGTTCACCTGATATTACTAATCAAAGATATGAAGAATCACCTGAAATTTCTCTGAGAGAAAGAGTTGATGTCTCTCTAGAAAATGGAATTGAAGGGTCTGAAATTAGGGATTCCCTTAAGGCCGCAGCTGAAAAATTGGAAGATTTGTGCACTGAAGCTTCTTTTGAGCTTCTTGCATTGCCATTAATCAAAGAGAACATTCCAGAACTTTCCTCTGCTGCAATTGGCATTAATGTGGGATCGACTAGTAGTATCGAGTTTGAAGGTGGGATGCACTTTGCAGAGGATAGTAGTTTCAGTGTAGGTGATATTGTGAAGATAGAAGATCGCATAATTGGGGACACGGAAGGCATTAGTATTTATCAGAGTGCTCGTTGTGGAAATTTCTCTTATCATTTTGAGAATTTGGAGTGTGGAACTTACACAGTTGATCTTCACTTTGCGGAGATAGTGTTCATTGATGGTCCTCCAGGAATGAGAGTCTTTGATGTTTTCTTACAAGGGAAAGAGGTAATCAGTCGAGTAATCACCAGAACGTACTTTAATGTGACGAATGAAATGAGTGCATCTTAATGGTTTTAATTAAAAAACTGCAGGTGGTATCTTGTTTGGATATTTATGCACAAGTCGGCCCACATGTGCCCCTGGTGATATCTAATCTTAAAACTTGCATCAGCTGGGACGAAGGTTTGTCCATTAGATTTGAAGGAGTAACTGGAAGCCCAATAGTTAGTGGAATTTTTATTAGGAAGGATTCTTCTGAGTGTAAGTTCATATGATCTTTTCAAAACATCTTTCTGATTCAACGTTTTCTCATTGATGATGTGTAATACGTCTCTTTATTGATCATAGGTTCTGGAGATGTTCAATCAATTGTAGAAGTGGGATCGATGAACTTGCCTTCTTGCGAGGCGCTTAATGTATTGTAAATTGTCGAAGCTAGTGATATTTTATGAAATTAGATCATATTTATCTTTAGACTTTAACCATCCAACGACTTGTTATTGGTAGGATAAGGAAAAATGTTCCACTAATGGAGAGTTTCACAAGCTTCAAATGGAGCATGCATTACAAAAGAAGGAACTCTCAGAAACGAAAAGGGTGTTGGATGAGCTTAAGAAGGAGTATGAGCTCAAAAGTAGAGAGTGCCAAGAAGCTTCAAAATCTTTGCAAGAAATTCAAAATGAGCTTATGAGGAAATCGATGCATGTTGGATCATTAGGTGAAGAAGTCCCTTTATTATAAGCTATTACTATTGAAACCGATAGAAATTTTTTGCTAATTTTTTTTTTTTTTTTTGCTTTTGTAGCCTTTGCAATTGAGGGCCAAGTGAAAGAAAAGAGCAAATGGTTTACATCACTACGAGACGTGACAAGAAAATTGAAGGTAACATTGAAAGGTGCATCATTTTTCCAGTTCAATGAGCATATTTGAATGAATAAATCTCTTGTATACCAGTTGTACGGTGCCACTGTACACAACTAATACTTTTCAGTGGAAACAACTAATACTGTTTAAAAATGCACTTGAAATGCACGATGCACCTGGTTCATATAAGACATTGTCTATTTTAATTGAGTTTGGATGCATCTATGACACAGATTCTGAAGATGGATCACATGACACTTTCAGAAGAAACATCGCAGTTTCAGCAGTATCTTTCAGAAATGGAGAGTGTCAGATCAATTATGCAGACTACATGTACATTTTATACACTTTTTGATTATCTATCTTCATATACATATTCTTATTCTATTCATTTATTTATATGGGCGTGTATTGGCAGTGAATAAGCATGTCCAATTGCATGAAGACATTAAAATTAAGTTCCTCCAAGAGGTCAAGGAGAAGAAAGAACTTTATAACAAAGTTTTGGAGCTGAAAGGCAAGAAATCGAACGACTTTTAAATCAAATAAGGCTCTAGAGTAACAGGTGGTAAATTTGATAGAGTTTTAAATTTTTAATCCACAGGAAACATTAGAGTATTTTGCCGCTGTAGGCCTTTGAACACTGAAGAGATTGATGGAGGAAATTCAGTGGTAGTTGACTTTGAAGCTGCAAAGGATGGGGAAATTACCGTTAAATCCAATGGGATATCAAGAAAGACCTTCAAGTTTGATGCTATTTTCACTCCTGATGCTAACCAATGTAATTGGACGTTGGTTAATGCTTTTACTGATAAACCTTCTTATTATTAATTGTCATCTAAAACAAATTTATAAATTGCTATTTCACTTGTGAGTGCAGCTGATGTTTTTGAGGAAACAGCTCCACTTGCAATTTCAGTTTTAGATGGATATAATGTTTGCATATTTGCTTATGGGCAAACTGGAACCGGGAAGACTTTTACAATGGAAGGAACAAATGATGCTCGTGGAGTTAATTACAGGACACTTCAGAAGGTGTTTGACATCATTGAAGAAAGAAAGAACACATTCCGCTATGAAGTATCAGTGAGCGTATTGGAGGTTTATAATGAGCAGATAAGGGATTTGTTAGTTTCAGATTCACAGCCCTGTGTAGGTGCAAAGAGGTATTTTTTTTCTTTTTCAAATGAAGCCTGGGACTATATTCATTAATTTCTTTAATTATTAATTTCTGTCACTGGTTCATGATATCTGCTTTATTGTTAACATTCTGTATGACTGTATTCCTTATGTATTATATATGCTGAACATCAATCTCTTCATTATCATGATAACTTAGACTAATCTCCCACCAGCTTTCATTTATAATTATAAAGAACAGATAATGTTTAGTAATATTGTTAGAAGTTAGATTTGTTCACATCATTAGTATACTGATGATGTGGGATGAATGCGATTTCCAACATGTATTAGCTGATATCTCGTACTACTAACAGTTATATTTTGTACTTTTATCTATTCTGAAATATCCCACATAAATTTATCAAAACTTTATTCCTTGCCATCCATCCTGTTCCATATCTTTACTACTCAAAATTAATAAGGTTTTGAAGTTTTATCTAGTTGTTTGTCAAAAAAGTAATTGATCTGTCTACCATTGGAATAAATTCAGGCTTGAGATAAAACAAGTTGGTGAGGGAGGACATCATGTTCCAGGATTAGTTGAAGCTTGTGTGAACAATGTGAAAGAGGTCTGGGAAGTCCTTCAAACTGGCAGTAACGGAAGGGCTGTTGGATCAACTAATGCAAATGAGCACAGTAGCCGATCACATTGGTTCGTATCTTCTGAACCAGTTGCACCGTGCAATTCAAGTGCATTTTTAAATAGTATTAGTTATTTTACTAAAAGGTTTTATTTGGTCAGTATTAGTTGTTTTCACTGAACAGTATTAGTTACTTTCATTGCACAGTATTAGTTTTGACCCAAGTGTTACTCTGTTTATTCCATTTTACTGTTCTACATTCTGTCACTATCAAGAAGCTATAATGGTGCTGATAAATGATGTGTTTCTGAAATGCAGCATTCACTGTGTAATAGTGAAGGGAGAGAATCTACTTAATGGGGAAAGCACGAGAAGCAAGCTGTGGCTAGTGGACCTAGCAGGGAGTGAGAGAATAGCTAAGTCGGAAGTTCAGGGAGAAAGACTGAAAGAAACTCAGAATATCAATCGATCTCTTTCTGCACTTGGAGACGTCATTTCTGCTCTTGCAACTAAAAGCGCCCATATCCCTTTCAGGTATAAAGTAATCGAGGTATATTAATGTATTATTCTATTGGTTTATGATGTTTCTAAGTTTATGACTTCCATTCTGGTGTAGGAATTCCAAACTCACCCACTTGCTTCAAGACTCTTTAGGTATCTGCTCGTATGCATATCTATTGTTTCTTTTGCTAGAACAGAAATCTTGATTGCATTTTAGAAATAATACTCGAATTATTGATTGCAGGAGGAGATTCCAAGACACTGATGTTTGTGCAGATCAGCCCAAATGAGAACGATTTTACAGAGACCATATGCTCGTTGAATTTCGCTAGTAGAGTTCATGGAATAGAGTTGGGTCCTGCAAAGATGCAATTGGACAAGACTGAGCTCTTCAGATATAAACAACTGGTAATAGTATATGAAATCCCATTTTTAAACCTCAGATGGACTTGTGTTTCCGTAGATTTCTTATTAACTTATACATAATCAATTTCATGTTTGAAGGCTGAAAAACTCAAACAAGATATGAAAACAAAAGATGTTCAAGTTAGAAAGTTGGAGGACACCAACTATGGTCTTGAGGTAAAGATAAAAGATAGAGATGTGAAAAACAGAAACCTTCAAGAAAAGGTATGTTGGGTTTCTCTATGAACTTGCTCTGAATAAACAGGATACATACACTTTTCGTTATTAACCTCGAATGATTTTCAGATCAAAGAATTGGAATCACAGTTGATGGTGGAGAGAAAGCTAGCAAGGCAGCATGTAGACTCCAAAATAGCAGAAATGAAACAACAGCAAGAGGAGCTTAACTCTGAACCAGTGAGACCACCACTTACAACTAAACCACTCAGTGTTCTTAACTCTCAACTCGAAAGCAAAGACCAAAATAACCTTACTCATCTCTCTGATGACTTCACATTTTGCCCGCTTCCCACACAAGCCCAAAAAATCGACTTTATGGACAAAGAAAACAATCAAATGATAGCTGAACAACTCCGTCTTCCAAAGCAAACAGGCCGGGCTTCCGTGGGACCCGTTCAAAAGATTCCCACCACGCCAGCTCAGCGACGCCACTCTCTCATTCCACAGCCAAGATTTCTACCGTTGAGAATTCAAGCTTGTAAAGGCGAAGGTGGTGGAGTGGAAATAGCATGTTTACCCGAGCAGATACCTTGTGAAAGTCCCAAGGATCAAAGGAATAACAGAATCAAGAAGACGAGTAGTGCATTGAGAAGAAGCCTTCATAAGAAAATGAATATGAAATCTCCGAAGCAGGCGCCTCTCAGAAGAGTTGGTGTTAATGTTGGTATGGAGAAGGTGAGAGTGTCGATTGGGGGACGAGGGAAAACGGGCCAAAGAGTGATCCTTGGAAATGCTAGACGAGCAGTGAAGGATACGCAGCAGAAGCAGCAAAGTCACAGGGAGAAAGAAAGAGGATGGAATATTGGAACAACTGCACTAAGAACTCTTTTGTAGTGGTTCAAGTTGCATGCATCTATCAACTCTAACAGTGGACAGTGGGATTATTGGGACCTCTTTTTGTGTGTGTGTTTGGTGGTTTGGATTGGTGATGATACTTGTCATCTCTTTGGATTGTTATATTTGTTTGGTTGAAGTAAATTTGATTAGTGATGTACATGAACAATAAACTCGGATTGTTTGTTTGGTTTGATTGATTGGTGTAACTTTTTGTGCACTAATCAAAACAAGTTTTAACTTTTTGTGCACTTGTTAGCTGCATCACAGATGTTTCACTTTTTTGCGTTCCTTTTACTAAAATTTGGTATATTATTCTAATGTTAAGTATGTATCATATACTAACTATGTAACAAATTTGGTATATTAATTTTGTATTCAATATTAAGAATTTCATAGGAATTTCGTGTAAAATATATTTAATAAGCACATGTATGTATGTAGTTGCATAAAAAAATTGTGTGCGATCATATACATGTCTCGAAATTTGTTTCATCTTACCAAAAAGAAAAAGAAGATATTTTTCAAGTAACAATTTAGAAACATTGTCTTGTAAAACTGTCTTAGATGAAGATAATGTAAATGAGTTTAATTATATTTTATTTACATTATCTTCGTCTCCAACCGTTATATACAACACCATCTTATACAAGAATTTATTAAAAAGTAAGGGGCAATTACTATCTAGTACATTGCTAAATTGAAAATAGCAACTAGATACATTTTAATTTTATTGGACATATAATTTGACAAAAATGTCCCTCATTTCTCTAAATTATTTCTTTCTTCATTTCCCATTTCCCTATGTGATGACTTTTTTTGTGTCTTATCACATTTTTCGTGTCTTGTCACTTTTTTTTCCATCTCTTTCATGTCTTGCCACATTTTTTTGTGTCTTATCACCTTTTTCGTATCTTGTCACAATTTTCCTTTTTCTTATTTAATATATCTCCTTCATTTTAATTAAATTTATAATATTATCATATATGTGCAAAGTGCATTTTTCAGTGTTTATTTTTAGATTTTTCCATATTCAATTTTTATATTGTAATTATTATATACTATATAAAAATTCTTATTATTGTTAAAAAAAATTATTTCTTTCTTTAATTTAAATAAGTATTAATTAATAAGTACTTTTCCAATCTTATTTTCGTATAGAAAAATAGAAAAAAAGAAAATATTTGACAATTTTTTTAAAAAATATATAATTATTTTTTTTTTTAATAATGTCAAAATAAAAAATGCAAATACCTGTAAAAATAAAATGTGCAGTAAAAAAAATTGCATATATTAAAAATACATTGCATATATACTAAAAATATTTCTTATACACTAAATACATTGCATACACTAAAATACATTACATACACGTTAATTACATTGCATACACGTTAATTACATTGCATACATGCGTCAAAAAAAATTGCATACACGCGCAAAAATTGTATATAACTTAAGCAATTGCATCTTCCCCATTGCCTATGTGCCCAGAAAAATCCCAATAATTCTTCCCATAAAAAATCATATCTACATCTATAGAATCACCAAAAAACTCTGTCTTCATGTATAGAATCACTTGCCTTAAAATCACAAAAACGCAGCTCCATCTATATCTACAAAAAAAAAACAACCGAACCATCATCTCCACACACACACACACATACACAACAACAAAAACTGCATCTCCATCGAAATTAAAAAAAAAACTCACCTAAAAACAACCAAAAAACTCATCACAAAAGCCAACTTTCATCTATTAACATACCTTTGACTTAGGCTTCTTTGTCTTCGTCATAATCGATGCGCCGCCCACCGCCGTCCATCGCTTCAAATACCTTTAATAGATCCACCGCCAAATGACTTAGGCTTCTTCGTCTTTGTCATCTATTAACATACCTTTAACAAATCCGCCGCCCACCGCTTCAAATACCAAAACCGCCACCACCACACACAAATCTGACCATCAACATCAACCCACCCAACCACCGCCACCACCCCGCTTCGCCTCCTCCGCAAAGAAAGAAGAAGAAAAAAAAGTCTTTTGATATTTGTGGTGAATGTGGTGAGAGTGGTGAGAGAAAGTTTAGGATGAGAGAGAGAGAGAGAGAGTAAATGAGGGAATTGAGAATTGTAAAGTGTAGGGGGGAATGTATTGGGATGGTATTTGAATTTTCAATTAAAGTGATGTAGATTGATGGTGGGATGATGATTACATATTGTTGGTCCCGGTGCAAACGAGTCTCACACGTGTATGGGGGAATACACGTGTTCAATGATTTTTAAAACTTTTTCTTCACTGAGATCAGATGGGTCAGTTTGTCCTGAGAATTTTGCCCTGAGAAGCACAAATCGCCTACGAGTCAAAGTCTCATCGAGACAAAGGATCTGGCGACTTTTCAAGTTTTTTTCAGATTAAATTTAATCGATCCTGAGTTTATCAGAGATCCTGAGAAGCTTGGATCAGATAATTATCTTACTGAATACTCAGTAGAGTTAGTTCAGTTTGGTAACTATCTGTTCTAGTTAATCAAGAGTGCGGAATGGTTGACCCTAAGTTTATACTCGTTTTAGCTTTCTGAAAATCTCTTCCTTAGTAAAAATAGTGATTAAGGTTGTGAATCAGTTAATGCACATTCAGTGGATTGATTCCAACTGAGTATCAGTAAAATATGCTTTTAGTGAAAATCATGCAGCAGATATAATGCAGTATAGAAAGCAAATAACACAGCAATTATAGTGGTTCAGAGACTCAAGCTCCTACGTCCACTCTCTCTGATCTTCAGAGAAATTCCTTAACCACTTCCTAAAGCTTTCAGGCTGACTCACTGCAGCTTACTCACTTTTCTACCTTGAGTTTTACGGGTCGACTCACTGACGACTTACTAACTCAACACACATAAGTTTTCAGACTACCACAAGTAGCTTACTAACTTCTTCTCTAGAGTTTTCTAGCTGACTAACCTGCAGCTTACTCACTCTTTACAACTCTAACTCACCAACAAATCACACACACTCAAACTACCTTATCAAAGGGTTTGGGTTTAGGTTGGTTTCCAACTAGGGTGAGATATCCTTTTACAGTAAGAACAAATGCAAAGGCTAGGATATCTCTACTAAGCTTTGGATATTTCTATCAAATCTAGGCTTAGTGAATGAGCTCTCTCCAATGTGAAACACTTGGGAAATTCTAGGGTTTTTCGAGTGCTTCAATTTGCAATAATACGAATGAGCTCTTGAGTTGCTTGAAATTTCCCGTAACCTCTCAATGGTGAAGGTCACTGGTATTTATAGGCAACTTCTCCAAGGTCACTCTTTCAAAAACTATCCGTTGGAAGAGATAGCATCAAGAGTTTCCTCTTCTGGTTATTGATGAACGACTATTTTTAGGGTTTGAACACTCCTTTGCATGTTTTAGGAAATATGCAGCCATGTAGCCAATAACCAATTTTTGCAGTCTGGAACATAGTACTACTGACAAAAATTCAGTGTCATGTCGCTTTCAGTGTCAGTAAAGTACAATGTTGTCTTCCTCTGATTGGTTCTTGTCTTCAGTGAATATAGACAAACAAAACGGCTCTTTTAGGTCAATCTCTATGAATGAGACAACCTTAAACAACACTTAGACTTAGTTCCTTTTGTCTGTACTTGAATGTTTTGGGCAATATCTACTTTACTGAAAATGTGCGTTTTCCTCAGTTTTGTATGTATTCAGATAGATATTTCTTCAGTGCCTCTGAACATTCAGGTCTTCCTGAGTCTTAAGTAACTTACTGAGTCTTCAGTAACTACTGAGTCTTCAGTTCTTCAGTAACTTCAGTAATCTTCTGAGTTCTTCAATTCTTCAGTATCTTCTGAGTCTTCAGTTCTTCTGAGTCTTCAGTATCTTCAGTGTCTTCAATATCTAACCTGATTTTAATATTTGCTGACTATACATGGTGCAGATATCTTCCTGAACAATCTATACTGAAACCTGACTCAGACTATCAAGATTATCCTGAACATGTCATACTCAGGGGTTTTGGAATCTAATCAAAACTTCTTTATTAAATTCATCTCCCAACACATATGATTTGACAATTTTTAATTAAACAATAAACACACAAAAACCCACAATCAACTCAAAGGTTAATAATGGTATTTTACCCTGATAGGCCCGGTGGAAAACCCTTGAAATGCGGAATAATCATGAAATGCATATAAAAACAGGGGTGAAGGAATGGTGATTCCAGATTTTTGCGTTTTAAGCTCATGTGTTGTGTTTTGCTTATAATCGAATGCATATGACAAGAGAAGAACATAAAGCAGTAAAGAACACAACAATGTATAGTGGTTCGGAGACTCAAGCTCCTACATCCACTCTCCCTGTTCCTAGGAAAATTCCTTCAAACTGGACTTATCACCCTCTCGGGTTCGCCTTTAGATATTTAACTAGCTCTCACTCCAACTGGACTTATCACCCTCTCGGGTTCGCCTCTGGACTTATCACCCTCTCGGGCTTGCCTCTAGATGTTTAACGAGTTCACACTCCAACGGGACTTATCACCCTCTCTCGGGATTGCCTAACAACTACCTCACTTCACCACTAGTGATCTCTTACGAGAATGGGGTTTGAGTTTGGTGTTGTCTCCAACTATGGTGAGATTTTCCCTTACATTTGTTTAGCCTCAATGCTAAGGTTGGGAAAATTTCTCTGAGCTTAGGATACATCGTGGGTTGCTTAGATTGGGTTCTAGAACACTCTTTGAATATATTTGTATATCTACAGACTTGTGTTCAATGGTGGGAAATTTTGAGTATATGTTCTCTTAGCTCTGTAGCATCGTTTGCTATATTCTCCACACTTCCACACATAATAATGAAGGAAGAACTTGTATTTATAGTGTTGATTTGAATGTTACCGTTGGAGAGAATCACATTCAAATCCATACTATTCTTTTGTAAGTTCTGCAGCTTTTTCAGGCTGGTTGTCTTCCTCTCATTGGTCCACGTCAGTTGAATTCCAATAGCTATATTCCTCAGTTTCTTCGCTTCGGAACATTCAGGTTATACTGAGCATTCAGTACATTACCGAGTCTTTAGTAACTACTGTGCCTTCAGTATCCTTTGTCTTGATCTTGATATCTTGATTTCATCTTGAGTCTTGATTTCTCGGTTTCATCTTTGAGTCTTGATTCTCGATTTCATCTGAAGTCTTAAGAAACTTGGTTTCATCTTTGAAACTTCGTTTCTTGAAAACTTTTTGAGTCTTGAATCTTGAATCTAACCTGATCTATATCTGCTGACTATACACGGTGCAGATAACATCCTGAACACTCTAAAACTGAATCCTGACTCATCTATCAAGATTATCCTGAACATGTCATACTCAGGGGTTTTGGGATCTAATCAAAATCTTCTTTATTAAATTCATCTCCCAACAATTTCCCCCTTTTTGATGATGCCAAAACCATCTTGTTACAAAAACACTTAACCTATACTCAGGTTTAAGTTTTTTCTATTACAATACAAGAATGACAAATCTCCCAACAATTTCACAATAATTCTCCCAACAATTTCACAACACAACATAAGGCATATCAAAATATAAAGACATGTAAAAAGATAATGAGATATTATCTTTGAGCATAAAGATAAAGTTTCATTGATTGTATGATAACAGTTACAGATTACAATGAACTTATCAAAAAAATAAAGACAAAAACAAAAGAATTACAAGAGTCTTGATCTTTTGGTCTTGATCTTGAATCTTGACCTTCACTCTTGGTCTATCTGAGCCTCGGTGTCTTCAATGACATCTTGAGTCTCGTGTTTTGATTCAAAGCAGACTTCTCTTGGCCGGACCTTATCGATTAGGGCATCTTGACACTTTCAAATGACCAGTTGATTCTTCCGACTTCGTACATCCCGACCTCGTGTCTCTTTTACTTTCATCGACCCTCGGGTCACTTGACCTCGAGTCTCGATTCACTTTACTTTTCGAGCCTCGTGATCACTTTTTACTCAAAGTTATCGATTTCTTCTTTACGATCGATCCGATCGAATGACCGATCGATCAACACATCTTCGATCAACATATCGATATCATCAGTCAAGACATCGATGTTGGTCCCAAGGTCTGACGAAGTCTTACACGTGTATGGGGGGAATACACTTGTTCAAGAGTTTTAAAACTTTTTTCTTACTAAGGTCGGCTTGGGTCGATAATCCAAGATTGGTTCTCGAGAAAGACGTATCGCTTCCGAGTCAAAGTCTCATCGAGACAACGATCCCGAAGCCGCCAGATACCTCGATAATCCCAACCGAGTCCTCGAGTAAAAAAAGAGATCCCGAAGTTGCTTAGATCGATAACTAACTTCATCAATCCTCGGAAGAGAGTTCGGTTTGATAACTATCTGTTCTAGCTACTCGATTCGTCTCGGAATGGTTGGCCTTTTTAGATTATACTTTCGTTTTAAGCTTTCTTTGAAAACCTTCCTTTATGAAATAGTGATTAGGTTTGTGATTCACTTATGCAACTTCAAAGGATTGATTCCAACCCGAATATCGATGAAAAGTATGCTTTCAAAACAAGTCAATGCAAGCGATTAAGTACGATAAGGAAAGCAATAAAGAACACAACAATTATAGTGGTTCGAGAGACTCAAGCTCCTCGTCCACTCTCCCCGACTCTTGAGAGAAATTCACTATCAACTTCGAGCTTTTTGACTACCTCGTAGTTTACTTACTCAACTTCGCCCCGAGTTTTCTAACTACTCCGTGTAGTTTACTTACTCAACCCGACCTTGAGTTTTTCGACTACCTCCAGTAGTTTACTTACTCAATCACACACAAGCTTTTGACTACCCCTCAGAGCTTACTAACTTCTCCTCTAGAGTTTTTACGACTACTCCGTGGTTTACTAACTCTTTACAACTTTTTCTCACCAACAAACACACTCCAACTACCTTCTTAAGGGTTTTGGGGGTTTCTCGGTTGGTTTCAACTAGGATGAGATATCCTTTACAATGAAGCACAATGCAAAAGGGGTTAGGATATCTCGACTAAGCTTTGGATAAATCTTATCAAGCTAGGCTTAGTATAGTGAGCTCTCTTCAATATCGAAGCACTTGGGAAATTCAAGGTTTTTCGAGTGCTTTCACTTTTACAAGAATAAGTTTGAGCTCTTGAGTTAGTATAAATTTCCGTAACCTTACAATGTAGGGTCACCAAGATTTATAGGCATACACCAAGGTTACTCTTAAAAACTATCCGTTGGAGAGATAACCCGTGAGTTCCCTCTTGTGGTGTGTGTGAAACGGCTATATTTAGGGTTTGAAACTCCCTAACACGTTTTTAGGCAATAGCATTTCATGTAGCCGGTCTTCACTTTTTGCGATCGGAACTTTTTGTACATCGACATCTTTTTTAATGACTTGTCCTTTGTCGATGTCGATATGGTGCGATGTCGTCTTCCTCTTTTTGACTTTTGTCTCCGATTAAAGGTGTAGACACCTTCAACGGCTCTTTTGGTTTACAAACTCGAGTTTGATATAACCTTAACAACACTTGACTTAGTTCCTTTTATGCGTTTGAATATTTTGGCAATATCTAACTTTCTAAGAATCGCGATCTTCTCGATGTTGCATCCTTCGATAGATATTATCAATGCCTCGGAACACTTTCGAGTTCATCTTGAGCATTGATAAATTCTTGAGTCTTGATAATTCTTCGTACCTTGATACTCTTGATCTTGATTCTTGGTCTTACATCTTACATGTCTTCAAAGTCTTCTGAATCTTTGTAGTTTATCTTGACCGATGTCTTGAGTCTTAAATCTTTGAGTCTTGATTTTCGATATCATCTTTGAAGTCTTGATATCTCGGTTTCATCCCGAAACTTGGGATACTTCGTAAACATCTTGAGTTCTTGAGTCTTGAAACCTATCCTAAACTATATCTGGCGACTATACATTTTGCGATAACATCCTAATACTCTAAAACTGAATCCTGACTCAACTATCAAGATCATTCTGAACATGTCATACTTAGGGGTTTTGGGATCTTAATCAAAATCATATATCTTTATTAAATTCATCTCCCAACAATCAGTTTATCATATCAGTTTATCATATCTGATCTCGATCACGTCTGATCTCGATCAGTCTCATCTGCTCAACTTCTGATTTGCAACTTTCTCTTCTGATTTGTTGGCTTTAGCTTTTCTTTACTTCTGATTTTGCACAGCTCATCAGTTGACTCCGGAACTCATCTGATCTCGATCAGTCTCGTCTGCAGCCTCGTCTGATCTTGATCATCTACTTCTGATTCCGTGAGTTTCCCCTCAATTTGTTCTTTCGTTCCCCCTCAACTTGTTATCTGTAAATTAGCTTCAATAACACAAGTTGATAATGTTTTGGCATAATTCATCAAAACTAAAATATCCCAACAATGACGCCAAAACATTAAAATATATACATTTTTAAAGAAATGAGTTTTCCTTTAAAAAAGATCAGTTCAGGTGATCACATTAAAAGTGATCTTTTGAACTCCTGCTCTGATACCAATTGATAGGTATCAGTGCAGAGACGGGTTTTTTTTTAAAAAGATCTGTTCAGGTGTTCACTTTGAAATTAGTGAACTTTAGAACTCCCGCTTTGATATCAATTGATAGGTATCAGTGCAGAGACGAGTTTTTAAAAAAGATCTGTTCAGGTGTTCACTTTGAAATTAGTGAACTTTAGAACTCCCGCTCTGATACCAATTGATAGGCCCGGTGGAAAACCCTTGAAATGCGGAATAATCATGAAATGCATATAAAAATAGGGGTGAAGGAATGGTGATTCCAGATTTTTGCGTTTTAAGCTCATGTGTTGTGTTTTGCTTATAATCGAATGCATATGACAAGATAAGAACATAAAGCAGTAAAGAACACAACAATGTATAGTGGTTCGGAGACTCAAGCTCCTACATCCACTCTCCCTGTTCCTAGGGAAATTCCTTCAAACTGGACTTATCACCCTCTCGGGTTCGTCTCTAGATATTTAACGAGCTCTCACTCCAACTGGACTTATCACCCTCTCGGGTTCGCATCTGGACTTATCACCCTCTCGGGCTCGCCTCTAGATGTTTAACGAGTTCACACTCCAACGGGACTTATCACCTCTCTCGGGATTGCCTAACAACTACCTCACTTCACCACTAGTTATCTCTTACGAGAATGGGGTTTGGGTTTGGTGTTGTCTCCAACTATGATGAGATTTTCCCTTACACTTGTTTAACCTCAATGCTAAGGTTGAGAAAATCTCTCTAAGCTTAAGATACATCGTGGGTTGCTTAGATTGAGTTCTAGAACACTCTTTGAATATATTTGTATATCTACAGACTTGTGTTCTATGGTGGGAAAGTTTGAATATATGTTCTCTTAGCTCTGTAGCATCGTTTGCTATATTCTCCACACTTCCACACATAATAATGAAGGAAGAAATTGTATTTATAGTGTGGATTTGAATGTTACCGTTGGAGAGAATCACAATCAAATCCATACTATTCTTTTGTAAGTTCTGCAGCTTTTTCAGGCTGGTTGTCTTCCTCTCATTGGTCCACGTCAGCTGAATTCCAACAGCTATATTCCTCAGTTTCTTCGCTTCGGAACATTCAGGTTATACTGAGCATTCAGTACATTACTGAGTCTTTAGTAACTACTGTGCCTTCAGTATCCTTTCTCTTCAGTCTTCAGTATCTTCAGTTTCTCAGTTTCATACTGAGTCTTCAGTTTCTCAGTTTCATACTGAGTCTTCAGAAACTTCAGTTTCATACTGAAACTTCAGTTTCTTCAGAAACTTACTGAGTCTTCAAAATCTTCAAAATCTAACCTGATCTATATCTGCTGACTATACACGGTGCAGATAACATCCTGAACACTCTAAAACTGAATCCTGACTCATCTATCAAGATTATCCTGAACATGTCATACTCAGGGGTTTTGGGATCTAATCAAAATCTTCTTTATTAAATTCATCTCCCAACATACCCTCTAAAAATGTACTAGAATGCTATTTATTTAGATGGATGTATTGGGTTGCTAGTAGTCCCAAAAAATGTAGACTATATTGCAATTACCCCAAAAAGTAATATTTTTGGAATTATACTACATTTTCCTTTTTAAATTATATGATAAGTTACATGATTCTAAAATGCACTATGAGTGCACGATACACGTTGAAGATAAATTAATAAAGTCAATTCTTCAAACTCATCACTCTCTCCACACTTGAACAACGAAACACTAGATTTTGTATATGAGATAAAATCACAAATGATCCTATAATTTTGTGTGTATCCACGACTAGTTTTATAAGTTTCTACTTTATATGTTTTGGTCCTTTTTTGCAAAAAAATCAAATTTAGATAGGAATATTGCCCTAATTTTTTATTTTGGTCATCTCAGCACTCACCACCAATCTCATTTGAACTGTCTTTCATTCAGAAAGTAAAACCCTCAATCAATTTCATATTTTTATTATACCCCCCATGAATCACGATTTCAAAATTGTGAATTCCATTAATTACTGTGGCTAATTCAGAGAGATATACAGTGAGGCTATGATTGAGATATGTACTATTCTCTTCTTCTCTTCACTTCTATACATTTTTCGTATCATTTTGTATGCTACAACAAATTTCCAACTATTTTCCGGTAATTTTTACTGCCAAAGTTCAATTCTTTTACAAGAAATTATCAAATTGAAAAAAAAAATTACAATTTATTGATATGGGGAAAGTTACAATATCATTTGTGATTTTATCTCTTTTGTATGCTTTCTTTTACAAGAAATGGCCAAATTTAAAAAAAGGAAAAATTACAATTTATTGATATGAGAATATTAAAAGACCATTTGTGATTTTATCTCTTTTGTACGCTTTCAAGATCAAATCTAAAAAATGATGCATGGCTCTTAGACCATGTTTATCGGTATGCTTACAACCTGGGCCTAGGAATACGACAAAAGAAAAGGTAAAAAAAAAAAAAAAAAAATAAATGGGATGACCTTGGTTGTTGGCTGAACATGGGCGTGAGGTTATGCCCTCAACTTTCTCTTGACAAGTGTCATTTTTTTATTGGGCGGACGTATTTTATTCAGATAACATTTAGATTTCAATTTATCCATCTAAAAAATAAAATTACCAAAATTAATGAAATAAAATTCTCTATAAATAGAGACCAATATTGATATACTTTGGATCACAATTTCAAACACTCTCATTTCTTTTCTTAACTGGTGTCAAATCTCCTAATTTTTATCATTTTTCACATGGATCCAAATCATCCAAATTATTCTCCCTACTCCCAAAATCATTCAAATTCTCAAAATTATCAAAATTTCGAATCCCTTTTTAATACTGATGATTCTCAGTTTTCTCAGTATTATCAGAATTCTCAATTTTCTCCGAATTTGAACCAAGTTCCTATCTCTGTATTTGTTAAGTCAATTCCTTCTCCAGTAACCCAAAAAACAAAAATTGTACGCTCAACACCAAGAGGTTGTAGGAAAAGATGTTGAGCGAGCATTTGGAGTTTTACAAGCTCGTTTCGCATTTCTTAAACGCCCATGTCTTGTATGGTATAAATTTTTTATGGGAAAAATTATGATGGCTTGTATCATCATGCACAATATGATAGTGGAGGATGAACGAGACACATACCTAAATTATTATGATCCCACCGAATTTTTAATGGATAGTCCCGTAGATGATGATCAGTCCATTTATACTTAACGCATTGCAAGTTTATCCACCTATATGACTAATAGGGAACAACTTCGTAATAGAGAAGTTCATGATGCTTTTAAGAACGATTTGATTGAGCATATATGACAAAAAATCGGCATTGATAATTAAATATGTAATTTGAATCTTTTGCTTTTTTGTAATTTACGCATGTATTTGTAGCTCGATTTATTTATTTTCTTTTGTATTTCAATTCTTGTAATTTTAATTTTGTTATTGGATGTTGTAATTTATTTTAACTGTATTGTATTTTTTTTTATATAATTATAATTTTTTTAATATCAAATAATTGTGTATGTTCTTAAATATTTTAAATATAATAAAAAATAATTGTAAATTTAATAGTTAAGTTATAAAAGAAATAGTTTATTAAAGAGTTGTAGTTGTGGGTGGACATGGATAAACAATGAAAAAAAATGAATTTGAGTTGTAGAGTAAAATGTGTATGTGGAGGAGAGAGAAATGAATTGTTTATTATTTGGTTATGGTTGTGGGTGAACATTGATAAAAATGGTCTTATAAGCCTCTAAAAACATGATGATTCATCAATACAAATCGAAAATTAATATCGACAATACAGACAGTGAAACTAAGAGGAAATAAACCTATGTGAATTATCATGATCAAATTTGAAACTAATTGATGGTTTTAATTATTAGTAAAGATGAATTAACTGATATTATATATTCACCCATCATTCGCAATTTAACGCAAATGAATGGATTGCCGTTCATAAATTAATCGTTAGAAGTATATTTTTCGAATTTACGAAAATATGAAATTTTGAAATTTTTCGATATGATTTTGTGCACTTCCCATTGGAAGGTCCTAGAGGTATTGTATACTCCATAAAATATAAAAAGAGAGACAAACTTTTTGTATACTCCGTAAAATATAAAAGACAAAAACTTGTGTGAACTCGAGTTCACCGTGAATTCGGTTTTTTTAGTATCATTGTTATGTAAAAAACTCTCACTGTTATGCATAAAAACTCTCACTATTTAGAAAATGTTTTGTTGGGAGATGAATTTAATAAAGAAGATTTTGATTAGATCTCAAAACCCCTGAGTATGACATGTTCAGGATAATCTTGATAGATGAGTCAAGATTCAGTTTTAGAGTGTTCAGGATGTTATCTGCATCTACGTGTATAGTCAGATATAGATCGTTAGATTCAAGATTCAAAGACTCAAGAGAAAGAAAAGAAAACCGGTTTCAAGAAGAAACCGAAAGTTTTCAAGACTCAAGATGAAATCGAGAAATCAAGACTCAAGATGAAATCGAGAAAACCAAGACTCAAGATAAGATCGAGAAAATCAAGACTCAAGAGAAGACTCAAGATATCAATCAAGATATCATCAAGACTCGTAAAACTCAAGACTCGTAAGATCAAGATCAAGATATCAAGATCAAGACAAAGGATATCAAGGCACAAGAGTTACTAAAGACTCAAGAATGTATCAATGCTCAAGATAACCTCAATGTTCCGCGTTAAGAAACCGAGGAATATAAATGCATGAATTCAAATGACGCGACCAATGAGAGGAAGACAACCAAATTTAAAAAAGTTTCGCAGAACTTACAAAAGAATAATATGGATTTGAATGTGATTCTCCAAACGGAACATTCAAATCCACACTATAAATACAAGTTTTTTCCTTCATTATTATGTGTGGAAGTGTGGAGAATATAGCAAACGATGCTACTGAGCTAAGAGAACATATACTCAAGCTTTTCCCACCATAGAACACAAGTCTGAGATATACAAATATATTCAATGAAATGTTCTAAACCCAATCTAAGCAACCCACGATGATCTCTAGCTTAGAGAGATTTTCCCAACCTTAAGATTGAGGCTAAACAAATGTAAGGGAAAATCTCACCATAGTTGGAGACAACACCAAACCCAAACCCCATTCTCGTAAGAGATAATTAGTGGTGAAGTGAGGTAGTTGTTAGGCAATCCCCGAGAGAGGGTGATAAGTCCTGGCTGAGTGTGAACTCATTAAACATCTAGAGGCGCGAGCCCGAGGGGTGATAAGTCCAGAGGCTTAACTCGAGAGGGTGATAAGTCCATTGGAGTGAGAGCTCAAGTAAATATCTGTATACGAACCCGGAGGGTGATAAGTCCAATTTGAAGAAATTTCTCTAGAAACAGGGGAGAGTGGATGTAGGAGCTTGAGTCTCCGAACCACTATACATTGTTGTGTTTTTATTCTTTTTATGTTCTTATCTTGTCATATGCATTCGATTATATGCAAAACACAACACATGAGCTTAAAACGCAAAAATCTGGAATCACCATTCCTTCACCCCTGTTTTTATATGCATTTCATGATTATTCTGCATTTCATGGGTTTTTCACCAGGCCTATCATGTTTTATATTTTTAAACAGTGAAAGTTTTTTTGCATAACATGGATAATTTTTATCCATAATTGTGATAGAGTTCAGGCATAAACCTGGTTCACAGGAACGTTACTCAATATAAAAAGAGAGACAAACTTTTTGAAGTTATTGAAGGTGTCATCAGAAAAACTTCCTCAACTTTGAAAGAAACCTTACTTCAAATGGTTTTCTCTACTGGGATAGTGAATCATTGATATAAACTACTACTATCTGAAAGTAATTATTATATTAATAATTAATTTAATATTAATTATTAATGTTGTGCACTAAAATATGAGGATTATGGGATAAGATGTGGCTTAGTGATCTTAGTGACACAAACAATACATGTGTAAAGTGGATTGTATTTAAGTTATATGATTGCTGGAGAGAATAAGAGTTTGAACAATAAATTTGCAAGAGGTTTGGTAAGGTATTAATTTGTCTTTTTTTCTTGGTCATAAATGACCCATATTTATAAGGTTTGAGAGAGTGGAACTCACTCTCCCGATTTACAAGGACATTAAATGCTACATGATTGATGTGACCCAGGTCGGAGGTCGCTAGGAGGTCGCTCGAGGGATCAAGAGCTCGCGCTCCTCGCTGGGACGTCACCCGAGGCAAATCCGGATTTACAGGGATTTAGCCGTCTAACTACTCCTAGCTACTCATCATTACCGTCCTTTACTGACACATCTCTGATTAAGGCCATTCTTAGGTAAGGATCCTGGCGCTGCTCGTCTGCCACGGGTCCCATCTCAATTAATGCTCCGTACTTATGTCAGTGCGCGACTTGCGAGGTGCATCCAGGTCGCATTTTTGTGCTTGGCGTGCCTTTATTTCCATCTCTTCGGCGAGGTGCCATACTCGTGTAAAACTTGGTCCCGTTCTCCTCTACTTCTTTCTAGGTCGGGCCCGACCTCGCACTACATGCCCACAACAATAGCCCCCAGCTCGTTCGCCAATGCTTGAGGAGGACGAGCTATCCTTCCGGTCAATAAAGCGAGGTGCGAGATTCGGTAGCTTCTTGAGTATGCGTGGTTGTTGTCTTGGAAATTGCTGATGCGAAGGCTGTTCGCCTCGTCTGCTGTGCCTACTCCTAGTAGGCAATGATGGCGCGTGGCTTTCACGCGCTGGACGCGAAAGGCCGCGGTCCAATCACTTGTGCCCTAAACCCCTCTATAAATACCCCTTTCGTTTCCTTTCCTTCTTTTTCCATTTCCAATTTTTTGAAAATTACTCCATTACTCCGCCCATCTCAGTGTGAAACTCCGGCGATTTCAGTGTGAGACTTCCAGTGCTCGCGATTCCTAAGGTAAATTTTTTATTCCTTCTTCCCTCTGTTCCACTTTTCTCGTTTCTCGGCGATGGATTCTGGAGAGAATAGCCCGTCTGGAAGTGCGGCGGGGAGTTTTGCTCCCTCCGTCGTGGCCCGTCGGCGGCGAGGCCGTGGTGGGGGCGAGCCATCCGTGGTTGACGTCTCTTCCGAGACCGTAAGTGATATACCCGTGCCTATTCCCGGGGAGGTTACATCTAAAAAGCGGCGCCGCTTGCGTCGTCGTTATACGGATGAGCCCCCGTGTCCAGACCATAATCCCGCCGATCCCGAAGTTCAAACTTTAGAAGAGGCGGGAGATGGGGCCGTTATCGCGATCTCTGGGCTAGTGGACCCTGCCGAGTTCGATTTTCTTTCGAACGAGGTTATCCCCGATGTCCCAAGCGAGGATGATGAAGTTGACGAAGTGGACCACAGACTTCGGCTCTGGGAAAACGTGGTCGCTTCTCGCGAAATGGTTTCTCAACCGACTCGGGTTTGGGAAGACAGTTCGTTCGCTGCGGCCGATGTGAATAGTACTGTGACCGAGGCCGAACTCTTCGTGTGGCGGGACAGGTTCCAAGTCCCGAGTGATGCTCATTTTTGGGTTCCTCAGCATAAAGTCGATTTTGCCGATCAGGTGCCGGATGGTTGTGCGGCGATGAACTACGATACCATGAAGGCGGTGCTCCGTTTCCCGCTTCTCCCCATTATCACCGATCTGTTGCAGTTTTGGGGTTTTGCGCCTACGCAGATCGCTCCAAATGGGTGGAGCACAATTATAGAGCTCTTATCGTTGTTTGGTCGGGTTCAACCCCGAGCTTTCCCTTCCGTTAAGGAGATGAACTCCCTTATCTCGCTGGCGAAGTGGGGAAAAGGTCGGGGATACTATTACGTGAAAGCTTGCCCCCACATGAAGCTGGTCGAGGACCTTCCGAACAAGGTTCAAGACTGGAAAGAGAAGTGGTGGTTGGTCGGGGGAGCGTGGCAAAGTCCGGTCTTCGCCCTTGGTTCGCTCGGATATCGCGAGATACCTCGTGATTACATGACATTTAAACGTAAGTATTTTGAATCTACCTTCATACATTATACTGATTTAACTTTTCCCCCTTATTGCAGCTCCCAAGAACTCCAAGACTTCTGAACTCTCTCTCTCTTTCCTCGTTCGGTTGATTCAGATGTGTCTTATTGATCCCGACGAGCGATCTTTGACCGTTCTGCAAAGGTTGAAGTGCTTGGAGTTTGCTGGCTTGACAGTCTTGCCTTGTTCCTCGCTGGTCGGCGACATTCCTGGTAAGTGATCTGGACATCATTCGATCAGACTTGCTTATTCGTACATTTGTTAACTGGCCTGGCTTTTCATCTGTTTCCAGTTTCCTTTATCGAGCCTATACACTTCAATTCCATGAAGTTCTTGGCGAGATCACGAACCTTAACTCCGGATATATGAGAAGGTTGCTTTCGGGCCTTAGCTCTTTAAAGAGGCGTGATCTCGGACGAGAAAAAAAAAAGCACAAAGGCGGGCCACCGAACCTCCGTACTCAAAGACAAAAACTGCCACCGGGCGAGGTCGGGCGGCCGCCGAAGTCTGAGGAAATATCGGGGGAGTTCCCCGAAGCAGGCCCGAACATCCGTGGATATGGATGTTCTACGGAACTCCCCGAGTGGGAGAGTGGTCTTGTCGGGTTCGGCGGGGAACCCAGATATTTTCGTAGAAATTACTTAGCGACGGAACCGCGAGGTCGAGGATCGCACTTTCCTCGGTTGGAACCCGGACTTCCGCCGACGGTAAATACATCTTTATCATCCTGTTTTTTTTCTTTGTTCACCAGGAAAAGGATCTCGTGCTCACGTATAATTGTTTTGCAGATACAGCCTAGATGATGGGGTCTTCCGCGGTGAGGCAACTCGGAACTTCTTATGGTCGCGAGACCCTGCTGCCAATGACGCTCAACCCACTTATCTCTGCCAGATCGTCGTCGATGCCCCAAAGTCCTGGATTTTGGATCTTCATGAGGAGGCTCACACCCAGCACTTCTCGGAGAACCTGACCTCGGGGGTCACCCATATGTGCCGGTCCTTGGCATTTATCGAGAGGAGCCGGGAGCGAGATGGCCGAAAGCAAAAATCCGTGCCCGAAAGTTTGAGGGCTTATTCACGATGAAGGTGGATTTGGCGAGGTCGACAAAGGAGAGGGAACCGCCATCGCTGCCAAAGTCACAAATAGAGGAAAAAGCTGAAAGAGGTAGTTCGGGAGCGGGATGATATGGAAAAGAAACTCTCGTAGATGGCGAAAGATCTTGAGCTCCGAGATAAGAAAGTGAAGGAGGGCATGGACAAGACCGCCGAGGTGGAGAGTTGGTGTTGCCGGTTAGAAGCTGAGGTCCATGACTTCCCTGTCACCATCAAGTTGGAGCGTCATCATGCCTCCAACATGGCCTATATCCATTCCTTCTCTAATGCTGTCCGGGCCTGCCATCGGGCCGGCGACCTCGAAGGGGCCAAGTCAGCGATGACCGAGATACTCGTGGCATATATGCGCAATAACCCTGTTAGAGAGGGGGATGATCTTCCCATCAAAGACCTTGCAGCTTACGGTGTGGATTTCAGCTTTCTTCCCAATCTTTATGATCCCGAGGAGCTTCTTGGGTTGCTGAATGACGAGACGGAGGGTGGCCAGGATGGCGGTGATGACGAGGTTGTCGGTGGTGATGAAGGTGGAAATGGTGAAGGGAATCGAGCTAGCGTTGAGATTTCCGAGGTTGAATAAGAATTGTCGATCAACCCTGCTGAGGGGACCTCGGATGCTCCGCTGAGCTGATTTCTTGGATGGTTTTTCTTCAGCAGTATGCCATTTTCCTTCGGGCGCTTTTATGTAATTGCCCTTCGGGTTTATGCGTGTTTTTTGTTGCCTTGTTCGGTTGCCTATCAATGGAATTCTTTGTTCTTTTCTTTCTATCTTTATCGCTTCTGATTCGAATACTTGTTTATTTCTCGTCAACAATTTGAGATCGGTCTCTTTGTTTCTATCTTATCTTCTCGAACATCCGGATAAAAAATTATTTTGATAACATTTGTTAATTGATAGTGACTTGACTGTATCTTAGATAGGGCGATGCGAACATAGGTCGAATAAAAATCATAATCTTTCTGACATACTATTGATAGTGATTCTTTGATTTAAACCGACTTAATGGGATGTCTGCGACCGAGGTTGACTTAAATTTGGGTATCGCGACATACTATTGCTTCACATATTCTTGGCTTAGCCGACTTAGACTGGGTAGGTGACCGAGGTCGACTTAGGCTGGGTATGCGACATACTAGCCTTCACATATTCTTGGCTTAAATGACTTAGACTTATTATCTGACCGAGGCCCGACTTAGGCCGTAATGTATGTGACCGACTTAGGCTAGGTATGCGACATACTAGCCTTCACATATTCTTGGCTTAGCCGACTTAGACTTTTTCATTTGCGAATCTATTTCTGATCGAACTCGTGAGAGGTCGGGGACCATTCCCCCAAGTTCGTAAATGTAAAAAGATGGAGCAAGTTTGTGTTATACTCCCTCCGTCCCTTAGCAACTTGCACACTTTCCTTTTTCGTCCGTCCCTTACCAACTTGCACACCTTAAAATGACAAAGAATTTCACAATCTCCACCCTACAATCTCCACCCTCACAATCTCCACCCTTCATCCCCTTTTGAAAAGTCAATAAAACACACAAAAAACCACTTTTTTTTAATATGTGTGCAAAAGCAAATGTGAAGATTGGTGGGGGACGGAGGGAGTAAGTCATAACTCATGGAGAAATATACAATCGATCTGGATTTTATAACTCATAGTTATTGGTAGAACTTCTTCAGGTAGGTCGCATTCCACGGATACATCGCGGGAATGCCCTCCAAGTCCTCGAGCTGGTAAGCCCCATTTGGCAGGCATTTCGAAATCTTCATGGGTCCCTCCCAAGTTGGACCGAAAACTCCTATCTGGACACCAAGGATCATTTTTAAGACGAGGTCGCCGACCTTGAATCTTTGGATTTTTGCTTTTGAGTTGTAGTATCTTTCCGACTTTTGTTTGTAGTTTGCGTTTCTTAAGTTGGCTTCCAATCTTTTTTCTTCGAGGAGGTCGAGGCTGGGAGATATGGCTTGATCGTTGTCCTCTGTGACTGTTTGCGATGTCCGGTGGCTTCTAACTACGACCTCCGCGGGTATGACCACCTCTGTCCCAAAGGCCAAGGCGAACGGTGTTTCGCCCATCAAATTTTGGAAAGTAGTTCTATACGACCATAGGATACTTGGAAGCTTGAAAGCCCACAATCCCTTTGACTCAATGAGTTGAGTTTTTAGGGTGTGTTTGATTATTTTGTTCACAGCTTCAACCTGCCCATTGGACTGGGGTGGTAGGGGGTGGAGAACAGCTTTGCGATTTTCCACTTCGCCAAAAAGGCATCGATCTCGAAACCATCGAATTGCTTCCCATTATCTGTGACGATTGCTTGTGGTAATCCAAAGCGACAAATGATGTTTTTCCATATAAATCGAATGATTTTCTCCTGGGTAATGGTCGCCAAAGGTTCTGCTTCTGCCCATTTGGTGAAATAGTCTACTGCGACCACTGCAAACTTTAAACTACCCGGGGCTTTTAGGAACGGACCGATCAGGTTGATTCCCCACCTCGCGAAAGGCCATAGGCTATAGATCGATGTGAGATCCTCCGGAGCTTGCTTAATCGTCGGGGCGAAAAACTGGCATTGCTGGCACTTCTTTGCATATGCGATCACATCTTTCCTTAAAGTTAGCCAATAATAGCCTTGTCTGATCGTCTTGTAGACGAGAGACTGGCCTGCGGTATGATTTCCACAATCTCCTTCGTGGATTTCCTTCAGGATCACTTGGCCTTCTTCCGGGGTGACGCATTTCAAAAGTGGCAAAGAGAAACTTCGCTTATAAAGCTGTTCGTCGATGATGGTGTACCTCGTTGCTCTTAGTTGTAATCAGCGAGCGGCAACCTTATCCTCTGGCAGTATCCCTTTCCCGATGTAGTCTCTGACTTCGGTCATCCAATTATTTTCCGGGGTCGCGATCTGAAGGACTTCCCTATGAATGTTTGATGGACTTGCTTGGTTCGTCCAAGTTATTTCCTTTATGTCGATGATGACGCCACTTGCTGAGGGAGTGTTGAGTTTAGTAATTTCTATGTTGTCCATATCTACGGCGCCTTCCGATGTGGCCAAGCAAGCTAGTGCATCTGCCTGTATGTTTTCTGCTCGAGGTATCAACTCTATTTGCACCTCCTCGAACTTTTCGATGAGGCTCTTCGCTATCTGCTGGTATTTCATCATTTGTTCACCCCGTGCTTCGTATTCTCCTAACATTTGGCATACGACCAACTGGGAATCGCTGTAAACTTTCAACTTTCGCACACCAATGGCCATCGCCATTTCCAGGCCATTTATCAAGGCCTCATACTCTGCTTCGTTATTGGTGGCATGAAAATCAAAACTCACAGCCGTTGTGAATAATTGTTGTTCGGGACTGATTAGGACCACTCCAGACCCTGCTCGAGTGCTCGTCGAAGAGCCATCGACGTGCAATGTCCATGGGATGTCGGCCACCTCCGATGTCTTTTCTGGAAAGGTGAGCTCGGTGAGAAAGTTGGCGAGGACCTGAGCCTTGATCGCAGTTCGGGGTGCGAAGGTGATCCCGAACTGTCCTAACTCAATGGACCATTTCAACAATCTTTCGGCTATATCAGGTCGGTGTAAAACCTGTCTCAGTGGCATGGTAGTTAGGACTTCTATTTGGTGATCGAAAAAATACTGTCGAAGCTTTCAGGACGCTCATAATCAAGGCATAGACGAACTTCTCGAGCGGCGGGTACTTGAGCTCGGCATCATTCAAAGTCTGGCTAACGAAGTATATAGGAAAATGGTACTGACCTTCTACCCGCACTAATACTGCGCTGAGAGCGGATTCTGAGGCCTCGAGGTATA
Source organism: Stenogyne calaminthoides (assembly GCA_037126765.1). Classification (NCBI taxonomy): domain Eukaryota; kingdom Viridiplantae; phylum Streptophyta; class Magnoliopsida; order Lamiales; family Lamiaceae; genus Stenogyne; species Stenogyne calaminthoides. Next base: position 14,715,957 of record JBBCBC010000004.1, read on the forward strand.
GAAATAACTTCTCGCCTGGTATGGGTTTTGCCAAGATTTGGGGGTCGGAGAGGTACACTTTGAGCTTCAGAAACGCGGCTTGGCATTGCGGGGTCCATGAGAACTTTCCTTTTTTCATGGCTTTAAAAAAAGGCTTGCACTTGTCCCCATTCGGATCTGAATATGTTGAGAGTCATGCGAGACAACCCATCAATCTTTGGACTTCTTTCACGTTCGAGGTGGTTTCATGTCCATGATGGCTTTGATCTTTGTAGGGTTAACCCGATACCTCGTTGGTGATGATATGGCCAGAACTTTCCCTTAACTAACTCCAAACCGCATTTCTTGGGATTCAGGCGCATGTTGTATTTTCTCAAGATGTCAAAGGTCCGGGAGAGGTGGCACAGATGGTCCTCCTTCTTCTCACTTTTCACCACAATGTCATCGATGTACACCTCCATGGTCTTTCCAATCTCATTGGCGAACATCCGATTTACTAAGCGCTGGTAGGTTGCCCCCACGTTCTTCAGACCAAACGGCATCCTCTTCCAACAATACACGTTTTTCTCCGTCAGAAAAGATGTGTGTTGCTGATCATTTTCATCCATGGCGTCTGGTGATACCCAAATGACGCATCCGAATGTCATCATCTCTAATGCCCGGCCCGGTGCTATCTGCGAGGTGATCGATGTCTTGACATTGGAAAGTAATCCTTCGGGCAGGCCTCATTGAGGTCTGTGAAGTCGATACATAGTCGCCATGAGTTGTTTGCTTTTTTCACTAGAATTTCATTGGCCACCCACTGCGGCTGATCTGCTTGCTCGATCAACTTGTTATTTAGCAGTTTCTTTACTTCCTCGGCCAGGGCTGCGTACTTTTCCGGGCCAAACTTCCTTCTTTTCTGGGATACTGGCCTCTTCGTCGGGTCGATGTTCAGTTTATGGCATGCGACCTCGGGTCGATGCCGACCATGTCCTCATGCGACCATGCAAATACGTCTAGATTCTGCTTGAGGAAATATATCAGTTGATCTCGCAGGTCGCTGGGAATTCGCGTTCCGATGGACACACTTAGTTCTGGCCGATCAAGGTCGACTGGGATTGTTTCGAGCTCTTCAATAGGTGTTGCTCGTTGATCATTTCTTTCCATTTTAGGATCGAGGTTGGATTCTTGCTGTTCGGAGTCGACCTCCATTGGTTCAAAACCTAGGCGAGGTTCCAAATTTGGTAAATCTCATGAAGGCTTTTCTCCAGCTGTGACGTCAACTTCCATCGGTGTTACATTCGTTTCTACTACACTATCTATCTTCATTTTATCACTTTCTTTCTCTTTCCGAGGTGGAGTTCGACTCGTACAACTTAGCCCCACCTCGGATTTTCTACCAAAATAAAAGGCAGAATTTAAATCGACACAGGTGTAAGTTAAACATTTTCTTGCCGCAATCTGGTCACCCTTGATGGTGCCAATCTTCCCGTCAGATCCGGGAAACTTAATACAATAAAAGTAGGATGAGGAGGCAGCCCCGAACTCATGTTCGAAATGCCTGCCGAAGAAAGCATTGAAATTTGATGGAGCATCGATGATTATAAAGTCCAGCTGCCTCGTTGCCTTCACTTCAACGTCCAAGGTTGATGTGATCTCGACAGATAGGCAAATCATCCCATAAGCCTCAACAGGCTGGTTCCCGAAACCCCGAATTCCGACCTCACAAGGCTCGACGTAGGAGTGGAAATCACCGAGCAGGTCCAGTGTCTTCTTGAAAAGGATGTTGCAGAAAGTCCCATTATCGATCATGACACGATGAACTAGAGCCCCCATTATTCTGGCTGAGATCACGAGTGGGTCCCAGTTTGGAAATACCACCCCATCTTTATCCTCCTCGGTGAAAGTGAGCTGCTTCTGACTTGGGGCGATGATGTTGATCGGAAGGCAACTCAGCACAGCGTTGTCGAGAGCTTGCATCTCGGCCTTCTGGCATCAATTAGACAGGGAGGTCGCTGGGAGGAATCCACCAAGGGTCCCCCCAGTAGGGCAGATCATGTGGATGACCCTGTTCTCCGCTCCCGCTGGGATCTGCGGACCTTGCTTTCCTTGGTCGGGTTGGTTTCCTGGCGATGGCGCTGGTTGCTGGTTTTGCTGCTGCCTCGGTCTGACGAAGTTCTCTAACTTCCCTTCCTCGTACAATCTCCAGAGCTCCCTTTGCAGGTCGCGACAATGCTCGGTGTCATGTCCAATGGAGTTGTGGTAATCCAAAATTTCCTTGGGTTGAGTCTGGAAGGGTCCTGGTACATCTCTTTGGGTGGTGGGATATGATGCTTGCCTCTGATCGCCTAGAACACCCGAGCTGCATTCATGGTTAGTTTTTCCAGGAGTTTCACCTCCAGAGGGTTATCAATTGGCTTGAAAGCTCCCGGGGCTCGGTAGCTTGTGGCCCCGGCCTCTGTGAGGTTTCTCAGGTTTTGGATCGGGTTTTTTGCCTTCGACCTTGACCTCGCCTGGTCGCTGCTCGCCCAATCTTGATGCTAGTATCTCGGCATTGGTGATCATAATCCCTGCCCAGTATCGGAAATCGGCGTAGTTCGATGGATAATCTTTGTTCATCATTTTCCAGAGTTTCGTTCCCTTCTTCAACCCATGCACTATTCCCAACACCTTGGCTTCCGTCTCCAATTCACCTTCCATAATGAAATGGTCTATTCGATCAATATATGCGGTCCGACTCCTCCTCGACGACACGATAGATGTTTGCCAAATCTTTGCTTTGTTCCCTTGTCTTGGTCATGAGGCGAAGTGAGTGAGGAACAATTGAGCCATCTGGTGGAAAGATTCTATGGACGTCGGGGGTAAGGAGTTGAACCATCTGTAAGCTTGGTCGCCTAGATTGAGCGGGGAAAAAAGCGGCGATGACCGGCATCGATTCGCCCATGGAGTTCATGTAGGGCGTGTTTGCTGCTCACGTGATTTATCGGGTCAGTCTTTGCCCGTTGTATTGGGTGATGGAGTTGACATTGATCTTAATTTGTACAGGAGCGAGCATGATCGTGGGTGATAATGGCGAAACGGGAATTTTTGTGGTGAGAGGTGCTCCTCCCTTGTTTGCTAATTGTTCTTGGAGATCCTTGATATTCTGGAGGATGGCGGCCATTTGTGGGGACTCGTTCTGTCCTGTGACCTCGCCGTGGTGAGGGCGAGTGGAGAATTTCTTTCTGTCGGCGGGGGTGATGGGGTTCGATAGCGTTTGCAAGGTGAAGGGTTCTTTCCACCTGCGAGGTGAGGGGGCTTTGTTCTTTCTTTCGCCGACACTCGTTTATGCTGGTCTCCTTGGGCCACCGATCCTGAAAATGATCTCTCCGGCTCTGCCTGTTCGCGCTGGGATGGTCTGGGTTGGTCCCGCCGAGGTCCGCGACCTCGGTGTGGGCCGTCATTGAAACCCTCTGAGAACAAACTCCTGTGGATGGGATTTGGCCCCTCGTTAGGGTTACGTCGATAGATTGGAGTATGTTGGGTTCCGTGGGAGTTGACCTCTTGGCTTCCCTCGCGGCGAGATCCCTCATGGCGAGGCTCCTCGCGGCGGGATTCCTCGCGCCTTTGGCCCTTGCCCTTGCTTTGGGCCTTCCGGTTCAAGTTATGGCGTAGGTCGCCATCTGGGATCTGCACTTTGGCCTGCCTTCGGCGTAACTCCGCGATAGCTTCATCGATTTCTTTCGGGGTTCGGATCTGTTCAAGCTTTTGAGCAACCCCGGTGGTGGGTCCTCCAGCCTTGCAGTTGCTAATGGCCGGGCCACTAGCCCCTACTCCGCCGGAGCGACATGAAACCGAAAGACTTTCCTCTTGGAGATGAGAGTTTCTTGAGACATGGTTGAGTGATTTTTGAGATATTTGGGTATATGAGATGAGTTTGTATCGAAGATTCGTGAGGAATACTCCAATGAGGAAACACTAAGAACTTAGCTCGATATTTCTTAAAGAGTACCCTCCTTCTAGCGCCAATTGTTGTGCACTAAAATATGAGGATTATGGGATAAGATGTGGCTTAGTGATCTTAGTGACACAAACAATAAATGTGTAAAGTGGATTGTATTTAAGTTATATGATTGCTTGAGAGAATAAGAGTTTTAGCAATAAATTTGCAAGAGGTTTGGTAAGGTATTAATTTCTCTTTTTTTTCTTGGTCATAAATGACCCATATTTATAAGGTTTGGGAGAGTGGAGCTCACTCTCCCGATTTACAAGGACAAGTAGCCGGAAATAGCTCTGCAAAACATTAAATGCTACATGATTGATGTGACCCAGGTCGGAGGTCGCTGGGAGGTCGCTCGAGGGATCAAGAGCTCGCGCTCCTCGCTGGGACGTCGCCCAAGGCAAATCCGGATTTGCAGGGATTTAGCCGTCTAACTACTCCTAGCTACTCATCATTACCGTCCTTTACTGACACATCTCTGATTAAGGTCATTCTTAGGTAAGGCTCCTGGCGCTGCTCGTCTGCCACGGGTCCCATCTTAATGCTCCATACTTGTGTCAGTGCGCGACTTGCGAGGTGCATCCAGGTCGCATTTTCGTGCTTGGCGCGCCTTTATTTCCATCTCTTCAGCGAGGTGCCATACTCGTGTAAAACTTGGTCCGGTTCTCCTCTACTTCTTTCTAGGTCCCGACCTCGCGCTACATGCCCACAACAATAATTAAATAAAATCCACCCATGAAGTGGATAAGTTTGAAGGAGGAGATATTGTAACCTCCGGGAGATATATAAGAGATTCACAACGTACGTGAATTGAAGGAAGGGAATTCATTTTTGCGTTAATTCCCTACGCTCTCACTTTAAACAGAAAACTGAGAAAAGAGAAAACAAGTTTCTCTTCTCACACGCATCTCACATATACCAAATCTAAAGGGCATTTAATTTGTGAATAATGAAAGCAATCCGCGTGATTGTGTTTCGGACTAAGAGAATCCAGTTCGTACGTAGAATTCAACCGGGTTATTCCTTCCGCTGCAATATTCTGGAATTGAGGTTAGTGAATTTCTAACCCCCTTATTCCTACAATGGCATTGTGTTGGATTCTCGTATGCGTTTACGATTCTCGTACGGATTATACTTTTGAATATGTTTTCTAATTTAATTTTGGTCGAAGCATGATTTTTGTGCTTTTTTTCAAAATTCGTAATTTATTGAAACGGGCGAATTTAGGGCTGATTTTTTTACTGTTGATGCGTGATATAGTGTAGATTATGTCTGCAAAATTTCAGAATTTTTTGGCCCAACCGTTTGTGAGATATAAATTGTTTTTTGAAAATTTTCGTGAACTTTGACTGTGAATTGTGAATATTACAGTACGAACTGTGTTACGATTTTGATACTGAAATGATCTACGTTGAAAGACGATTCCAACGGTGTATAATTCGTTAATTTTGGTTGATAAACGAGTGAGATATGATTTTTTGAAGTTTCTCACGTTTCTGGGACCAAATCGCAATGTTTCAGAGAATTTGGGGGTCCTTCAATGAGAATTCGAAATTCTATAGAGGACCTAATTGCAATTGTTTGAAATTTAATATCTGACCCAGTCAAAATTCGGTCAAACCAGTCAAGGCGTGAACCGAACCAGTTCAGACCGCGAACCGGACGAACCGAACCGGTTCAGACTCAACCCGGTGGCGCGTGGCCTTCACGCGCGTGTCTAGCCGGCGCGTCCAGGCGCGTGTCGGCGCGTCCAGGCGGTTTTCAGGTGGAGAAAGTGGTTTTCCCGACTACTGAAGCTGTTTTCAGATGTGTGCGCTTGTGGGATCTTGTTTTGGCTCGTTTGGGCTCGTTTTAACTCCGATTTTAGTTCCGAAAGTTGCTACTTTCCTATTTTTCAGTGTAGATTCTTAATTTGCATAGTTTGGAGGCATTTGATTTATAGATATTCAAGTGCTTATTTATCTATTAAATTGAGGACCACAAAATTAAATTTATTTCACTTGTGAATTAGCTTGTTATGCTTGAAATTAAATATTCTTGCGTAATGATGAGATTGATAATTCATGTGATAAATATTTAAGCATTGGATGTTTAAATGGTTGCTCATTTTATGTAGATATGACTCCATGCAATGAAGTATTCTACAAATTCGAGATTTTTTTATGCAATTTTTTTAAAGAATTACATGAAAAGCTAGCACAAAATTTTGGAACTTTAAGTTGCTTAACGGAGATGAATTGTTTAATCGCTCTTTATTATTATCACATAAGGCAATTCTAATTTAATAGCTCAGAACTTGGTAAGAGTTGAAATTTGAGCTATGACATTTCCAAGAAGACTTATAGTAGTTTTCTAGGATTAAATTATGTCTAGATTGAAATTTAATAGTAATTGTGATAATGTTATGAGAAAATTATTGGTGGATTGGGTTAAAGATGTAAGTAGACAAGTTGTTGGAACGACATGTCTATGTATTAAAAATGATTCATTGATCCGGTATTATTACCTTGAGAGGTAAATGTAATGCTTGAATACGAATCATCACCTAGATCCTTAAGCTATATTTTTTCATAATGTCGGTACTAAATGTAGTACTTCAAAAGACATGAATGTCAAAGAGGATCCAAACTATTCATGAATATTGTCTGATAGTGATGCTGAAATAAGATACCTTAAAAGTTGATATTTTGGGCTTATAGTAGCCATTATTTTTTCTTGACCACTTTGAGTTATTTTATTAACTCATAACATGATTATGCTTTATTATGTTTATAATGATAAATGTTATTAAGCACATGTTGTTAAGTGGAAGTTTTAGCTGTTTATTGGATTAAAAGCTAGAACTGATTTTGTTCATGTTTTGGAACTGAATCTGATTAATGAGGATACTTAATGAGATTGATGATTAATGACTTTAAGTCATTTTTCGATGTCAAATTTTTGTATTAAATTTTTCTGATGTCTATTAGCTTAACATTGAACATATTGATACATAAATATACATTAACTCATTGAATCACTACAATTAAACCAAACAATAGCTTCAAAAGCTATCAACGCTGAGTTAAATGAAATAGAATAAACTCAATAACGATAATTATGACATGTGACATCATAATTAATTAAATGTCCTTGGAGAACAAGATACATTGAATATTATCTACCATATTATGGAAGATCTTGGGATTGAGATGGAGATTCAGATCAAAATGGATCAAAAGGACCTACCTTGCTTGAAATGTGAAAAATTTCTAGCTCATGACAAACTGGTGAGCTCGGTTGTAGACAACATGATCCTTGAGAGTGTGCAACACCTTACAACTTATGATATTTGGTAATATCTATTAGAGAAGTATGGTAGCACATCATTTTCTGAACATCATCAAATTCGGATCTAACATAGTCATTTCTTATAAATGGGAACACTTCAGGGTTACACGACTTGTGATAAAAGTATTGAGACTTTCACTTATTCAATTCATATTGTTGAGTTGAAGGATATAATACTTCGAGCTGTCAAGTCTGCAATATGTGTTCTCGTTTCTGAAACAGTTGTTAAAACTGTTCAAACTCTAAACATAAGACATACTGGAAGGAATGAAGGAAATGACAAGCAGTATCAAATTAGAAATACTGCAGTTAAACTTCAAATTGATCCTAATGCTAAGAAGAAGAAGAGATATGCAAAACTGAAAATAAGATGACATGTAAGCTTGGTCATTTTTACTCATGAATATCTTGAGTCCAAGAGGGACAAAGAAATTCATTGTAGTTATTTGGTTTAAGCATAATTGTTTTTGGTGTTGAATTCATAACTGAATTTTATCCTTATGGATTATAGATTCTAGAAATACAGACCATTAACTAACGGCGGATGGAAATTTTATTTACATCATCATCATGTTCCAAGTGGGATGAGATGAATATATGGGAAACTAAGCTCAAGTTGAAGTCTAGGGACTTGTATATTTGAGATTGACAATGGTCAATGTTTTCATACTACATAATGTCCTGTTTTCTTTGAAGATCATTAAGGATCTCACCTCTATATCTTTCTTCTATGATTGGGATGTATTTTGAAATTTATATTAGAGATGGTTGTGATAGTATATACAGTGTGTATTATGGTACTGGACAATTATTCTATGTTTTATATGGTTTTGGACTGTGAGAGAACAACTATTTTAGTATTATGATGATAAATCATGGATTACTAAATAGTTATTCATATAGTTATGCTTGTGTAAATGATGACATTTAACAAACTAGATTTAGTCATATTGTGCAAGATAAAAATAACTGACTTGTAAAAGAAGGACTATGCAGTTCGTCTTTAAAAGTCAAGTTATCAAAATGTGAATATTGTCTTGTTCAAAAGTGATTAGAAAACCATTTGATAAAACTATGATAGTTGATTCTTCATTGCAATTATTTTACTTTGATAAATGTGATTTTATGAATGTCAAATTGCAAATCATGAAAATTATTGGTTTTTCATTACTTAAGTTGATAATTTTTCACGTTTTATATGTCTAAAATTTCTCACAAGTTTTGAGACATTGGGTTGCTTCAAACATTACCTAAATGGGGTTGAGAATAAAAAGACATTTCCTTAAAAGGTTTTAAGAACCAATAGAGGACGTGAATGTTTATCCATGCAGTTCAAGGAACTTTGTAATGAGAATTATATAATCCAACGATTATCAAAACCTTATACACTATTGTTCAATGGTGTAACTGAAAGAAGGAATAAACGTTGTTGGATATGACATGATCCGTGATAGGACAATTAATTTTAACTCTCTTTTTGGAAAGATGGATTATTTATGATTGTCTGCATGTTGAATAAAGTTATTCATAGTTGATTAAGTCAACTCCATCTGAACTCTAGACAGTTGAAAACCTGATCTTTAATTATCTTGGTATCTGTAGACCAACAACTTACATACATGATTCTACGAGTCAGTATGAAAAGTAGGGTCTAAAGGGTTTTAAAATGTATCTTCTAAGATACTATGCTAAATCCAAGGGATACAAATTGATCAGAGATCAAGGAGTTCAGAGTATGACATGAGATAAAATCACTTGTCAATTTTTCTGAAAAAGTTTTCCTAGTAAGGGGAAGTATTCAAAATACTATACCGTTTTCAGATTGAAATAATCACTCTATATCAGATCCCAAGTGGGAGTGATTTGCTTAATGTTGTGATATTTGATAAAAGTTTACCCATTAAGATTAGATGGATCTTGATAAGAGTAATTATTTATGTCACAAAGTTTCAATATTGAAAAATACTCTAGGAAACATGTGTCTGAGAGACATCATGATATTGAGAGGACACCTTCTTTATATTTTTATAAATTAGATCAGTCTTTAGTGAATGAGGAAGAACCTACAGACGATCGAGAGGTTCTATCTCGTTATGCAATAGACTAATGGAACAAAGCAATGAAAGATAATATAAAGTCAATAAGGTCAAATCAAATTTTTTAAAACTTGTAGATCCTTTATTGAGACTCGTCTTAAAAATGCTCATTTAGTAGGGAAAGATTATACTCAGTAAGGGGTATTTAAACTTTCTTCATCTGTTGTGAGATTTACCTCGATTCGTTCACTTTTTGGCTATAGTATCAAGTATAGATTTAGAATTACATAAAAAATGGACGTTACTGTTTTTCTCAATGGAGAATTCAAAGAAGAGGATAATGTTTGTAAATTGAAGAAGTCAAATTACAAACTTAAACAAATCCTCAAAACAGTGGTACTTGAGATTTCATACTATGATTGTCTCGTATTAACTTTGTGAGACAAAGACCACTGTGTTTATGTTTAACGGTCCAAAGATAGTTATGTAATTCTATGATCATATGTTGATACATTATTAGCTGGAAATATAACAATGAGATTCTTTTGGTGAAAGCTTCATAAAGATCGTTCACAGAAGTTACTTGGAAAGTCTTAGTAGACTTATGTAGTAAGACTTCTAAAACGATTCAAATGAATGTATAAAAGCATGTTGATTCTCATGTTATAATAAGACGAGTCACTGAACTATGATGAATGCCCAAAGACTGGAAGATGAAATGTCAAATGTACCATAAGCAAATTCAATTGGATGTCTGATGTATGCTAAGTTGTGCGCGCATCTAGGCATTTGTTTAGTTGTTGGTTTGGTTAGCAGATATCAGTTAATCCAAGGAAAACACTAAAAGATAGTGTGTGGGATTTTTGAGATATCTGAATGATATTGCAGATTATTATCTCAAGGAGATAATCTATACTTAGAGAAGTATACAGACACTATCTGAAATTATGATTTAGATGCAAGTAAATCATATTCTAGTTATACCTTCTTGCTTAATAATGAAAGCACTCTTGTGGTGTAACATGAAATAAGTCTGTATAACACTGATCACTATTAAATTGAACTTGTGACATGTGCATCTACAGTTAAATGAAAATTCTGGTTAAGAATTTTCATAAAATATTTGGAATTAGTAAGCACTCAATTGAGATCTTTATCGATTCGTTAAGAATTAAGGGAGTTGTAACGATTCATTGAGAATTAAACACTCTAGTGGGAGTTGTTACAATTCATTGAAGTATATGGCGTTCCAGTGGGAATTATATTGATTCACTCTGAATCAAACACTCCAGTGGAAGTCATATCGATTCATTGTGAAATCAAACAATCTGGGAGCTGTAAAGATTGATTGTGAAATCAAACACTCCAGTAGGAGCTGTTATGATTCATCACAATAATCAAAACAACCAAAGCTTACTATAAAGATTCCAAGTATCATGAAAAGTTTGTCTTTGTAAAGATGTTACAAAGAAGAAAGAGTGATTCTTGAATAAATTTCTGCTGACTTGATGTTGGCAGATTTGTTGTCAAACCTATTTACAGAAGATAAGTAAAACATCTTAAGATCTTGGGTTTGTATGGATTTAAATTGACTACGAAGTAGTTGTTAATGTTACTAGACATTTATGTATTGTGAATTATATGAAATGTTCATATAATAGTATGTCGACAAGTTGATTGGCTCTCTCATACGAAGCAATCGCCTCTGACATCGAGGTATGTGCAGAGATGAGATTATATTGTAGATAATTGCGATAGATTTTACCACGAATCTATTTGACTTGTTACAAAGCTAAATCAATGGATTCCTAGAAATTAGAAGGAGGAAATCCAAGTTAAGTGTGGATAATACACTTGAACTATGATTTACACGATGTCAAATTAATAAAATGACATACGCTTCCATCCTGGGAAGTTAAAACATCGTGACATGTGTTTCATACCACATGTGCTAAATTGATCATAAGGAAATGAGAAAGATATCCCTATTTTCTCATTGTATGAAGCCTTGAGGTTTTGATAAGCCTCTTAGAAGTACCCTTAAGACTTTCTACTAGATTTCTAAGTCTTCACTTTAGTGTTGCTACTTTAGCATGCTACCAATAGCTACAATTAATGCAGCGATGCGGTACATGTCTAGGAAAACAGCTATAGTAGGAGCCTGTAGATATTTTGTGTGAAAGGAAGGACATCTTTATTAACACGTTCTATTGTGTTCATTGACCGGTCAATCGAGCTGAGAACTTGATTATGAATACATAGATTTGATAAAGAGTTGAATATGCTCTAATAATTTCAAGGGATTGAAAGAGATATGTCAACTTGTGTTAACTGAAAGAGTTCTGGGGTATAACGAGTTTTGAATTCTTCATATAAAACTGGTTGAGTTGCTATATATCATTAACACGTTATATAGAGTGGAGAACTCATATTCTCGAGGGTCACACAATTTATTTGTCTGTATGAAAAATGTATAATGTGATGGTGTAAAGAGGTGAAGTAAATGAATATAAGACTCAAACTTCATGTGTGAGTGGGAGATGAAAGTAATTATTATATTAATAATTAATTTAATATTAATTATTAATTAATAATTAAATAAAATCCACCCATGAAGTGGATAAGTTTGAAGGAGGAGAGATTGTAACCTCCGGGAGATATATAAGAGATTCACAACATACGTGAATTGAAGGAAGGGAATTCATTTTTGCGTTAATTCCCTACGCTCTCACTTTAAACAGAAAACTGAGAAAAGAGAAAACAAGTTTCTCTTCTCACACACATCTCGCATATACCAAATCTAAAGGGCATTTAATTTGTGAATAATGAAAGCAATTTGCGTGATTGCGTTTCAGACTAAGAGAATCCAGTTCGTACGTAGAATTCAACCCGATTCTTCCTTTCGCTGCAATATTCTGGAATTGAGGTTAGTGAATTTCTAACCCCCCTCATTCCTACACTATCTCAGTCCCATAATAACTTGTACACTTTTCTTTTTGGGATGTCCCATAATATCTTGCACACCACAAAAATAGAAAACACTTTATAAACTTCATCCTCGTAATATTCACAATTTTACATAAAATGCCACTATATACTCCATAAAATATAAAAAGAGAGACAATATCCACAATTTTACATAAAATGTCATAACTGTATACTCCTTAAAATATAAAAAGAGAAACAAACTTTTTTAAGTTATTGAAGGTGTCGTTAGAAAAACTTCCTCAACTTTGAGAGAAAGCCGACACCTTATTTCAATGGTTTCCTCTGTTGGGATAGTGAATCATTGATATAAATTACTACTACCTCCGTCCCATAATAATTTGCACACTCTTTTTTTTTTGGACGTTCCACAATAACTTGCACACCACCAAAAAAGTAGAAAACACTTTATAAACCTCGCCCCTACAATATTCACAAGTTTACGTAAATGCCATAACTTTTGGGTTCACACTTATACACAATACAACTCATTTTTTTACTTAATACATAAAGATTTACAAAATTACCCCTCAAAACTTTACTCATTAATTCAGTTTCTTATTTGTGTGTCAAGTCAATGGTAAAAGTAAATATGGGGCGGAGGAAGTATAACTTTTGAATTACGGTTTCATTGAGTTTAGATTTGAGAATGGTTTTAGAGCTTGTAGCGAATTATTTTGATTGATGATATATATTTGAAAGTCGTTCTCCCATCTATATCTAATTGTTGAGGGATTTGGGTGGGGGTTATTAGCGTTCCGGTACAAAAAATTATGCCCACTTACTATCAGGTACATTCATCTCCCAAAATCACAATCCACTACAAAATAATTACCATACTACCCTCAAAATATCTCCATACCATATTTAATAAAAGAAAAAATCGGCCCCATTTTATCCCATACCCATTTCTCTCTCTTTCTCTTTCTATCTCTCTCTCTCATCCCAACTTCTCTCCCCATCTCAATTTCAAAATCGTAGTAATAAAACCACCGCCACCACCCACCTCTTCTCTCTCCTCTAATCTTTCCCCCTGGTGGTGGTGGTTGGGGATGGGCGACAGATGATGAGCTCCTGAAAGGGGGATGGAAGAAGCGGTGGCGGCGGTGTTTTGTGGCGCGGGATGAGGCGGCGGCATCATATTTATTGGGGGGATGGGTGGTGGAACGGGATGGCGGAAGCGGAGATGGGTGGAGCAGAGATGATAGGTGGTGGCGGGGAGGGGGGGCTGTGTAGATCTGCAGACGGGGGGCGATGATGAGGACGGTGGGTACGGCGATGGGGGGATGGGTGGTGGTGGCGAAGAGAGCGGCGCATCAGTTTTCGGTGGAGGAGCCCCCTGGTTCAGATCCGCAACTCACTGAGTTCGCGCTCCGAGTTGGGACTGAGTTCGCCGAGTCTTCTGAGTTCTAGGCCGTGTCAGTTGATTTTTTGGTGAGTTTGGTTACTCTGCTTAGTCGTGTATAGCAATTGACTTGAAGATGGATTTTTTGGCCGAGTTTGGAACAACGAGTTTGATTAATTTTTGGCCGAGCCTTCGAAAATTTTTCAACAAAATCTGAAAAATTGTTTTTGTAGAGAGAAGAAGGCTTTTTCTGAATTTCTGGATTTTTGAGTTATTTTCTGGATTTCTTAGTTTTCTGAATTTCTGGATTTTTGAGTTTTTGTTGAAGAATGAGGTTTGCAGAGTAACTCCAAATATTTGAAGAATGTAACAGTGCAGACTATTTTCAAAATATTGCAATCTCCAAATATCTATATGTTACTCACTCCTTCCGTCTCCAAAAGTATGCGAGTAACTCTCGCAATATAACATATTTTAGGCTATTTATTCAAAAATCTAGCAGGTCAACTTCAAGTCTCGGGTCAGAGAAATTATCTCGCGGGCTCTTCTCTTATTTTAACTTTTTTTCTTTAACTTTTTTAGATTTTTCCTCCTAGTTTTTGGCTGCTTCTTTTTAATTTGTTTTTTTTCTTTCTTCATTATTATGAAAAATTACTAAATAATCACAATTATATGTTACTATATGAATAATCATGTGTCACCTTATGAACCTTAATATGTTACTATTGAACAAATATGATGTTACTACATAATTATACTACAATTAATTCAAATTATACATAACATGTATTACAACATAAGGTAACACATGAAGGTTCATAAGTTAACACATGATTGTTCATATGATAATACATGAACATGCATACAGTATTGTATATTCTCTTTTTTTTTTCTTTTTTTTATATGACATCTTATGGACTTAATAATGTATTACTACATGTACAAAAATATGACACTTGTACACTTAAAGATGTGTTACTACACTGTTGCTTTATTTTTCCTATGTGATACTAATAGACCTAATAATGTGTGTTATCACATGTTGCTTTTCTTCCTTTTTCCCAATTCTTTTTGTGTTACTACATGAATAAACGTGCGGTAGTCATTGACATGAAATGTGTTACTACATGAACAAAAAATAATTTTGCTAAAAAAAATAATCTTTTTTTATGCTTCTTTTTTTTTCCTGCAATTCTTTTTGTGTTACTATATAAACAAAATTATCACACTCGCAGACACAAAATATGTTACCACATAAACAAAAATTAATTTTGCTATTTTTTTTTCTATGTGATATTGATTGCCCTAATAATGTGTTACTAGAAGAATATTATTGTGATACTGTTTGACACAAAATTTGCTATCATATGAACAAAAGTCAAATGAATGTCTTTTTTTCAATGTAATATTGACAAACCTAAAACGAGTGTTACTATATGAACAAGATGTGATACGAATAAATTTAACTATGTGTTACACCTTTTACAAATTCTCAACCAACTACATTTAAGCTCCAGATGAGGACACCATGAAGATGAAAAAGAATAAAGATCCATCAATCATCACGTATGAAAATTAAAAGTCCAAAATGGATAAATTTGAGAAGTTGAAGGCCCTAAGCCAGCGTCTTCACTTTTGCCTCCTGAGAGTTAACGATAGACACAATGCTAGTAATGACCAACTTGTATTATAGAATTGATCATAGAAAGCCATTATTAGGGGAACTAAAAATAAATCTAAATAATGAAATTGAATTTGACATGAGAGGCACCACTTTGAGCAATTAAGGATACGGGCATATTGCACGAAAATTACACTATGCAATATTGCATATAAGTTTTTGCAAAAGTATATTTAGAGGGCTGAAATAAGTTTTATTGAAAGGTAGATTAAGTACACTTTTTAATACAATTTTTTTTTTTAATTTCCATGGTCAAACAATCACTTAATTATTTAAGTTATTATTATACTTTACTCACATTCAATTATGTTACATAAATGAACTTAATCTACCTTTCCGTAAAATCTATTTCAACCATCTGAGCATATTTTTGGGGGACGGAGGTGGTATATAATATCCCATATAAAAGTGTATTAAATACTTTAGTTAAGAAACATTGGGAGAATTTCAATTATATTTAGGGTTAATTCTAAAAAAATACATGACATTTACAGCCAGTATTAATTTAATCACGACTGTTAATATTTTTATAAAAAACTCCAATCTTTAATTGGGTTTCAATTTGATACCTATTTTTATTCGGTCCAAAAGAGGTGACATGGCTCGCCATAACTCGTGTCTGAGCGCCACATCAGATATCACGTAATTAAATATTTTATTTTTTTAATTCCACATCAACAATAACTCTTTCAAATTTTCTAAAGTAACACTTTCTGCATTGCACTATGCTTTTATAAACGTTTTTTTTTTGGATTACAAAACAAAACTAGCACTTTTAATTTCAGAAATTTAATAAACCAGAAATAGTTGCAAAATTAATAAACCAAAATTTTGATGCAAAATTTTGAGATTTTGACAATACATTCGTGGAGTTTCCCCACTTTAGGGTTCTTGATTGGGGATAGCAAATAATTTCGGGGTTTTGGATTTTGTTAAATCTGATAGTGAAAAAAATATTTTGTTTTTTAAATTGTGAGAGGAAAATGTATATTTGAATTAACGTAGAAATTGTAAATTGGATTTATATGAATGTTATTATTTAATTTAGAATGCATTGGTGTTGATGTGGAATTAAAAAAATAAAATATTTTATGTTGTACCCGGTTTGATTACCGACGAACAAACAAATAATTTGATAGACACTGATCAATATAATGGTGAAAGCAATAAATAACACGCGATTTGATTACCCAGTTCGTCCGTGAAATAGACTACGTCTGGGGGCACCAAACCAGGATATTTTACTGTATAATTTCTGCCTAGGATACTAAGATTTCGATCCTTTACAATGTGCAATACAAGTTATATTTATAGACACAGAACTAGGGTTACAGTTTTCATGGGCTTCATCTCGTGGACCAACCTAGGGTTTCGGCCGCCAGGCACAGGATTTCCTTTCTTTTCCCGCAAGTCACGCTCACAGATACACTTACCCTAATTATGCCCCGAGAAATCCGCCTTACTAACTACCCGAATCTTTTCCATGTTTATCTTCAACTGAGCTCGAGACATAGTCGGTCCCGACTTCCGGGTTCTCCCCAGTCGCTTCGCGACCTTTTTGCTATCCCAAGCCGCCCCCGCGACCTGCGTAGTTTCCCAAACTTCCCACGACTTACCAACCTTTCGAGGCCACTTCAAGTCCTGCTCTAGCTGGATGAAGTCGGATAATAAACTGACCACCAGAAGGTTCAACCCCCGGCCTTCCTCAGGGCGGGTCATTTCCCCATACAACAATTTATTATGTGGCATTTGTTGTGGCCAGACACCAATTCCGGCGAGCCATGTCACCTTCCTTTGACTGGATTTAAAAAAAAAAGTATCAAATTGAAACCCAATAATAGGTTGGGGATTTTTATAAAAATATTAAAAATAATTAAATTGATATTGAACATAAAGATCGTGTATTTTTTTAGAATTAACCCTTATATTTATAATTTCATGCGGAAACCGGACATAAAATCCCCCACAAAAGACTGTCAACAATCATCCTCATTATCAATAAGAAATATGTCAGTGAACCAGATCTATCCATGAACTCTATCACTGTTATGGGTAAAAACTATCACTGTTATGTATAAAAACTTTCACTGTTTAAAAATATAAAGAATTTTTTAAATAGTGATAATTTTTATGCATAACAGTGATAGTTCTTATACTTAACAGAGAAAGTGTTTTTACATAACAAGTTTTTATCTTACTTAAATATGAAATCTGCGTTAAGAGAGAAGAGGTTGAGAACAACCCCCTTCACAAAGGCAAGAATCGTGAGGCACTTTTAAAATTGGAAAATAGTGTAAGCTCCGTAAGGCATTCGATTTGTTTTAGTTTTAAAAAGTATTTTTAGAATTTAAATTTTTTTAGGAATGTATGTAGTACTTTGAAAAAAAAACACAAACATACTTAAAAAAAAAAAAAAAAAAAACAGGCAAAGCATTTGCTTTCTTTACCTTAGAGTATGTCTTCCCCAGATTTATACACATGATTTATAATAATATTAGATAAGTAAATGCACAAAATGAAACACTAGATTCACGGCTCTTGTAGGTCCCGAACGGGTTATGTGAGGGCAGAAGTCTAGAGGGGAGGGGTGAATAGACTTCTGAAAAACTTTTCGTGCGGATCAGGTGTCGCAGAGATAGCTTTGATCGAGTGCGAGTATCGATTCGGTCGATAACCAACTTACCGAACGCCGAATATGTATCGATTCGGTAACTATCGATTAAGCGATGCGTCACGGAAGCTTAAGTTTTACCCGTGAAAACCGGTTTTGTATAAATCGATTCAAGTTTTATCTTTTTAATCGGATGATAGATATTTGGTCCGTCGGATCGAAGGCTTGGTCTTTCTCGATCTTAACTTAGAATGTATGCGCTTTAAGATTGTGCGATGTGAGAGCATTAATCAAAGCAAAGAAAGGCACACAAGATTTATAGTGGTTCGGACAAACCAATCCCCACGTCCCACTCTTCCCTTTCACAAGGGGCACCAACTTAACCGGACTTAACCGATCGGACTTAGATTAGTGTGTTAGTCAAACACGATTACACCAACAGATGTTTTAAGAGTTCTCACTCAACCGATCCTGCAAATCGGTACTAGAAACCTAAGATCGAAATCTTGCTAAACAACTTATCCTAACTTGGGGGTTTGGGTAAGATTGTTGAGGTTCCAACTATGAAATCTTTTCTTGGTGATAAAGCGTTCTCGATAAATAGATGAAAAGATTTCTTGCTAAGAACTTATGGGATGAACACAATATAAAATAAGCTTGGTTGTGGTTCTTCGTATGCGAATCGACTATAGTTTGAGCTTCTTGATTATGTTGTTTGTCCAAGATTTCCGTGTATCACTCGTTGTGTGATCCCATATTTATAGACCTTGAGATCAAAGAGCGTTGGAGAGCAATTTGAATCTCGGGCTATATTAGGTAGAGTTGCGTGCTTGATGTGGCGTGCTTCAGAACGGCATGGGCCGAAAGATTATAGCCGCTTTGAGAGCAACATCGAATCCCGATATCGCCTCTGCTCATCACGTGTTTCTTCCTTATTGGATGAAAAGCCTTGTTCTGCAGTGTTGTTCCTCCAACTAAGGTTGGTATTCATCTTGTTCGGATCGCGAGACGATGATAAGATGAAACATCGATTTTCATCTTATGAGCGATCCGATCAACAATCGATCCCCAATGATTGAGTCTTCGGCGCTGTTGACTTAGCTTCAACCGGCCGACTGGGTGATGTAGGTCTTCCGGTCTTATCTTCCGAAGTCATCCGATCTTCGAGTATTAGAGGTTTGAGCTTCATGACTTCGGTGAAGTTATCCGACTAGATCGATTCGACCGATCTTTAGCTCTGGTTTTAGCGTTACGCTCACGGATATCGCCTTTCTTCCGATTCTTCAGATTCGACCTTTACATATTGAGTTCCCCTCAATATGTGACCTATCTATTACATCGGTTTTTCTATACAATCATTATCAACCGGTCTCCTATAGCAAGAATGTAAACATCGATCCTAATGTGTCCGACTCTCCTATTACATGTGTTTTTGAACTTTCATCAAAACTATAAATTTCCCAACAATTTCCCCCTTTTGATGAAACCAAAACACTTGAGAAACCAAACAGTTGATAAGTATAGAATGCTTAAAGAGCAAATGTCAGGAAGACAAAGAGATTTTGTCTTGGGATCGAAAAAAATAAACTTTTCATTAGATAAGATGATTACATGTTACATCGAGAAAAGTTGAATTTAAAAGCGGTGATCCCTAGATGTCTTACTCAATCTTCACTCCTTGGGCTTGTATCATACGGCATTTCTCTTTGATCTTGTGGAATGTTGAAAATCGATAGAGTTTCCATTTGACATCGGTTATGCGCTCTTGTCCGATTATCTCGTGATTTGCTCAAGATGTCAAAGTAGAATCTCTCAAATGCCGATCTGTCAATGAGCCATCTGCGCCTTTTGAGTATATTAACGGATCATACTCTTTGGCGAGATATCTTTACATATATGATTGTTGCGGAATCCAAATCATTTTGTCAAATTTCTTATGAGTTTATGTTACTATTGAACAAATATGATCCACTGTTTACTACATAATTAAATTTTATTAATTCAAATTGGTGGTCATATGTAATCTCTGATTGCTTCGATTTGTTTGAGATGATTTTCAAAATTATCACTCCCTCAATCTCTTCTTCAGAGATCTTTGAGACAATTCCAAATTGATCTATATGTTACATGGATCCATCACTTGATCTACAAGCCTCCAAATATTCTCTTCACCATTTTTTTTTTTTTTTTATAGACATCTTATCCCACTTAATAAAAATTACTACATCATCCGCACCACCCATCTCTTCAACAAAAATATGACACTTTAATCGAGATCTCTCGGTAAAGATGTAATACATCTACAATCTGTTCAATTCTTAGTCGAATTTTTCTATGTGATGACTATCCTAATGACCTAATTCTGTTGGATGAGATGTGCTTACGGTTGTGCTTAATCACATGTTTTTTTTTCTTCCTTTTTTTCAATGTTACTCATGAATGAACTAAGCGTCAATATGCTCTGCGTAGTCATTTTGAGGTTGAGAAAATGATTTATCAACATTCTTCACATAATTACGACAAAAATAATTTTTGTTGAAAATAATCTTTTTTATGCTTTGCTTTTTTTTTCGCAATTTTCTTTTTTTTTTACGTGACAACTTATATAAACAAAATTATCACAACATGAACATGAAAATATTGTTCTTTATTTTCAAATAATTTTGCAATTTTTTCTATATGATAGTGATAGCCTCTTTTTTTTTAATGTTCATTAAATTTTTCT
Source organism: Stenogyne calaminthoides (assembly GCA_037126765.1). Classification (NCBI taxonomy): domain Eukaryota; kingdom Viridiplantae; phylum Streptophyta; class Magnoliopsida; order Lamiales; family Lamiaceae; genus Stenogyne; species Stenogyne calaminthoides. Next base: position 14,736,610 of record JBBCBC010000004.1, read on the forward strand.
GTTCTTGAGAAGAATAATATTGTGATACTGTTTGACACATTTGTACACTTTGCTAATATGAACAAATGTCAAATTCCCAATGTCTTTTTTTTTGCATGTAATATTGACAGCATTGCACAAATCTCAATTTTTATTCTTTTCTTCATCCTCATGTTTTGTTGCTTTAAATTTAACTATGTTTTACACCTTTTACAAATTCTCAACCAACTACATTTAAGCTCCAGATTTCTAGGACACTTATGAAGATGAAAATTAATAAAGATCCATCAATCATCACGTATGAAAATTAATGCTTCCAAAACTTAAAAATTTGTTGCCGAAGTTTGCAATTTTCCAAAGTCCATTATGAATCTAAATTAGACTCATTAAATTTGTGCATAATCAATATCAATATCATCTTATTTTAACAAAAAGCTGAAGCATAAAATTAAAAATGCTTTTGAAAAAACAAAGTTTTTTTTTTTTTTTAGAAAGAAAGATTCATCATTATTAAAAAGAAAATATTACCGGGGAAATTTTGAAAATAAACTCTAAAATAATTTTGAAATTGAATTTGATATGAGATGTAATGCAAGTTTGTGAAATTAAAGGTTTGATCTTATATATAATGGAAATAAGACAAGATTTTGAAGATCAATCGTTTTGAAAAGATTATTCCAACGATCGTAGGGGTTGGGAAAAGCACGTCACAAAACTTTTTGGATTTAAAAGCACGATCAAGTTTAATAAATTTTAACTTAAATGATTTGCATTTACACGAAGGATAGTGGATGTCAAGTAAAACAAATAAAATCGAATTTTTAAGTATAAAATGAAGTACACCATTGATACAATCGAAAGAATAAAATCCATCTTAATCATTACGCCTTAAGAAAATTTAAAAATCTTCTTTTGATTTCTAAACTTGAAAAATTCAATTTATGATCCAATTATCAATTCCCCCTTCAACCGATACTTTTGCCTTCGAGAAATAATTTCAGATCACAATGATCATAGTAATCTACCAACTTTTTCAGTTATAATAATTTCTTGATATAGAAAATTATTAAGTAGGAACTAAAATATAAATCTCTCGTATGTCAATTAAAATTTATCCACTTATCGATTAGATTTCTACATTTCTTTGATTGCAAATTTCTCGGATAGAATTTGCATCCATAATTCTTTAATGGACCAATGTTTTAATTTTCACCCATTCACCATACTTATTAAAATTATATTTAAACACTTTAACAAATTTTATAAAATTTCAATCTTTCAAATCAACCCTTTGTTCTTTTGTTTTCTTCATCATTTTTTTTTTTTTGAAAAAGCTTCTCTACCACCACTGTAGAAACAATCATACACTTTAACCGTATGCACCTTGTGTGTCTATTATATTTTAACCATCGACTTATTTTAATATTTTTCATTAAATCGATGACCAACTCTTTTGGCACACGTGTCTTTTAAACAAAAGCCCTACTCTATTCCTTTTTAGGGCTCCCGGCTTATTCAATATTTCTTTTCCTTGGAGAGTCCATCGGTTTCTTGTATTACACCATGAATATCTCCCCTATAAAAAATTTAAATCGATTTTTTTTTTAATTAAAACCTAATAATCTTAAAGGTCTTTTAGGAAATTTTTTTTTAATAACCTAACTTGTAGTTGCAATGTAACCTTTTTTTATCAATGAAAAGTTTTTATTTTTTTGTTGTAAATTCTAATCAAAAAAATCTACGATTTTTCGACACAATACTATAACCAAATTTGATTTTATCGAGAAATCCTTTAAAAGGGAGCATTTACCTTAAAATCGTGATAAACCTTGAATCGAAATTCCTTTTAAACCGATAACTTAAAATAAACTTAAATCGGTTTTTGGATCACATTAAATGGTATTTTTTTTTAATCGGTTCTTGAATCGTGAATACCAAAAATTTTCTCTTCTGAATTAGTTTTTTTAAACATTTTTTTGATCTAAAAAAATCCACAATATATTTTTTAAATTTTATCGAGAAATCTTTTTTCCATTAATATTCTAACTTCTCTTATGGTTATTATTTTGCAAAAATGGATTTTGAGTGATTGCAAAATTTTGAGAAAAAATATAAATAATTGTTGTAATCCTCGGTTCTTGCCGATCGATTTGGGAAACCTTGGTTAGGTTCTTGATTGTTGATATCGCAAATAATTTTGAAAACCACGAGATTTTGGATTTTTGTTAATGGTGAAAATCGTGAAAAAAAATATTGTTTTTTAAATTGTGAGAATGTGAAAAAGAAATATATTTGAATTAAAATACACATACACCTACCGAAATTGATATAATGGTTAATAAAGATCCAATGAGAATGTTATTATTTAATTTATTTTGCATTAGAATTTGATGTTAATTAAAAAAATAAAATATTTTTGTTAATATCCCTTCCTAACTTTGTTTAACACAAACCTAGAAAGTAATTCATTCATTCTCGAATTTCCCTTGATCGTTATCTTTGATTTATTAGATTTTTGTCGTCCCACGTAAATCAACCATCAACAATATCTTCTGTCTTTTTTTGGCCGTTATCCATTTATTCCTTTAGTGAACCCACTTTCTTTCAAGAAGCGAAATAATTACGATACCGGGGGCTGTTTTCTTTTTTTGATACACTTGACCTTTTTTTCAAAGCACAGAGGTTGTTCGAATTTCCTCCGCTTATTTATATTTAAGAAAGCACTCTTTACGCCATCGATACATATTGCATGTTTATATTTCCTTGTAATTACTTCTTTTGAGATTTTCTTCGAAGGGGTTTGATTTGATATCCCCAAGGTTCTCGTCAAATTTCAAGTTTTGATTTTGTTAAATGAAAAAAATATCCCAGAGTTCTTTTTAAATCAAGGTTCTCCCTTTTAAACTTCAAGAAATTGTATATCGATTTATATGAATGAAGTTATTTCGTATCATTATGACCTATGGATTTCAATTCGGATTTAAAAACAATAAAATATTTTATGTTGTGTACCGGTTTTGATTGCAGAAACGAACAAACAAATAATTTGATAGACAGCATCAATAATATAATGGTGAAAAGCCTTGATAAATAACAGCGATTTGATTACGGTTAAGTCGTAGAAATAGACTAAATGCAGGGGCACCAAACCGGGATATTTTCTTGTATAATTTTTTAAAAAATATTAATTAAGACTAATTAAATGTCAATCTTTGAACCTTCAGATTTTTTGAAGACCTTAGGATTTAAAATATCTTTAAAAAGTTCTCGAACCCAAAATATTGTAATTTTCCAATTTCATTGATAATTTCGTTGAAATTGACATCTTGATTTCTCGAATTCCCCAAAAAGACTTTTATCTAAAATTTTTTATCATTTCCTTTTGATAAATCTTCTCTTTATGACAATAAAATCTTATGATGGTGTCGGAAGTATCGGATCCATCAATCTTTTTTCCTTCACATCTCCTCCCGAAATTGTCGAAAATGATGATGGGTCCTCTCGATGACTTCCATCATTTATCCATCCTAGATGGTTGGACATATATATGCCCCAAAACTCATTTCAGTTGATAAAAATCCATTTTTTTTTGGAAAATGAATGAAAAACGGTTTTTAAAATAGTTGATGAACCAACCGCTCTGATACCACTTGTAGGTCCGAACGGGTTTTAGTTGAGAACAACCCCCTAAAATAGTGTAAGCTCCGTAAGGCATTCGATTTGTTTTAGTTTTAAAAAGTATTTTTAGAATTTAAATTTTTTTAGGAATGTATGTAGTACTTTGAAAAAAAAACACAAACATACTTAAAAAAAAAAAAAAAAACAGGCAAAGCATTTGCTTTCTTTACCTTAGAGTATGTCTTCCCCAGATTTATACACATGATTTATAATAATATTAGATAAGTAAATGCACAAAATGAAACACTAGATTCACGGCTCTTATAACTTGATGATTCAAATCGAAAATTAGCATCATTCGCATAGAGAAAATAACCTACAATGGTGCTACTATCTTTGAAACTAATTAGTGATTCAATTATTAGTACAAATGAATTAGCTGAAAGTATATATTAATCCAGCATTTACAATTTAATATCAGATCTAGTTGCAGCCTCCTTAATAATAGGCTTGCATGCTTGGAGCATCATTATTCAATCAAGTCATGCATTCTTCAAACCTTATCATACAACCTGCAGGATATTATTTAGATATAACTAGATGCATATTCATTGAGCAAATAAAATGAAATTGCATCTTATATAAATGTGTGAACGTGTAAAAAGATGTGAAATCAATTCATTTATATTAATTTCCCATCGTAATTTTACCTTAACAAGAATCCTCTCCAATATCTAAGGGTGTTTCTGAAGTTGGAGATGGCAATGAATTGGTGATCAGTCCTTCTCTAGCATCAATCATCATTGCAATAACTTCTCTCATCGTCGGCCTATTGAGAGGCGACGTGCTCGTGCAGAAAAGCGCGATTTTCAGAACTAAAGACATCTCCTCCACTGTCCTTTTCGCTCTAAGATCAATCCGTTGATCAAATATTTCACATGCGGATGAACTCGTATCCGTTTTGTGCATCCATCTTTTCACCCAACTTACGAGATCCCCGCCTTGCTCTAGGGGTTGAACCGGAGATTTTCCGGTAACTAGTTCAAGTAGAACAACTCCGAAGCTATAGATGTCACACTTCTCTGTCACCTTCATTGTGTAAGCATACTCTGAAACAAATTACACAAAGAGAAATAAATAACTTTCAGATTTGAAAAATTAAACCAACATGGAATTCAACAAGTTGTTAATTAAGAGTTAATAGCATTAAAAAAATTATGACACTTTCACGATTTTTGGATTACAACATATGTTCTTAAAATTTGTCACTCTAGTATTAAATTTTACAATTATATCACTTGTCGGACAATAGTCATTTGATATAATTACAACGATTTGAAAAATCGTGTATCGAATTGCGAATTTTAAAGACAAAGTCTTATGTAAACTAGTTTTACAATACAACTGATTTGCACTTTGAGTGCATTCTTTAAACAGTATTAGTTGTTTCTTCAAAAGGTATTAGTGTTTTCATTAAAAGGTAGTATTAGTTTTTCTACTATAAAGTAATAGTTGGTAACAGTTGCACGATAACCCTGTTTCACGCAAGATATCGACCTAATTTTCAAAACACATACTGTAATCGAAAAAAACAAGAAAAAGTCTGTAATTCAATCTGCAGTTAAGCCTTAACTAACAAATTACCTGGAGCAATGTATCCATACGAACCAGCAACAGCAGACATGGATTTGGAGAAGGGAAAATCCATCATCTTTGCCAACCCAAAATCCCCAACATGAGCCTCAAAATACTCATCCAGCAAAATATTGTTCGATTTTATATCCCGATGAATAATCTTAGGCTTACAATCATAATGCAAGTAGCACAATCCCTCGGCCGCGCCCAGACCAATCCTGTAGCGCGTGTCCCACTCCAACATACGCGCCGTCTCATCCCCATGTAGAGCCTCCCCAAGGCTTCCATTAGCCATATACTCATACAAAATAAGATTACTATCCTGATGGTAACAGAATCCATACAACTTCACAATATTCTTGTGCCTAATGGAGCCCAGAGTCGATATCTCAGCGCGAAAACTGTTATCCCCACTCCCCCCTTCGCCACGCGACTTTTTCACCTTCTTAACAGCAATCACTTCGCCATCGGCCATAACTGCTTTGTAGACAACCCCACAAGCTCCCTTTCCCACCACGGATGTTTCCGCGAAGTTTCCAGTAGCTTCTAGAAGGTCCTGGTACCTGAACCCTTCTTTTGGGAAGTAGTACATGTCCAAATCATCGTTCGTGATCAGCTGATCTTCGACGTTGGAGCCTCCGGGACGCCTCATGATCCAACAAACTGCGAGTATGATCGCCAGAGAGGTTGTGCCAATGCAGAGTGACACAATGCTGACTATCATTTCTTTTTGCTTCAACAAGCTTTGGTGGGAATCAGAAAACGGGCTGGGAGACGAGTGGCAGCCCGAAACACACAGCCCGTTGTTCCCACCGAAGTTTGTAGCATCCATCTTCTGAAAAGTCGGGGTGCTGGGCACAGCCCCGACTAGGTTATTATTCGAGAGGTTGCACTCGATCAGGCTCCTTAACCCAACTATCGCGTTAGGAATCTCGCCACCAAACTGATTGTCATTCAAGTACAAAAACTCGAGCATTTGCAGATTTCCTAAACTGCTTGGAATCAAGCCAGTGAGATTGTTATAACTTATATTCAGAGCAATCTGGAGTGCTGTAAGTTGGCCCAGCTCGTCGGGAATGCTGCCCGAAAAGGCGTTTCCGCCCATCTGTAGCTCGGTCAGCCTGACCAGCCCTCCGAAGCTGCCCGGGATTCGCCCGGTCAGCTGATTATCCGAAATCTTCAGAAGCTCTAATTTCACTAGCCTCCCAATTTCATCTGGAACAGAGTTGGTAAACCTGTTGCTGCTAAGATCCAGCCTCTCCAGCTTCAGACATTCGCCTAACTCCCTTGGAATGGTGGCAGAAAGGCGATTAAACGAGACGTTGAATGCAGCAAGCTTGACGAGTTGCCCTATCTGCGGAGGGATTTCGCCAATGAAATGATTGTGTGACAAAAGCAGCCTCTCAATGTTCCTAAAATTTCCGATTTCTGGAGGAATGAGGCCAGAGAATTGGTTCTGATAGAGCTCGAGTGCTGAGAGGTTATTAAGCCTCGTGTATTCAACAGAAAGAGTTCCCGTAAGCAGATTGTCTCCCACCATCAGCTGCTCGAGCGACGTGCACGTTTTAAGGTCATGCGGGACGTTCCCAAACAGCTTATTCGAGCCGAGGCTCAGAATGATGAGCTTTTGGGAATGGCAAATGTGCGGAGGAATGGTGCCCACAAGGTTATTTTTGGAAATGTTGATGATCGAGATGTTGCTTCTGTATCCCAGACGGGGCGGGATGATTCCGCTGAGACGGTTGTTGAAGAGCTGGAAGTTGTTCAGGAACTGCAGGTTTTGGAACTGCAGGGGAATTGAGCCTGTCAAGTTGTTTATCGATAAATCGAGCTTTTTCAACTGCCTCAGCTCTGTTAGCTCCACTGGGATGCCTCCTTGTAAATGGTTTTCGAAAAGATAAAGGAGACGGAGATTTGGGATACGGCCGAAACTCCTAGGAACGAAACCCGTTAATCGATTCTCAGAGAGGTCGATTTCAACTGCATTGATGCAGTTTGATAACTCACTTGGAATGCTCCCGTTCAGCTGATTTGTGTAAAGATACAGTCTCTGCAACTGTGTTAGTTTCCCTATTTCTTTGGGAATGACTCCTGTTAACAAGTTTCCATTCAGAGCTAAGAGCTCCAAGTTGGTGAAATTCCCAATTTCAGGAGGGATTTCGCCGGAAAACAGATTGTTCCAGAGGATCAAAGATGTGAGAGATTTGATTTTCTGAATAAAAAATGGAAAAGGGCCGTCTAGTTTGTTTTCTGCTAAGCCTAACATGGTTAGGCTCTGGCAGTTGCTGATTTCAACGGGGAGAGGGCCGGAAAGGTAATTTCGACCGGCTCTGATGATCCTGAGGCTCTTCAGTTTGCCAATGGAAGATGGGATTTCTCCGGTTAGGTTGTTGCTGTAAATGACGAGCTCTTCAAGTGAGGCTAGGTTTCCGATTTCAGGTGGGATTTCTCCGAAGAGATAGTTTTCGCATAAGTATAGCGATTTGAGGGACGTGGCGTTGCAGAGTTGGGATGGGAATGACGAATGGAGTCTGTTGGTGCAGAGGTCTAGGACTTGGAGGTTTCGGAAACAGTTGGAACCGGAGGGGATGGAACCGGAGAGGAAGTTTTGGGAAATGTTGAAAGTGTTCAAGAAAGGGAGTTTGCAAATGGATGATGATAAGTTGCCGGATAAGTTGAGGCCACTCAGATGGACGGAGACGACTCTGGAGTCTGGGCTGCAGCTTATGCCGCTCCAGTCGCAAGGAGTAGAATCCGAAAGCTTCCAGTTTTGGAGATTGAGGTGGGGATCAGTGAGGGAGTTTTTGAAGTCTAGAAGGATCTTGCCTTCTTCGTTTAGAGATTGAGTTGATAGTATTATGCAGGTGAATAGTATTGTTAACTGCAAATTCTTGTGGCCTCCCATTTTTGAGATAAGAAATAGGAACGAAATTGATTGAAAAGATTACAAGGCAAAGAGGATGAATTACTTACAGAGAGGGGAAACTCATGGCCAGAAGACACCCTACATTGCTGCAGATTAATGGCTGAATTTAGATGTGATTGTGGAAAGAGATGAAAAGCAAGAATTGATCATGAAGAAAGGGGGAGGTCAAGAAATTGATGCACAGAAATGGGGTTTTAGATTTGAGCCAATCAAAGTTGAAGATAAATGTGGAAACTTTAAACAAAGGGCAGAAGAAGTGGTAAAAAGGACTAAGACAAAAGTGTCATATGCATCGTGTCACTCGAGTGGTTTATAAACATTATTAATGAATGATATTAGTTAATCAATATTACTTAGGAAAATGGGTATTTTTATCCAAATTTTGTAAGAAATGAGGAATTCTATGCACTTCATAAAAAAAAATAAGTTTTTTATCCAATTTTGATATGAAAAGACTCAATTACTCTTAAGTTAAATATATCAATCTTTCTATTTTATTATTCATTTGTCACATACACCACTTATGATACATATTTATTCTATCTACTCTCTTCATCCTGCTCTCTTCATCATCTCTTTCCAAAATTATGGTAAGTAACTTTAGTAATTTATTTTTTCTTCTTAACTTCATTTCTTAATCATGTATTTCAATAATTTTCATGTATGAAGATATAAAAAAATATTTGTCTCATTGGATATAATTTTATCTCGCTGGATATAATTCTTCTCATCTAGACAATATGCAAAGTTTGAATAATATCTCGATAGATATAAAACTTATTTCGCTGGGTATAATTTTCCTCATCGAGACAGTATTCATCCCATCGAGATAATATTCTAAGTTTGAATAATATCTCGATAGATATAAAATTTTGTCTCGTTGGGTATGAATACTGTCTCGATGGGAAAAATTATACCCAGTGAAATAAGTTTTATATCTATCGAGATATTATTCAAACTTTGCATATTGGGAGAATTATACCCAGCGAGAAAATTTTTATATCTATCGAGATATTATTCAAACTTAGAATATTGTCTCGATGGGAAGAATTATATCCAGCCAGATAATATTTTTTGAAAAAGATGAATATATTTAACTTAAGGGTAATTGAGTATTTTTATGTTAAAGTTGATTAGAAGACTTATTTTTTTATAAAGTGGGTAGAAATCATCTTTTCTTATGAAAAATGGGTATGAATCTCACCGCTCTTACTTACTTAATTATTTTCATTGAAGTGCATTTTTAATTTTTATTGATTAAGTCTTGTATGCATTTAGGTACGTCGTGTATTTATAGTGCATTTTAGAATTCTGCAACTTGTAATACTTAAAGATGTAATTTGTTTACATTGTACTGTGCAATTATTTTTTCATATTAATAATTGCACGGTTCAAACCGTAAGCAAGTTGCATATTTCAGTATTATAAATTGCATGTTTCTAAAATATATTAAGAGTGCACGATGCACTTGGATGCACATGAAACCCGCTTATATTTATTAATTATTTTTGCTGAATAATATTACTCTGTCTGCATTAATTATTTTATTAAATTATATTAATTATTTTCACCGAAAAGTGTTAGTTGCTTGCAAAAATTCTCTATCGTTCAGGAGTGATTGATTGACAAGGCAGAAAGCAGGAGGAGGCATGAAGGTCTTAATCGAAAAGCAAGAGGGAACCTCCACAACCTCCATCTTCTTTTTTGCTTCTTCTTCGGCTCATCATTTCTTTCTCTCTATTATTGGTTGAAAAATGGTTATGCATGTGCCGCATCTTCTGGACGCAATGACAAAGATGGGACGTTCGAATACTAGGATTGCAATCTTTTTTTCATTCTTTTCTCACCCTAAAGTATATGGGATGAGATTTTTGACGGCCCCAATCTACTATGCATTCAGATGCATCGTGCAATTATAGTGTACTTTAAAATTATTCAGCTTGTTATATTGAAAGATTCAATTTATTTAGACTGAACAGTACAACTATTTTTCCATATTAATAGTTGCACAATTCAATGTAAATGAGTTATATCTTTCAATGTAACAAGTTGCATGATTCTAAAATGAACTATGAGTGCACGGTTCACCCATATGTACATGAGACCCACTCTTTTGACAAATATGGCATTCAAAATTATTGTATACATTAGTTACTCTGTCCACTTGTCTTTTATTTATATATATTATTACTTGATTTCATTGGATAATATTAATTGTTTTCAGTGAATTGTATTCTTGATCTGAACAACATTAGTAGGTTCTTATTAATTGGACTCTACGTATTCAGGTGCACTGTGCACTCACGGTGCATTTTAGAATCATACAATTTGTTATAATAAAATATTCAATTGGTTTACACTGAACCGTGCAATTACTAATATAAAAAAATAGTTGCACGATTCAGTGTAAAAAAGTTGCATCTTTCAGTATAACAAATTGCATAGTTCTAAAATGCATTATGAGTGCACAGTGCACCTATACTCACATGAGACCCACTCTTTTGACAAATATAGTATTAGTAATTTTTACTGAACAGTATCAGATTACGAAGTGAAATAGTTCAAATGGTTAGAACACCACTACCTATACCGTGAAATTATGAGTTCGAGTCACTATTTGTCAAATAAAAAAAAATCAATCGTTTATATTGAATAATTAATTTGTAAACCAAATATTGTTCTTGTTTAGTCATTTCCTTTCAACAATCGACTATTCTCTTGTTTTGTTGTTTTGTGTTGGTGATGGGAATTAAAATTTGGCCTAAAAATGTCATGATATCCATGAAGACTATAAGTAGGTGGTGGCTCAGGTAAGTGGATGGCTGAATTGTAGCTTATCTTTCATCTCATCTGTGCCTACTTTTTGTGGCCTTTTGAGTGTTGGGTTTGGCAATCTTGGAAAATGCTATATCACGGGCGGTACAGTTATATATAAATTCAAGATTTTTTTTTATTTTTTTTATATTAGAAATTTTTCTTTAAGTTGGGCGTGACTCGTGATTTCAGTTACTTGTACTCCCTCCATCTCAAACTTGATTGTTACATTTTCGTTTCAGTCGTCTTTTACTTGATTACTACTTTTCTTAAATGAAAATACTTACTTTATCACATAAAATACTAATAAATAATTCTCTGAGATGAGTTTATAAATAGTCTAACATAAAAATAAAAGTTCTTTTTTGTCATAAAATTTATAATCATTTTTTTTAGCCAAGAGAATATATTTTTTTCCAACTTTAAATTTTTTTTTATGCTTTCATTATTTTAGTTCGTACTACCATATATACACCCCGTACCAACATTATTTCAGCCCGTACCACCCTTCAATTAACCCCATACCACTATTACTTCAGTCTGTAAATATCGTTTAAGTCTGTACCACCATTTTATCAACCCCGTACCACTATCACTACCGTACCACACTTATTCCAACCCCGTATCACCTTATTTTAACACCGTACCACCATCATTTCAGTCCGTACCATAATTTAATTCAACTTGTACCATCATTTTAAAATTTGTACCACAATTTAATTAATTTCGTACTACACTATATTAATCTCGTACCACCGTTTTTTTTTTAATTTTTTGTTAACTTCTTTAAGGGTATAATTGCCCAAAAATTAATTCTCTTGGCTAAAAAAAATGAAATAAATAATCTTGATAAAAAAAAACTTTTTAAATGAGAAGAGACTAAAAATAGGGGTTTTCTCTAATGTTTTTTAACCCCAATTACCCATCATTTTATCACTTTATCACATAAAATATTAATAAACAACTATTTCTACTCCAACACTTTATCACTTTTTCTTAAAATTCGAGCACACAGTAATATGACAATCGAATTTGGGACGGAGATAGTAGTAAAGATCAGAACTTTATGAAAATATTGGAAATAGTTTATAATGTTTTATGTTTTTGCATTTAATCACGACGATTTTACCATTTACAAATGTCAAATGTAAATTATCGAAAAAATATTTAAGTGATTCAATTGTAAAAAAAAAAATTTGTGTGAGACAGTCTCATGGTGAAACGGGACATAATATAGACATTGATGTTTTAACATTTTGGGAGAGATGGGTTTTGATTTATACTAAATTGTACTCTTTCTCATGCATGATACAGTCTTATACGAGTTTTTTTTTTTTTTATGATATATATAACTTTTAATTTTTAAAAAAATTTCAAAACCCTCCCATTAATTCTTCATTCTAATATCACAAACAATAAATAATGCATTTTTTTTTAAAGCAATAAATAAATAATGCATTTAAGCTTCACAAAATTGTGAATAGGCTAATACTTTGTCCTTTGCAAGGATAGACTTACCAAAGGGACGTAATAATGTACCTTGTTACATGATAAAAATCTGATACCTAGGTTAGACCTTAGAAGCAGTATTAAGATTTTGTTGGGGGTAATTAAATAAATAAATTATTCTCGACCTTTTTTACAAATTCGAGCTTTTAGATGAGATGAAATTCTCTCATGGTATCAAAGTCCAGGTTGTGGGTTCGATCTCGTGGAAACACTCCACCCATTTAAATTATTCACTCTGTTGGGCCTCCTCTCCAGAGAGCAGAGACAATGATTCGACCCTCTGTTGGGCCTCCTCTCCAGAGAGCAGAGACAATGATTCGACCCACGAGTGAGGGAGAGTGTTGAGAAAAATTAAATAAATATATTATTTTCGACCCTCTCTATAAACTCGACCTTTTAGATGAGACGGAATTCTCTCATATTTAAAAGAATTATGAATGAAAAGCTTCTATAATTTTTTTGAGATCTCTCTGAACTTTCAAAATCAGAAAATTAAATTGAGAATTAGTATTTTTAATTCTCAACACATTTGTAAAATAGTATTTTTAAAAAAAAAAAAAAAAAAAAGATAAAAGCCTGCAGGGCAGTTAATCTCCATCGCGAGCTAGGCCGTCTAAACCCACAACTCGCTTGGGTTGGCTCCGCCTCGCAACCGGCTTACAAAAAATTAAAACGGCATTAATCCATTTTAACAGCTTTAATGATAAACACCCAAAAAAGAATCATAAATTTTTATACACCTAACAAAAAAAAAAGGAGCCCCAACTGACTCAAAGAAAAATAAAAGTAAAAGACCCAAAAAAAGGCTGCGGTTATTAGCACCAACCATTTTAGTAAGTACACCTCCCATTCTATTTTTTTTTTTTTAAATCAAATAAAAAGTCACAAATACCCTTTTCACTATTACACTTTTACATTACATTGATAAGTACCAAGGGTGCAGAACTCGGAAAACGCTAGTCGGGCGGTTCGTGCCCGCCTAGTGCCTAGGCCGCCTAGATTTTTTTTTTTTTTTATTATTTATAATTTGAAATTTTCATAAGGGTGCAAAATTCAACATAAAATCATAGTCTAAACAATTGTTTCATCAATAACATAACCAAATTAAAATGAATTAATTAAAAAAAAAAGGACATCTAGCCCTATTTGGCCACCTAGCCTAGGCCCCAAACTAATTTTTTTGGTCGTTTCAGTGCAACTCGGGGGCGGGGCGGCCGCCTAGCGCCTAGGCCGATTTTTACATCAATGTCAAAACACCAAACCTGAAGCGTCTATGAACTATGAAGAGAAGATGATTTTGCAAAAAAAAAAATCACTCAAAGCAAAAAAATTGAAGAAAGCAACAAATTACTCGTGAAATTTAGTGTATGGGTTGAATAATGTGATGGATAAACGTTTTAAAAATTATAAAATTTTAATTTTGTGAATTCAAAAATTTCGAGCCTGGTTCTTTGAAATTTTCAAGATTTCTTAAAACTTTTTTTCCGAAATAGGATATATTGGCCTTTTTCTCTTAAAAAAAAAAAAAATATTTTTTCGGATTTTTTTTTCCGAAAACAGCCCAAAATATAGAAGAAAAAAAAAAAAAACAGATCTATTCAGAATTTTTTTTCGAAGAAAAGCAAATACTTCAAAGAAAAAATCAAAAAAATTTAAAAAGTCGAAAAAAAACTGCGAAATTGATTTGTTCAAAAACCGTTAATAGAAGATGAAATAAAAAAAAAAGACAACCCTGAACATAATTTGAAGTGTGGTATGTGAATGAAAATTAAAAAATGAAGGAAGGCGTATTTCCAAGTGTTGGGGGCACAATAATGGCGACGGCTTGGGGTGGTGGGCCGCAGGGGAAGGGAGCTCACGACTTCAGAGTGGCGGGCGGCGGCGGCGGCGGTATCGTCGAGTTTGGTGGTTGAGGGAGAAGAAGAAAATGGAAGGGGTGCAGGGAAGGAGAAGCCGTTCTGTCCCAGCCCGCACAACGCCGTCGTCCGCCGCTGGCCCCAGTGCCAGCAACCACCAGCGCCTCCCCGCGTAACCCCTGCCTCTGCTGCCTGAAGGCTTCCTCTTCTCGCCTTCTTTTTTCCCGTCGTCTTCTTCCTCCTGTTTTTTTTCAGAATTTGTAGAATTGAAGGCAACAGTCCTACGTCCACCCACCGCGCGGCAGTTTAGAAAGACATACGCTGCAATTTTACCTAAGATTGAAGATTCCAACCACCCATATCACTTCCAAAATAATGAAAAGAGAAAAAAAACAATTGTAGAGATAGGGATATTTCCCAATTTCAATCAATTTGTATCAAACCTTATGGTGATTGGCTGGTGAGAATTGAAATGGAGGAGAAGAATGGGGAAACAGAGGGTGGTAGGCAAGTGGTTGAGAAAATGGAAGGGAGAGGGAGAGAAGAAATGAGGGGAGAAAGATGAAGTGGGGCAAATGGCGTGAAAAGGTGTGATGGCGGCGGCGGCGGCGCCCGGGCGGCGACATGCGGCAATTTAAAGAAAACAGGGGAAATGTGAAAGGTGGGTGAAAAGAAGGGAGAAGAAGGGTTTTTTTTTTTTCTAAAGTATTATTGGTAGTTTATAATTTGTGTGGGTGAAGTTACTAATATTGGGGGTGTGGATAACTGGACCCTAAAAAGGCTAAGACAAACTAGACCAAACATTTCTGCCCAAATAATGAACAAAGCCCAACTCCAACGGACGGAAAGTTGCCTTCAAACTTCCGTAATAAATGATTTTTAAACTCCAACAAATGTGCACCGTGTAACTCAATTTTCTTAATAAACTTCCAAATAATGTTTTTTTATCAATGATTTTTTTTCTAAAATAATTTAAAATAAGAATTCATTTGTAAACTTAATTTACTAGAAAATAAATTAGTTATTTTTTTATGATGGTATGCTTTTTTCATCTATAAGTTATAATCATACGTTTTTATGTAATTTGTCTTGCTCATTATTGTAATGTTTATTATTGTAATATTCGTATTGTTTTATTACGTAATTTATATTATATTTTCAATTTATGTGTAATATTTTAATACATAAAAAAATTAAAAAAATTTAAAATAAAATTAATGGTAAGTACAATACTCCATCCCATAATAACTTGTTCATGCCAAAAATAGAAAGTTCTCCATAAATTTTATTCTTATAATATTTACAAATTACACAAAATGTCTTACTTTTGACCCACACATACATGATACACCCATTTCAATCCTTTTTTTTTAATTTTATACATAAATATTTACAAAATTATTTCGAAAAACTTATCCATTAATCAATTTTCTTATTTTGTGCGATGCAAGTTAATTTGGGAAGGAGTGAATATTTTTATTGATTGAGATAAAAAAAATAATTGTAATTTTTTATACTCGGTACCGGCCCAAAAACCGACTAATTTGGAGGATCGGAACCCAAGTTCTCTATGAACTGGTCCATCTCAAAAATTGATCGCACCTTAGGAGTTTCGAACCTGAGACCTAATGAGGAGCACACTCCTAAATCTCAACCCTATACCACTAGGTCAACCCTTGAGGGTTGACACCGCGGTTATTGGTGCATGATTGATGGAGATGGTCTCATTATATTATGTAAAGTACGCTGCTAAATGACCAAACTCACCTCGGAGATTGGGGTAGTTTAGTCATTTTATATAATGAAACGATTAATGAAATAAGTGATAATTACAAAAGTAATTTGACACATCTAAATATTATTCACCCCATAGTGAATCAACCCAAATATCATTACCCTTATGTAAATAATTAACGACTTGTTTTCAACTTTTATTACAATGATGAAAATTTGCATGAGACGGTCTCATACATGAAATAGGATACAAATTAATACAAATTATTTTCAAAATATTAAAGCGTTATGCACAAATTATGTTCCGTCTCACCATGAGACCGTCTCACACAAGTGCTCCTCGTGGTTGAAAACATCACTTAAATATACAAATAATAAACGGTTGAACTCAAATGGGAAACTACTATGGCGCCATGAACTACTTGTCGCCAGACACTCTTTCTTTTTGTTTGTTTGGTCACTTTTTAAGCCAACAACTTTTTTTTCTTTTTTATCTTTATAAAATCGCATATTAGCCCTTTGAAACTTTAATGAGGTGTCATGATAAATCATCATCCACATAATTAACTTTACTTAAATAAATTATAAAATGTCCACTCGGGCCGGGTTCAATTCAGTTTTATTTTTTCAGTTCAGTTCAAATTTTTTTACCTTCCCGAGTGGTTCATGGTTCACCCGACCCGAACGGTTCATGCTTTAGGGTTTAAGATTCATGGTTTAGGGTATAATATATTATAAAATATTCTATAATTTATTTGATTGAATTAATTATGTGGATGATGAGTTGACATGACACCTCATTAATCTGATTCCATAAAAAATTAGATAGTTGGTTCTATATCACTACTATATATATATAAGTGTATAGTATAAATTATTAATTTATTTTGTGGTCAAATAGTATGAGGGTAACCTTAAAGGTAAATGTGTTAGTATTCAAATCCAAACACTGCAATTTTTTTTATTTCCCTAGATAAATTTTCTGGCTCCGCCAATGATTGAACTACGAGCTAGCTTGAACATCAAGTATTATATTCTTCCTCCCTTCTTCTTCATCCATCCTTGTTGAGTTGTTTGTTAAATTAATAAACATCTCAACAACTTAAAAAAGAAAGAGCTGGTAAAGGCGCGAAGGAAATGAAGACTTTAAGATGGAGTAAAAAAATTACTTTCTCTTTTAATTATAAAGGTTATTTGATCCTACCGATCAAAAAAATTAAGGTTATTTGATCCTTTTAATATGGAAATAGTTTTGTCCATAATTAAAATTGGGTGAATGTAGAAACAACCCAGCGTTAAAATATGACTAAGTCTTGTATGCATCCAAGTACATCGTACACTCATATTATATTTTAAAATCATGCAATTTATTACTACTTTCGTCCCGATATTAACTGCTTTCTTTCCAATTTGGCGTCCCAATCTTAACTGCAAACTTTCTTAAATGGAAATACTCACTTTATCACATAAAATACTAATAAACAACTCTTTTTACTCTCAACTATTCATCACTTTATCACATAAAATACTAGTAATAAACAACTATTTCTACCCCCAACACTTTATCACTTTATTACTTTTTCTTAAAACCCGAGTAGACAGTAACCCACCGGTTAAAATTGGAATGGAGGAAATATATTAAAAGATGTAATTTGTTTACAATGAATCGTGTAACTATTAATATGAAAAATTAATTGCACGATTCAATTAGAAACAAGTTGATCTTTCAAGATAAAGAAATTATTTTGGTTCTAAAATGCGACTATGAATCTTGCGGTCTTGACGATGATGCACATGAGACCCACCTTGTTAATAAACCGCGTCACTCTGGATAATCACCTCATTTTTATTTATGTTTTTTAAATCTAATAACCTCATCTTTTGACATCTACAAACATTTGCTTAAATTAGTTAAAGTGAACTGTTCACGTCAACTTTTTGGAGTGGAAGTGGTTATGATTTTTTTTATTTTTTTTTGAAAAACATTTCTAAGAATGTGTTTTTTCTACTATGGGTATTGATCATTCCATACTTTTTCTCTTTCTTTTCTCTCTCTTTAGAGAAGAAAAAAGCCACCTAACTGAGAATTTTCAGTTCGTTGAATAATATATACATGCATTGGCAATTTCTTGTTAATTAGTAGAATGAAATATACCAAGACTATATGGAGTTTTTTTTTTTTTTTTTTTTTAAAGACAAAGTTTAGTATGAAAATTTTCATACATGAAAAAACTTTAATTTACAATCAAATTTTGTAATTGATGAAAGTAAGACAAAATTGAGTGGTTCATGGTTCACTCGGCCCAAGTGATTCATGGTTCACCCTGCCCGAATAAGTCATAATTTAGTGTTCATTATTTAATGTTTATGGTGTAAATGGTTGATTTAAGACAATTTTATAAATTTTCATACATGAAAATTTTCACACTAGACATACTATTTTTAACTGTAGCTCAAAATTAAAATAGGTAAAACTAGGATAGATTAGGACCACTGCTAAATGCATTCGTAATTATTTGTGTTTGTATTTTTAAATATTTTTGGACTAAAATATTCTTATGCTAAATGACTATATAATCTTTATATAAAATATTTACTTAAAAACGAGTTATAACTTATAACCGTTCATTCATAAATAGTGAACAATACATTGTTAGCTAATTATAATATGAAATCATTCGTTCATAACCAGCACACATAATGGAAAAAAAAAATGATGGGGTCTTCACTCTAAGGTACAAAATTCATGGGATAATTACTCTAAGGTACAATGTGCAAAAATTATGTTGCACTTTAGTATCTAGTTTGAACTAAAGTGCAAACTTTTTTTTGTACAATGTACCTTAGAATAATTTTCCCATGAATTTTGTACCTTAAAGTAATTTTCCCAAAAAAAATTAGTGTACGCTAGCTAGTGACTAGCGAACATTCCTAATTATATGACCAAATAATTTAGGAGGAGTGATGTTTGTCTTAAACTTAAACTCTAAATCATGAACCATTTAGGTCGGGCAAACCATGAACCACTCGGACAGGGTTCGGGTCGAGTTGAGTCCGGGCCGGGTAAAAAAAATTGGAAAACAAAGTTGAAAAAAAAAACCTAAAAAATAATTGAAAAAAAATCCAATTGCACCAATTCTAAATTGGTGCAAAGGGAGTACACAAGTATTTGCCATTTAGGAGGCGTTTGATTGAAAATTCTTCAATAGAAATAAAAATGAGAATGAATCTATATTAATTATTGTGGCTAATATGGATAAAAGATGAACAATGACACTATTTTTCCTCCTAAATAAAATAATTATTATTTATTTTAATTAAGACCCTTCAATTCAATAATCATTTCTCCATCATCATTCCTCTATTTCGGGATCAAAAACTATTTTTTGTCCCATTACGACACTAATGATGTAACCACCATGAAAATAACATTTCCTCCAACATATTCAAGGGCATAGAGGAAAATTATTTTTATTTCACATTTTCATTAAAGAACTTGAACCAAGCGCCACTTTAGTCTTATCGTTCATTTGTAAGGAGTGAACAACAAGAGAACAAACTTAAGATAAATGTTCTTGTAATGACCGAGCGTTATGATATTCCTTTCTTTAATGGTTAACAAGAAGATTATAATTCTCAAACTGTGGTGTTCTTAATTAGTGATTTTTAATTACTCAAATATTTTTCATAAAATACATATAATAATATAATACTCCTTCCGTCTAAAAACAGAGTAGTCTAATTTCATTTTTTATACATATCAATAAAATAATATTTATTGTGTTTGAAAATTTTGTATTTTACCTATAATTAAAGGTTATGATATACTCTTTTTTATTAAACGATAATATTGAAAAAAGAAATTGTATTTCAATATATATACACACATTAAACATCCATAAAAGAATTCACTCTTCTGAAAATAAAATGAATTATAATATGAGATAAACAAAACATAAATGTTAGAAGAATTGATACTGTACAAATTTATACTCATTGTAATGCTGTGAGTTTGAGTATGCTTTTGTATTTAAAACGAATACCACATTTATTTATTTTTTAAAAATAAAAATTGGACTATTGTTTCTTAGACGAAAACAACTCAAAAACTCAAGAGTAAGCTGGAAAACATGAATTTGTGATAAGAAAAATAAAGGGTGATTGGGGTGAGAGATCTGAACAATTTAAATGCGACACTATTGAGAAATGAATTTGGAGGCTCTTAAATGAACCAAAAAAGACTTTGGGCGAGAGTTATTAAATCCAAGTATGAGGGTTTTGGGTCATTCATGGAGAGGGAAAGGAAAGGGGGTGGGAATAGAAATAGATTGAAAAGGGGGCAAAACCTTATGTCGGGATGGTGGAGTGATATTTGTAAGTTGTATTGGGGGGAGTCTGAGGGTGGGGGATTGTCTCGTGAGTTTTCAAAAATTGTTGAAAATGGTGAGGTACGTCTTTTTGGTCGGATAAATGGGCGGGAGATTTTAGTTTGAAAGAGAGGTTTAATCATACGTCTTTTTAGAATCAGTGTGCAGAGGGAGTCAATGGTTAGTGAGACAGGGGTATGAAAAAATAATAAATGGAAGTGGGAGTTGAAGTGGAGTCGTGAGTTGAGAGGGATAGAGGAGCCTATACTTAATGAATTGATGGACATTATTAACAGGTACAAGATGGAGCATGACAAGGTTGATTCATGGTGTTGGATCCATTCCTCAAATGGCGAGTTCTCTACCAAGATGGCGTACTAAAAGGCTGTCTCAACTAGCAATAGCAATAACACTAGTTCCCAGGCTCATCAGACGGCATTCAAACTCCTCTGGAAGAGTTGCGCCCCTCGACGCATTCAAGCTATTTCATGGAAGATTCTACATCAGAGATTGCCTACAAAAATCAGCTTAAAGGCAAAAAAAAAAAAAAATCCTGTAATGGAGATTTTTATGCTCGATTTGTGGAGTTGGAGATGAAGATATTCAACATTTACTTTTGGATTGCGATTTCGGCGCCAAGGTATGGTCCGGATTCATAGCTAGTTGCAGATTTCAATAGGTTCAGGTGCATCACTTGCTTCTTATTTCTGTCGATCTAGTGCATTGTTAGAAAAGGTAAAATTAGGAGAATTGTTGCCACTTTTTGGAATTGATGCAGTTTGGATAGTATGGAAGTGTAGAAATGATTTAGTCTTCAATAAAACAGTCCCTTCCGTCACAAAGGTATTAGATTAATTCAAAGCTCGGATGTGGTCTTGGTTGTCGACTAATTTACCTTGTGTTAGAAACCATTCTTTTGTGGATTGGCTTATAGATCCTTTGAAGTGTTGTGGAGTTGTTTTGACATCACGATAGATATAGATTAGGTATACATGCTACATGTGGAAAATTAGTTTATTTGTGTAACTGTGTAATTGATCGTTGATGTATTGGTTGCAATACTCATTGTACATTTGTACACCAATTAATACAAATTTTTTGTCCGATAAAAAAAAAAGGAAAAAGACAAAAAAAGTACGTATTACTAGTATAATTTTGAGAAAGCGTTTAGTCACAGTCTTATACAGTATTAGTATTAGTAGATAGGAAGAAAACGGTTAATAATTCGTAGTAGTCCTTCAAATCTTCAATAGCTGTCATTATAGCATGTGAAGCATTCACCGAACGATTATTATGGCATTTAGATCTTTATTGAAGAAGGGGCCCCTCTAATTAATTATTGGCCCATCAAATCACTCAAATTCCATATGTCTTTATGTTTTTTTTTAGAAAGTCTTGTGTGAAATATTACACACTAGTGTTATGTGCAATACAATATAAATAAGATAAAAGTTGCCTAAATTTCTCGGGTCAGGGCGGCGGGTCAGGTCAGGGCGGGTCGGGCGCGGGCGCGGGCAGGGTGTGGGCAGTGGTTTCAGGTTTACATAACAACTTAATGTGTTACTACATGAACAAAATAGTGTTACCCTATGAGCAAAAGAGTGTTACTACATGAACAAAAACCAGTACAAACGCGAAAATTATCATCAGTAAAAGAGTGTTACTACATGAACAAAAATCAGTACAAACGCATAAACAAACCCAGAACAAACGGAAAAGAAATTCTCAGTCCAAAATTACAGATTTACATAACTTTATGTGTTACTACATGAACAAAAGAGTGTTACCCTATGAGCAAAAGAGTGTTACTACATGAACAAAACCAGTACAAACGCGAAAAAAATCATCAGTCTAAAATTACAGATTGTGAAATTGAGAAGAATATGGAAGAGAAAAAAGAAAAAAAAGAACATGAGAAGAGAGGAGAAGGAAGAACCTGAAAAAACAGCGTTGTGAAAATCAAACTGAAGAAATCTGGCGGCTGCGCGACGCGAGGAAGAAGAAGCCCTACCCGACCCACGCGTTCCAGACCTGCGAAAAAAAAAAAGCCCAATGAACCTATAATTGCACATATGACTTGTATGCAATATTGCATACAAGTTTTTGCATTTTTTTTTAAGGTAAAGATGAAATTTTATAACCGAGCACAAGGGGTACTCGAATCCCACAACAAGTCCAATCAATCTAAAGACCAAGAGATTTTACAACTTTACCGAGAAACACTCAAGAGGTTGGGAATCCCATATATGGAAGGTGTAAGCAAAAGATATTAGGTAATGAGCACGAATCCACTTCCACGAGCAAAATTTAATATCATCGATGAGTTCGTCCAAAGTACACGGACTTTCTTTGAAGATAAGCCCATTACGAACTTTCCAAAATTTCCAAATTATCGCCTGCCAGATCAATCCAAATATCTATCTCTTGACCTTTCCCCTTTCAGAATCCACAACAAACTCAACAAAATGAGCATGAGCAGTCGATGAATAGAGCAACAGTTTGCCTAGCCAAAATTCAATAGCTTGCCACACAAGTAGTGTCACTGGGCACGTGAAGAGAACATGATTGTCTTTATGTTATGTGTGTTTGGATATTTTTTCGATTGAAGGTGGAGTTCTTGATTATATCCTTCGTTACATTCTGTTTTGGAATTAAATATTTAATATTTAAATTTTAAATTTAACCTTTATCTACTTCTAAGAATACATACTCATTTTTATACAACTGATTTAACATGCAAAATATTTTTCTACAATAATATGGAGTAATAATAATAAACTAATAATATTACTTTCTGTTAAATAAATAAAAAAACTAATAATATTACTCCCTCCACATCACTACTATTACATATTTAATTTAACATAAAAAAAATTCATTGGTATTATACTATTATATTAATATCACATCACTCACTTTTACATAAAGTCATAATTCTTTCATCCCGAACTTATTTGAACATTTATTGTTTGCACGTAACATGAGAATTACTTATTAGCATTAAATAAGATAGGGTGGTTTTTTTTAAGGGTTTAATGATAAAGTAATCACATGTAATGTAAATAAAATGAGATACAACTGCTTTTTATAAGGAAAAAATAATGACATGTAATGTAATTTTTAGATATTTGAAAGAGTTTTGTAAAAAAAAAAAGGGAAAAAAGGTCTTTTTGGTTCTATAAGTTTGCAATTTTATTATTTTGGTCCTATTAATTTTTAAATTTTGATTTTTATTCTATAATTTACACACTTTCAATTTTTTTGATTCTTTTGGCTTTTAAATTTTGATTTTATGTCCTGTAATTTACATATTTTATCAAAAAAAAAATTATTTTGATTCATGTAAGTTATAGGACGAAAATCAAAATCTAAAAATTAGTAGGACCAAAAATTCAAAAGTGCATAAGTTATAGGACGGAAAAAAAAATTAATAGGACCAGAATAAAAATGAGATAAAATTATAGGACCAAAATAAAAATGTGATAAAGTTATAGGACAAAATAAACATTTTCCCAAAAAAAAACAAAAAATTATTTTATTAACATTTAGGAAAAGGTTCAAATAACAATTCCATTTACTAGATTATTATCCGAGTAAGACAAGAAAAGAAGTCTTGCGAAAAATGGGTAGGGTGTTTTTATATAGCGGTCAGAAATCGTCTTGACCGACCGACAACAAATCGACTTTTCTACAATCACGCCACATGGCATCGTGACTGTCGTCTTAATCTAATCATACTGTTGTATTTATTTAATATTTTTAAATTACTTTTTTAATTACTCCATATTTTTTAATTTACCATCATATCCCTCTTACAAAATTTTAGAAAATATTAGATTAATCCTTAATGAAAACAGATTAAATGAAAACAGATTAATCCTCTCCTACCATCATATCCCCTCCTAGGGGTGGAGAAAATACCGAAAATACTGATATACCGCACTTACCTTACCAAAACATATCGATTTTATCAAAAATTTTGGTACGATATTGGTATGAAAATATAAAAAAATTAAGATAATCGAAAAAAATTTCGATATCTGAAAAAAAATAGGTATACTGAAAATTTTCCCGGGATATTTTGTATATATCTTGATATTTCGATGACGGTATTGGTATGTAATATTGACATACCGAAAATTTCGATATACTGAATTTTCGATACGACAACGGTATGTCATTTTTCGGTTTCGGAAATTTCGGTACGGTAACGGTATATCGATAAAAATTTTGGTATGCCGTACCGTCCACCCCTATCCCCTCCTACCTCACTTAATCCGAAAAATGAAAACAAATTAAATGAAATTGATACATCTTCTTGCCCCAAAATTTGGTCAAAGCGTGAAACTCTTCGAAAAGAAAAAAAAAAAAAAACTATTCCTAGTGCCGTCGCCTCCTCCACCAACACTAAGTCGTCGCTGCCGCCAACTCTTCCACCATGGCACTAAGCCGTCGCCGTCGCCGCCGCCAACTCTTCCACCACGACACTAAGCCGTCGCCTCCTCCACCAAGGCACCAAGCCGTCGACGGCGGCACTGAGAATCATCCCTATGCCTTAAATACCGTATAGCTTGTAGCAATGATATGCTCATTAGTTTCAGTACAGATGCAAGAAGGTATAGATGCTGCAGAGTTGTAGCCTCATTTGGTCGTACTGCGTTATCATCATAGCTTACAGAAGCTTTGAGAATCAAGCAGCGGCAAAAATCTCTTCTGTACATGATTAAATGGCACAAACAGTAAAATATGTCAAAAAAAAAAAAAAGATAACAATAAAAAACTAAATTATTCGCAACCCTAACACAGAAGATTGCGGCGGTACTGGTGGTGGAGATAGCGGCAGATTATCAATTTTTTTTTCAGTTCTTAACTCAAGAGGAAGAAGAACAATTTTTATAAAATAATTTGTTCTGTTCTGTTGTGTTTTTTTTTACTCACTAGGAAAAAGAATGAAATAACTCACGAGGAAGAAGAATGATATATCTTTAAAAAAAAAGAATGAAATATATATTTTTTTTTTATAAAAAATGTTATAAGGACAAATTTATAAATTGATAATTGTATATTTTAAATTATTTAATTTATTATAACAGTACAATAGTATGACATAATTTGACATATAGTAAGATGCAGTACGATGGTCAGTACGACACATAGTACAACAGGTTGCAGGTCATTAAATTTACCTTTGAATTTCAAATTTAATAGCTCAAATTAACTGACTATTATTAATTAGTACGACACTCTGACTGACGTAAGAAACACACAAAACAGTAATACAAATTGTTATGAACAGTAAAAAAATTTAAAATAAAATTATAAGACAAACGGAGTGTTACTGTGTCAGTAATGGAGTATTATATTCCAACGTCAAATGAGTTTTTTAGAAATTTAATTGAACAGTGCATGACACTTTTTTTTTTAAAAAAAATTGATAAATTAAACTATAAAAAGAAAATAGAATCTTTGTTTGCAAGCACTACGTGTCGCTATTAAACATTGGAGGCGTAAAAGGACAAAATATATAAAAATGATTGTTGTTTAAAACAGTATTTGTCGAATCCAACAGGTTATAAAACCTAATTTGCCATTTTGGTGAACAGTTCAATTAATTCAGTCGATAATCCTGTCGATTTGAATATATCGGGATATTTGTGTACACCGATTATATGTCAGTCTACATGCAATGTCATGTAATAATATCTATTTTCACATTTATCACTATAAATATTTTCAAATTTTTTAAGATTTGATTATATATTTTATACCATAATTTTAATATTCTTTTCCAAATAGTATAATTCTAATCAATATCCCAAAAATTAAGACACGATGTTAATCATAATTTTTACAAGACAAATATTTGTATGCACCATTTGCACCAATTTAGAATTGAAGCAATTGATTTTTTTTACCTGGCCCGGACCCAACCCGACCCGACCCAAACCCGGTTCGAGTGGTTCATGGTTCACCCGACCAAAATGGTTCATAGTTTAAGGTTTAGGGTTCATGATTTAAGGTTCATGATTCATCCAAATTAATTAAAATTGAATCAAATTGGTGCAATTGGTGCATAAAAACATCACTCTCACAATCTTTCATTATCTTCCATTTCATCTTGATCTATTGAAGTAATACTTGCTCAAGTTGAGTTCAAGCAATAGTAGTTTATCAGTTCCTACAGAAATAATGCAAAATAAAAAATTTGAGAAGGAATTATGCACAACATTTTCACAGTACACCACTATTATCATTGTTGGTAAGGATCAATATTTTAATAGTAAACTGTTAATTCTTACCAACAATAGTAATAGTGGTGTATAGTGAAAGTGATGCACACAATAATTTGCTAAAAAATTTATGTCGTTTTGAGAAAATTCTTGAAGTGATGACGTTTAGTGTCAATCTTAATTTTCGAGCGTGAATGAAATAGAAAGACAAAAACTCATATGAGACGGTCTCATGCATGAGACGGGGTACAACCTTGCACAAATCACATACACCCCTCCCAAAGTGTTAAAGTGTTAATGTCTAACTTATGCCCGTCTCACCATGAGACGGTCTCATGCAAGTGTGCCTCAAATAGAAATAATGATTAGAATTATACTTATTTGGAAAAGAATATTAGATTTATGGTATAAAAAATATAATCAAATATTAGAAAATCTAAAAAATATTTATAGTGATAAATGTAAAATTAGAGAGTTTATTGCACTTTTGGTCCCACAGGACACGCCTCCTCACACTTTTGGTCCCCAAAGCCAAAAATTTTGACACTTTTGGTCCCAAAGTTTTTTGACACTTTTTGGTCCCACAGACGCGCGATTTGGGACCAAAAAGTGTCAAAAATTTCGCTTGACTTTGGGACCAAAAAGTTTCAGTTTTGGGACCAAAAGTGTAAGCTTTGGGACCAAAAGCGTGAGGAGGCGTATCCCGTGGGACCAAAAGTGTAAAAAACTCAAAATTAAATATTATTACGTGGCATTGCCATGTAAGCTGCCACATTGATGGTGAACACAAATATAGTGCCCACTGGTGAGCTCTATATCATTCTCCTGGTGAATATATATACACTAGCTATGTCAATCACTCTCAAGTATGCTTGTTGTAAATATAATTTTAAAAAAAACATAATTTTTCAACAAAATGTAGATTTAGAAATATGATTTTTAAAGGAAATGAATAATGACTAATAATTTCAAGAGTAATTGTAATTTTCTAAATTTTTTATAATTGAATAAAACTCATGTGAACCAAATTTATAAATGAACTCTGTCACTATTATATATAAAAACTATCATTATTATGTGTAAAAACTATCATTGTTATGTATAAAACTTTTCACTATTTAAAAATATAAAATATTTTTTAAACAATGATTATTTTTGTGCTTAACAGTGATAAAAAATCGAGTTCACGGTGAACTCGGACTCACACAAGTTTTTATGTTTATAATTTAGCTAGTAAATACATAAAAATAAACACACATTCATGACAAAAACTTGGGTAGACCTGGTTCATACCATGAACCCGGGTCAAACTTGACCCATTCTCATAAAATTGGTCAAATATAAACAATGCAAGCCAATTTCAATTTCAGCTACTTCTTTTCCACGCTCATTTCCTTCTCTCCAATCTCTCACCCTTTCACGCGAAATCGCCGCACTTTCTGCTACTCCACACGAACGGCTCCACTCTCTGCGACTCCTTACTCGAAACTGCTCCACTCTTTGCCACTCTCACGCGTGACGGCGATGGAGACGGTGACTCCTCACGCGACGGTGATGGAGATGGTGACTCCTCACACGACGGCGATGGAGACGACGACTCCTCTGCGACGTGATGAATACGGCGCTTCCGCGACGATGCCTCCGCGACGACGGTTCGTATTTGTCATTTTTTTTTTGAAACAGTGAGAGTTTTTGTGAACAGAAGTGAGAGTTTTAATTAATAACGATGAGAGTTTTACATAGCAACAGTGAGAGTTTTGGTGAACAAAAGTGAGAGTTTTACTTAGCAACAGTGAGAGTTTTACTTAATAACAGTGAGAGTTTTACATAGCAACAGTGATAGTTTTTGTGAACAAAAGTGAGAGTGTTACTTAGTAACAATGAGAGTTTTACTTAATAATAGTGAGAGCTTCACATAGCAACAGTGAGAGTTTTTGTGAACAAAACTGAGAGTTAATTTGAATAACAATGAGAGTTTTTATGAATAAAAGTGAGAATTTTTCTGAATAACAGTGAAAGTTTTTCTGAGTATTAGTTATAGTTTTCATGCGTAACAGTTATAGTTTTATTGAATATCAGTGATAGTTTTTTTTCTTAACTGTGATAATTTTCATGCAAAAGTTCGATTCTTGTGCATTTGGATTTGTTATTCTCGAATTATTGACTAAATAAGAGCAGCCTACATATTTGATCAGAGTTGTGGGAATTACTAGTTGATTTGATGATCATCAAAGCAGTGAGAATCACCCCAGGCGACGGGTTGGCGAGAAAGAGATGTTGGTTGGCAGCAACGACGGGGAGGAGACAACTATTCCTTTAATTCCTTAATTGTGGGTCAAACATCACTTAATATGGGTCATATTGAATTAGAGTTCATGGTGAACTTGATTCACGGGAGTGTTACTCCACATTCGTTACCTTACATGCTATAATTAAATTCCAAACTTAAGTTAATTCACTTATCAAATTCATTTTTATTAGTTTTTTGCTAATTAACATGATTAAATTAAATTAAAATTAAACACGACATCACAAAATATACATCGAGTAAAATAGGAGTAAAAAAGTATTTATGTACACATACCATTACATGATAATATTGTATTAGGAGTAAAATAGTACATGTTTAAATTTTGACTCATCAACATTTACGTTTTTTGGCATGAAACGAAGATAAAAATAAAGAGAGATCAAACTTATCAATCCAAAGAAATTTACAATCTCACAAAATGTATATCATGAGATGTAGAAACTAATAATAATTTTAAATAAAAAATAAAATTATGAACTTAAAAATTAGTTTTCTAAAATAATAATAAGATTTAAAAAAAAAATACTTTCCAAATTAAAAGTGTTATTTTAACCTCCATAAGGACCACAGCCATAATAAGCAATAAGTTTCCGAGAATCGAAAAAACCTTCCACGATTTTCTTCGATTGGACCAACTCATCTTTACCTTTTCTATCTCTTTCATAAAAAAAAAATGCAAATGACACCATCTATTTCATATTTGTTGTTTCATTTCATATTGTATTGTATGAATGAATGACATGTAAAATAATAAAAAATATTTAGTGAATCATCATATTTAAAGTTTATGTGTAAAAAATCATCAAGATTGAACACAAAGTAGAATATAAATTGTGAAATAGAGAAATGAAACTGATAAAAAAGACCATCTTTTAACCCGTTTTCCATTTTCAATTTGAAACACACTTCCGTGAGACGATATCACGGTGTGACATGATATAATATAAATATTGATTTTTTAATATTTTAAGAGAGATAAATATTAATTTTTGTTAAGTATATCTCGTCTCATGCATGACCGTCTCATACGAGTTCTTGTCTTTTGAATACTTATACCGAATTTGGGGGGAAAAATCGCCTAAAAAGGGGTATTAGTGTACAAAGCTTTGTCACATGGAATAGGGGCCCATTTTTAATTCACGTGATGCTGCTTCCCATTAAAGACAATACTCAAAATGCAAAATAAGGAATAATATTTTCACTAAATTTTCAAAGCATAAATTCATCACATCTTTTTTGTGCTCTGATTCCACGTTTCCCTTTTCAACTCGGAAAAAAAGGGTAAGATTAACCGAAAAAAGAAGTGATAGTGCTTCATAGAGTTAATCATAGTGATGGATAAACTATTGAGGTTTTTTTTTTAAACAAAATTAATAAAATAATACTTCCGTGATTATACACGAAAATTATATTCTTATTATACATAAAAATTATTACTATTTAAAATATAAAATATTTTTATACAGTGATGCTAGATTTTATACACAATTTTAATAGAATTTGTATATAACTGTAATACTTTTTATACATAATTGAAATATTATAAAAATAGAGTTCACCATTAAATCGATTACAAACTAATTTTTGTGAAATTTAATTAATTTTTGAATTAAGATAAGATTTCAGATATGATGTACACTGGGACAAACCACTTGTATCATGCTCATTGCATTTGTCATCCTTCCACACTGCGTTACTATTATACTATATATATATTGATTGTCCTAGTTTTATTAATATTTAATTATTCTCATTGTTGAATGTTGGTAGGTTAGGAATTAAGAATTTGTGCTGCTGGGCGTCAGTATTCATCAGGTAAAAACACTCTTTCTGTATAATAAGCAATACATTGTAGTTATGTGTGTATATGCATACAACTGTTCATATAAGTGTATGTATAGGTGGGTTTTTGTGGTCCTTAATTCCAGTGGGCTCGAGTTGGTGTGACTTGATTTGTAAACTGTCGTTGAATCATGTGCTTTTAGCTCACTCCTCACACAATTTACATTCATAATACTTTAATAAATCTGGATATATATATATTTTTTTTACAGCTTAATTTCTTGGGGGCTTCTAGACTCTGTAGTTTATTCTGATTTAAGGGATAGCTTTATTTTGTGCTGTTTTTCCTTGTTTGTTCTTGCTTAATTTAGGGGTAAGTGATTTTTTGGGACCGCATAATGCTGACAAATGGGTTAGCTTCATTTTTTTGGAGCTTTTGTGATGAATGGATTTGATTTCTTGTTGCAATTCTCCCCTTTTTTTTAAAGAAGCTTTATCGCATTGTAGTTACAAAGTGTGAGTAGTATAAAAATGGCGTTGAGTCTTGAGATTCTGCCACATGGGGTTAGTGAGAAGTAGGAAAGTTTGGCTGTTTCTGCTTTTTTCTGGTTTGAAGTTAGATTAATAGTTGGTGTGATTTATTTGTTTTCTTTGAGCAAATAGGGGTGCCATTTTTGTATTACTGCATTGTCTTGTGCACTTAATTATAGGCTGTTTCAGAAATTCACCGTTGGAGCTCCATGGATCTTGGTTATGGAAAGTGTTGGAGCAGTCCAAAGGTTTGCTCAATTTTAGTTTATGTTGTTGAATCAGAGAGATATGTAGTTTAGATTAATGGGTTTTTTTGTTTGGGCATTTCAGAAGGATTCTTGGAAGGCAACTATGCTGTTAGCTTACCAGAGTCTTGGTGTAGTGTATGGTGACCTTAGTATTTCCCCTCTGTATGTATACAAGAGCACATTTGCAGAAGACATTCATCACTCCGAAACAAACGAGGAAATCTTCGGTGTTCTCTCTTTCGTTTTTTGGACTTTAACCCTTGTCCCTCTATGCAAATACGTCTTCATAGTTCTTCGAGCTGATGACAATGGAGAA
Organism: Stenogyne calaminthoides; assembly: GCA_037126765.1. Lineage (NCBI taxonomy): Eukaryota > Viridiplantae > Streptophyta > Magnoliopsida > Lamiales > Lamiaceae > Stenogyne > Stenogyne calaminthoides. The sequence continues at coordinate 14,768,466 of JBBCBC010000004.1, forward strand.
GGTAAGGTCTCTGGATGAACAAATTACTTCCCAATGGTATTAGTTGTTTTACTTAAAGGTATTAGTTGTTTCCACCGAACAGTATTCGTTGTGCAACTGGAAAAAATTACTTCCCAATCCCAGTATTGAATTTAGTCAATTTACTCACAACTCAAGTGCTTTTTAAAGGGTATTAGTTGTTTTCACTGAACTGTGCACCCAAGTGTTGCTCATGAATTGAAGCTTAACTTGGATGGTTGCAGGTGGTACATTTGCTCTGTACACCCTGATATGCAGGCACGCTAGGGTTAGCCTTCTCCCTAACCGTCAAATTGCCGATGAAGCTCTCTCCACGTACAAACTCGAGCCCCCTCCCCCCTCGAAAAATAGCTCGAGAGTCAAGTTGGTGCTCGAGAAGCACAAGTCCTTGCACATTGCTTTACTACTTTTGGTTCTATTAGGCACTTGTATGGTCATTGGAGATGGTCTTCTCACTCCTGCAATATCTGGTACAGTTATTTATCACCCGTTTCGTATTAGTAATCTCATAAGGTGTGATAGATAACAACCTTCAATCATATCCTTCAGTTTTTGCTGCTGTTTCTGGGCTCGAGTTATCAATGTCTAAGGATCATCACCAATGTAAGCTTCTTCAATCTATTTTACATAAAATTAAATGTATCCGCATGAAAAATCAACGTTTGGCTAAATGTGGATACCTAATTATGACCGGATAATACAGTTCGATTCGTTGGATTTGATTGCTAAAAATAATAATGATAAATAACTGACCTGTTTGTTTCTTGATATTGATGTTTGCTTGAAGCCATTTACATCTTCGTTTCTGCAGACGCTGTGATTCCAATTACTTGCTTCATATTAGTGTGCCTATTTGCTTTGCAACACTATGGGACCCACCGCATCGGTTTCTTTTTTGCACCGATAGTGTTCACTTGGCTGTTATGCATAAGTGCACTTGGCCTCTATAATATTTTCCACTGGAATCCGCACGTGTATCAAGCACTTTCCCCAACTTACATGATTCGGTTTTTGAAGAAGACTAGAAAAGGCGGATGGATGTCTTTGGGTGGAATTCTTTTGTGCATAACAGGTTCATTCTTTCACATATTTTGGACAATTTCTGATTCCACGTATCATGATTGTTTGTTACATTACCATATTATCGTTCCCTTTAGATGTAAGCAGTAACTATATATTACTGCCTAGATATATTTGATTACTTAATATAGGCCACTTTCTAGTGTTCTGATCATAACAAATATATTCAGAAGTAGGCAAAATAACTGGTTTGCATTTTGTTGTATCTTTTAACAGTATTAGTTGTTTCATTAAACAGTATTAGTTGCTTTATAATAAAGAGATAACTGCAAACCAATTACACGGTAAACTGTTTTACATAAGACCAAACTCAAAGTAATTAAGTATCATTAGGTATCACTTACACATGATGGAATCTTCCCTTTAAAAACTTGTGCAAAGTCAATCAATTTCTGTGTTGCAGGCTCCGAAGCGATGTTTGCTGATCTGGGCCATTTTTCATATGCAGCAATTCAAGTGAGTAAACAAAACGTCACTTTGGCTTAAATTTTGATTTAATTTATTTAATTTATTAGGACTTTCCTTATTTCAAGATTATATATTTCATGGCACTCCATGCTCTGCTGCAGATAGCTTTCACGTTTATGGTTTATCCGGCCCTAACATTGGCGTACATGGGTCAAGCCGCTTACCTGTCAAAGCATCATCATACAATTCATAAGATAGGCTTTTACGTCTCGGTTCCAGGTATGATTTTCCACTATTCAAAATTTTAGGGAGAAATCTTCAGAATTGGAGCTGAAAGTGTATTATTTCATCACTACTGAAATATATCTTGCTTCAATAAAGAACATTTGGGGTATACGACATAATATGGCGTGTGTATTGTGATATTGTGCAACAGAAACTGTAAGATGGCCAGTACTTGTAGTGGCAATACTAGCTTCGGTTGTGGGGAGTCAAGCAATCATCAGTGGAACTTTCTCTATAATCAATCAGAGTCAATCACTTGGTTGCTTTCCTAGGGTCAAGGTTATTCACACGAACGAAAAGATACACGGTCAGATTTACATACCTGAGATCAACTGGATGCTCATGATCCTCTGCATTGCAGTAACGATCGGATTTAGAGACATAAAACACATGGGAAATGCATCAGGTATTAGTTGTTTTACTAAAAGGTATTAGTTGTTTTACCAAAAGGTATTACTTGGTCATATTAGCTGTTTAAACAGTCATTGAACAATATTTAGTTGAGCACTCATGATTGGAAGTCTCTCTATGTGTTTATTTTGGGATGACCGATCTAAATTACGCTCGTCTTGATTAACACACACTTGAATTTGCTTGTTTTGGTGTCAATTTTGCAGGATTAGCAGTGATGGCAGTAATGCTGGTGACCACTTGCCTCACTTCATTAGTGATCATTCTTTGTTGGCACAAACCTCCACTTGTTGCCTTATGTTTTCTCCTCTTTTTTGGATCCATTGAACTCCTATACTTCTCTGCTTCCCTCATCAAATTCCTCGAAGGTGCATGGCTTCCCATCCTACTCGCCCTCTTCCTCGTCACTGTGATGTTCGTCTGGCACTACGCCACTATAAAGAAATACGAATACGACCTCCATAACAAAGTTTCACTCGAATGGCTACTAGCCTTGGGTCCCACCTTAGGCATTGTTCGTGTCCCAGGTATCGGTCTCGTTTTCACCGATCTCACCTCCGGTATTCCCGCCAACTTCTCCCGTTTCGTAACCAATCTCCCGGCCTTCCATCGCATACTCGTCTTCGTCTGCATAAAGTCGGTGCCTGTCCCTTTCGTACCCCCGGCCGAGCGGTACCTCATCGGCCGCGTGGGCCCCGCTAATCACCGCTCATACCGGTGCATCATCCGGTACGGGTACCGGGACGTTCACCAGGATGTCGACTCGTTCGAGTCCCAACTCGTTAGTCGGCTCGCGGACTTTATCCGCTACGACTGGTGCAGGGCACGGGGCATCATCGTCGATATAGTCAGCAATGAGGATGATGGTGCATCATCATCAAATGAGTGTAGATTGTCTGTGATAGGGATGGTGGGCCCACCGGCTATCGAGGTGGAGGACAGTGGCCCCACGAGTGTTTCGGTTGGATTTCCGACAGTAGATAGTGTGACCGATGTTATTGAGATGGAGGCCGTCCCCAACGAAAGAAGGGTTCGGTTTGCAAGTAGGGATGATGATGAATTGGAAATGGAGGTGCGATTGGAGGAAGAGCTGCACGATTTATACGAAGCGCAGAAAGCAGGGACGGCGTTCATCCTAGGGCACTCGCACGTTCGGGCTAAACAAGGGTCATCGGTATTCAAGAGGTTGGCCATAAATTTGGGGTATAATTTCCTAAGAAGAAACTGTAGAGGGGCAGATGTGTCTTTAAAGGTGCCTCCAGCATCTCTACTTGAGGTTGGCATGGTTTATATTGTGTAACAACAAATGAAATGAAATGGTTTAATCAAGAAATGCCAGATTTTGTTTGCAAATAAGAGTTTTTAGTTTTGATCTTCTTGTATAGTTACATATCTTCTTTTCTGCAATTGTTGCTTTAGGCCTCGTTTGATAGCTAAGATTATCAAGTTATCAGGGCTATATCGTGGGCTCAGGCCCCGTTTGATAGCTAAGTTTTTTAATAATGAAGGCCCAAGATTCGGTCCAAGCCCGCGTCAAATTACTGTTGCGCTTTGGCCGAATAACCTCACCACATTCGGTTTGATATGAAATCTGGGATGAATAGTAACACGTGTTTTTTAGTGAATTTCCAAAAATGCCCTTGCATATATAAAGTTGGGAAGTCTTTGATTTTTCAAAAATCTCATTTCACTTTCACTCTCTATCAGAGTGAGCCCTACCTGGTGTTCTTCAGGTACGAAAAACGAATCGCCACACACACCGAAAACCCTACTTGTTATTCTTCAATTTCTGCACCTATTTGGAGATCTAAACTTGTTTTGTTCTTCAATTTTTCAAATCTTTATTTCAAAATCCATGAGCCCACTTTCATTATCATCGGCACAAACAACGAATCGCCAAACACACTGAAACCTACTTGGTATTCTTCGATTTGTTACCCCTATTTTGTGATAATTTGTTTTGTTATTCGATTATCCATATCTCTCATTAGTTATTGGTGAGCGCGTTGACATTATCGTTGGGGCTAGACACGGAACCGCCAAATAACAAGAAACCCTAACCTAGTATTCTTCAATTTCTTCGACAACAAAGAATGTTTCGATCTGTTTATATCGTTGAATTTATGTTTGGCACACAATGATTTCTCGATCTCTATTCATTTGTAGAAATACCGCATAACAGACACAACCCATATGTAAGCTTAATAAACACGATATCCCTCGTAGAATTCAAGAAACCATCTGCTAGTGTTGTCGGAGCAGAATATAGAATAAACAAGGACAACGACAAAACATATACAGGGTAAGTATTATGATCAATTATGTCTGTTCAGACGATTGAGAAGGTAAGTACAGTCAAATCGACACCGAAACCCTTTTCAGACGAAGAAGAAGACACACTTATGTCTGTTCTCGATCTAGATCCCCCATCAAAGAAATAATGCAGGGGTATTCAGATAATTTTTAAAATAGAGAAGAGGTATGAAGGTCATTTCAAATGCAAAGTTATGGGCCAGTCGTGGGAGTCAAATTTCCTTACCAAACGATCGCATACATATAGGACACTATTCAAATCTGGGCCCGTCTTGCAATCGGCCCAATCGATTAAATAAAAAGTCAGGCCTATCAAACGGGGCCTTATCAAATTAGGGGGTTTGCCTTTGAACAGACTAATTGCGATATATAGGCCTAGAAATATTTTTTTTTATATATGCTATGTCTTGTATTCAATGTGCATTTCATAATATATTTTTGAAATTTGCAATTTGTTGCATTGAAATTCATAATTCGTTATATTGAAATGTGCAACTATGTTTTACAAATACGAGTTGTACGTTTCAGTGTAACAAGTCGCAAATTTTAATTCAACACTGTGCACAAGAGACTCACTCTTGCATACACACTTTAATATATGATTGAAAATTATTATGTGAATATTAATGGATATAAATCATATATTCTTGTTTTTGTGTATTATGACATACACACTTTAATATATGATTGAAAAATTATTATGTGAATATTAATGGATATAAATCATATATTCTTGTTTTTGTGTATTATGATATGGGCTTTTAAAATAATAATAAATTATTACTTATATCCTAATCAACCATCTCAATCGAGTACGAATTCTTCTAAAAAATGGAGCAGTATGCAGTCCATGGTGAAACAATTTTTTTTTTTTTATTAAATGGAGCAATATTTCAATTTTTTTTTTCGAACCCAGCAATATTTCAATTTGAAAAAGATAATTTGTTTTTTTAATTAATTGTATTAAAAGTATAAAGTGGTCAATTCTTAAACATAAACATGATTGAATATTAAATTTATAAAATATGTATTTAAAAAAAATATATTTCTTTAACTTTTAAAAAATTAATTTGTTTATTCATGTCGAAGTTATATGCAAAGCTAGATGATGCCCGGAGAAAAGCCCCTATAACATTGACTCATAGGAACTTTTAAGATACGTATACTATTAACAAAGTATAGTTAATTTCCTTGAATGAAATTACTAACTTTTTGGGAAATTTTTATATAAAATATTTTATGGAACAAAATAAGAAGCGCATAAATGCAACGTGAAAATTTCGCAGATTCTCTGTGGATCGAATCAGGTTAAATAATTTGTTAAGCAAAGACAAAACAGCAAACCTCGCTTCAAGATCTATGTTATTATAAGAGTAAACATGTGTTAATGTGCGTACATGTATGTGTTACTGTAAGAAGGATCCGTGAAACATGAACCACATGTTAGAAGGAGAAGCGCATAAACACGGGAGAAAAATTCATTGATCTTATGTTGGTCGAACAAGACAAACATGTGTTATTATAAGGACAAATAACACATACTTGTTATTTAAGTACATATGTTTGTCTGTAAAATATTGAAAATTATGTTTTATATATACACTCAAATGTGTTACCGTAAAAAAATATATATATGTTACTTCCCTCTATTTTCATCCGCTTCCCACACTATTTTTTATTTGCTCATTCTTCTAATTTTTGTCATCCCACCTTAAGTAAAACCTAAAAAACCAAGTAAAAATATTATTTTTCCTTCATTACATAATAATATATAATTTCAGTTACAATAAAGATATACTTGTTTTTATTGTACATAGTCTGGGAATGCATTTTTTGCCTTTACGCTATTTTTTGGGAAAGACTCGCTTGATACGATTTGATCCATACATAATCCGTGAATTTTTAACTCCCATTTGAACTAATATTTCAAAGAAAAGTCAAACTCTTTAACTCACTAAAATTTTTGACACTATGGGAAAAGAAAAATCAACTTAAAGATGGTATGATAAATAATAATAAATTCCTAATTTTAATAGCATCTTTTTTCGCAAAAAGAAAATTTCATTTTTCAACTACAAATTATTAAGTTAAAATATAATTTTGATAAATTTTTGAATTATGTGTCATATATTTTTTAAAATATTTATAAGGAAATTAAAGATTTTTTTTTTTGAAAGGAAAAAGGCACGCTGGAATCAGCCAGCACTGATAGAGACAAGGAAGTCCGGGGTGGACAACCAAGAAGAGTTACAATCATGACTAGTTTTCTAGTAATGAGCAAATTCGTGGGCAACTAAGTTGAAAGCCCGCTTCACCCAGAAAATTCCCAAATGGTCTTGATCATGTCTTGAATTTCTTCACAAATCGGCAAACAATCAGCCCGACACTGCTCTTCCCCTATGGCCTCCAGGATAACCTTTTGTGCGTCACCGATGATCGCGACTGGTTGAACTCCTAAGGTGATTGTGTGATAGAGGCATTCGCGAAGAGCAAGGAATTCCGAGACATGGGGGTCTCGAATTCCGGGGAAGTTGCGGCTCGCTCCAAGGATGAACTTCCCAGTTCGATCTTCAATATAAACACCAGCCCCCGAGTGCAAATGTTGCGTTGAGATGGATCCATCGAAGAAAACCTTTCATCTGGTGGATTGTTCCAAGAGTGAGAAAGAAGGGTTGTACTTGAGCGTTCAGGCCATCTGTTCGCATCTTTATAATCTCGCAGAGAGTGTGTGGCTAGAGCAATAATGGAGAAAGCATCAGTGATAACTCCTTCAAACAGAGCTTTATTTCTATGAAACCATAAGAAATAGGCAAGCATACCAAAGAGTTCTATGTCAAAGTGTCGGTGCAAAAGAAGTCTCATAAAATGTAGATGTGCTTCCCCGTCCAAGAGAGAAGAGATCACTGTCCAAAGCCCAGTTCGCACCCATATGTCAGAGACAAAGGTACAGCCAAAGAAAAGATGGAGTGCATTGCTATTACCTTCTTCACAAACTGCAAGAGTCATCCACCTCCACACCCCTTCGTCTGAGAGAGTTAGCGAAAGGAAGTGAATTTGTGCAGCATCTCCACAGGAAGAGAAGGACCTTCGGCGGGAGTTTGATTTTCCAGAGTTTCTTCCAATGATCCATCGGTTGGAGGTTTGCCTCGGTGATGTTCTGGCGTTGAGTAAGAAGAGTATGGTAGGCAGTTTTGACACTAAACTTACCCGAGAGATGGTGGCTCCATACCCATTTGTCCGGAGCATGCAAGTTTCTGAGGGGCATAGCGAGAACGAGCTGGGCCACGACTGGTGAGAGACAAGCATTGACCAGATCCTGATTCCAAGTCCTGCTATCGTGGTCGATCAACTCCGAGACTGTACTGTGATCCGAGAACCCGACGGGCTGGGCATTGAGCAAATCTGGAATTACATTCGGGATCCAGTTATCTTTGAAAATATAAGGAAATTAAAGATATATACATATACATGTATAAATAAACATACACATCCAATAAACGTTAAATACATATTTTAAAGTATTATTTTCATATAACTAATTCAATATCTCTACTATATATAAAGACAAACTTTTAAGAAAATCAAATCACTCTATTTCAAAATATTTCTAATCTCAATAACTCTAATTTTAAATTTAATCTCAATTGTATATTTATATTTTCTAATTTCTACCCTACATTACATGAGATATTATAAATTTTATAATACGATATGTTGATAATCAAATCCTAGAAAATATGCTAAAAACTTACACTCTTACAATACCATTATAACGGAGCCGGGTCCTCTCCCGTAACAATACCCTCAATTTCCTCCATTTCATAATATCTCCACCATTCATTATATTCAAGAGAGGAAAATGGGTCACGTCTCTCATTTTACTATTTAAATCACTTGTGGGTTCGATTATCCACACCCCCAACATTAGTAGATATACGCCTATATAAATGTTATACTACCTAATATACCCTTTCTAAAAAATTCTTTTTTTTGTTTTTTTTTTTCCGCTGCATCAATCCGCCTCCCTGTTCTCATGTCTCACTGCCCAAGCCCCCCGCCCCCACACCCTCCTCCCTCCCCCCCACCAAATTTTACAACAACAAAAAGGGTGAGAAACAAGTGGTAAGGTGCTCACAATTTTCTAATCTTCAACAAGAACAGCACCATTTTATTACCACCTCTGATCCTTCCAACCAGATTCAGGTAAAGCTGCGCGAATGTTTTCATCTTCTTCTTCTTTTTTTTTTTTTTTTTGGTAAACCAGTATCGATTTTTTTGTCCATTTCAACTGATTTTGCCCAAAAAATATGGCAATTTTCTATCTAATTTGACTAAGAAAAAATGGCAGCGTGAGATGACGGCGACAGACGGTTGCGTGACGGCTGGCAGCGGCAGGATAGTAACGAACAAGAGAAAAAAATCGTGGCTAGCATCAAATTTTTTGGATCTGCGAAAAATTGAGAAGATAATTTGCGAAAATTAATTTAGGGGAAGAGAGAATTGAGAACGACGAGACCAATCTTTTTACTAGAAAAATTTGAAAAAAAAAAAAGAAACAAAAATTGGTGCATCCGGCCGTGTCAGAGGAAAAGAGACGAGATGGAAGAAGAAAAGATAAGAGAGGGGTAAAATTGGGAGTTTAATATTAATGGGGTGTATCTCCCAATTATGGGGGTGGATAACCGGACCCAATCACTTTCCCTTCCTCCCTTGAATTTCTCCACCTCTTTCACCTCACCATGCCAGTTCAATTTTTCTGCTCATATTTTTCTTCTTTTACCATTGAAACTAGTGAAGTAAATTATTACTCTATCCTCGTAGCCTGAACGAAGAATCGAAACCGGAGAAGGATTGATTTTTGGTAATGAAATTCGATGAATTTGATGCTTTAAGTAACAGTTTTGAGGATTTTCGGCTGAGAGAAACGGCGAAATCGGCGTGGTTTGGGGGATTCGAAAATTCAGCACAATTTTCTGACCTTTCCCTTCAATGAATTTCCGGTGAGCACTAGTGAATTTCCGGTGAGACTCTTGATTGAATCGGCGCGTTGGAGAGACCGGGTGTTATAGAGGCTGTACAGAGGATTATTAAGCCATCAAATTAACGAACAAATAATCGAAGGAATTAACAGGTTCATAATCATAAGGCGGATGAATATGGTGGAATGGAGCGGTTTTCTGGGGGCGTGGGTTCTGAAGAAATTCCAGAGAGAGAAGGAAATTGATTAAAAATGATTTAATTAATTAGTAAAATGAGAGACGTGACCCATTTTCCTCCCTGGATTATAATGGATGGCGTCAAGGATGAAGTGAGAAAAACTCATGAGTCCCTCAAAAACTCCTGGCCCCGATGATTTTACGGCCCTCTTCTACCAAAATGTCTGGGATATTGTCGGTGATGAAGTCACAAAAGCTGTTCTGAATTTTCTCAACAATGGGGACGACTTGGCCTTTCAAAACTCTACTATCATATCCCTAATTCCAAAAGTCAAGGACCCAGTTATGGTAAGTGATTATAGACAGACCAACCTTTGTAATGTTTGCTATAAAATTGCTGCTCATGCTATCACCAACAGACTCAGAGGGATGCTGGGAAAAGTCATTATCCCTAATCAGAGTGCCTTTATTCTGGGTCGTCTCATCACTGATAATGTGCTCATTGGTTTTGAATGTATGCATTGGCTTCGACACTCCAAGAACAAAACTGGTTATGCGGCTCTCAAGCTCTATATGAGCAAAGCTTATGATCGTGTTGAGTGGAGCTATCTTAGAGCAATTATGAGCAAGATGGGCTTTGACCCCCGTTGGACTAATCTTATCATGCGATGTGTTTCCTCCGTCTCTTACTCCTTCAAAGTCAATGGTAGCATTGTGGGACACATCAAGCCCTCGAGAGGCCTTCGTCAAGGGGATCCTCTCTCCCCTTTCCTCTTTGTCATTTGCTCTCAGAGGCTCTCCTCTATCCTGACCTCGTATTCGAATGAGAATAAAATTGTTGGTGTTCAAGTTGCAAGAGGCAGTCCCATTATTTCTCACCTCTTCTTCGCCGATGATAGCCTTATTTTTTTCAAGAACACTAAGGAGATTTGTGAGAACGTCAAAAGATGCCTCAATTCTTATGAAAAAGCTTCCGGTCAGCTTATCAACTATGACAAGTCCGCCATTACCTTCAGTGATAAGACTCCTCATTCTGGCATTCAAACATCTAAAGATATCCTTAACCTCAGAATCTGTCAGGGTCACGAAATCTATCCTGGTCTCCCCACCTTTACCATTAAAAGCAAGAGACTTCAGTTTAGGTACATTCGAGATAGAGTGGCTAAGAAATTAGACAGTTGGAAAAATAAATTCTTTTCGGACGGGGGCAGAGAGGTTCTCATCAAAGCTATTATTCAACCCTTTCCGACTTATGCGATGTCTTGCTTTAGAATTTCTACTTCTATTTGCGGTAAAATCGAGAGCATGTGTGCTAAATTCTGGTGGGGTGCGAGATCGAATGAACGAAAAGTCCATTGGAAAGATTGAAAATCTCTTACTAAGCCCAAAGACGAGGGGGGCATGGGCTTCAGAGATCTGGTCAATTTCAATAAAACCCTCCTGGCCAAACAAATTTGGAGAATCATTTTCAACCCGGACTCTCTTGTGGCAAAAATCTTCAAGGCCCGGTATTTCAAACACACTGATATCATGGAAGCTTCTATTGGCTCTAACTCTTCGTATAGATGGAGATCCCTATGTTGGTTCAAAGACGTTCTTAACGCCGGACTCTTTTGGGAAAGTGGGGTCGGGGAAAATATCGAGCTCGTAAGGACGCTTGATTCCTGTGCCGCGCCAGGCGTATTTCTTCCAAAGTGTTTCCTATGATAGCAACAACCAAGTTGACAAATTCATTACGCCCTCAAAGCGTTGGGATGCCCAAAAAGCTTCAAGAAGTGTTTCTTCCTTTCGAGGTCGAAGCCATTAAGAGGGTCCCAATCTCTCGGAGTTCTTCGATTGATTCCGTGTTCTGGAAGTTTGAGAAAAAGGGGCTCTATTCTCAAAATCTGGGTATAAATTTAGATCTTGGGATGGGTCCTTCGAAGATGGTCTTTCTAGTGGCCCCTCTTCAAACCATTTCTCCAGGTGGTGGAAGAAAATTTGGAAACTGAACATTCCTCCGAAAGTCAAAATCTTTGTTTGGAAAATTTCTCATGACATCATCCCTACCAAGGCTAATCTTTATGCCCATCACATTCCTGGCGACTCCAGGTGCGCTCTTTGTGGTTTTCATTGGGCGGATACTAAACATGCTCTTTTCTTTTGTCAGGTTTCCAAACAAGCGTGGAAGAATACGAACTGGTGGCCTTTTCTTAAGAATGTCTTATTTGTCTCCATTCCTGATCTTCTTGTAGGCATTGCAGGAGGCCTCGATTGGTGGGGATTTGGAAGAATTCCGTCTCATGTCGTGGGGGATTTGGAAAGAGCGGTGCAACCTTCTCCATGAAAAAACTCAAAAGAACAAGTCCAGGGATGCCGCTAAAATTATCAATCCTGAATGGACTAGAGCTCACCTTGTTAACTATCGTGAGGCCAGAAATCGTCTGATCTTCCAACCCCCACGCACGGTTTCCAGTTCCAACAGGGTCGGCCAGGATTCCAACTTCTCCCTCCCCTTTATCTTGGTGGATGCTGCCTTTAATGATGAAAAATTTAAATTCGGAGTCGGTTTCGCTGCCTTTAATCACTATGGTAATATCATTGCAGCGGGTTATCATCGTATTAACCCCCCAGGCTCGGTGTTGACCGCTGAACTCCATGCCATTGACGAGGGAGTTTCATTGGGCTGCAAGCTTCACCTTCCTGGTTTCAACCTCCTCTCGGACTCGAAAGATGCTATTAACGCGGTGCGGGGAAGCTCTCAATACCTGGGAACGGAAGGTGACATCATCCATGATCTTCGCCTTAGAATTCAAGACCCTAAAGTGAAAGGGATCTCTCATGTTCCTCGCCAACTCAACACAATAGCCCACAATCTGGCGAAAATTGGCTCTCATTCTACCCACCTTCAAGATTGGGTTGGGGAAGATATTCCGTCCTGGATATCGACCAACTCTTGATTGTCCTTTTTGAGCTGGTGTTTTCCCTAAAAAAAATAAATAATGGATGGTGTCGATATTATGAAATGGAGGAAATTGAGGTTATTGTTACGGAAGTGGATCCGCTTCCCATTATAATTAATTTAAATAATATCAATAAAACAAGTTTTTTTAATTTCTGTGCCCAAATAGGGTTGCATGTTATCCCGAGATGAAGTGCACGTTATCCCGAGGCGAAAGGAGTATTATATAATTTTTTTTATAATCGTATATCATCAAGATGCTTAAATTTTTTGTTGCTTTGATGATTATCACTCTATTTCAAAATCTAACTAATCTCAATAACTCTAACTTTAAATTCAATCTCAACCGTACATTTATATATTTTTTAATCTCTATCTTACATTACATGAGATATTATATATTTTATAATAAGACATGATAATAACAAAATCCGAGAAGATTAAATTACAATTTTACAATCATGTAATGTAGGGTAGACAAAAGAAGATATATATTATATATTTTATAATAAAACATGTTAATAATCAAATCCTATATATAATCTATTTCAAAATTTCTACAAATTACAATTTTACAATCATTATTATTTCATTCTTTTTTTTGTTTACTAAAATTCTCAATTTTGTTTTGGCTTTGAAACATAATTATTCAGTGTATATCAACCTTATGATAGTTCATGTTGATTTATATGATTGCTGCACAATTTGTGTTGGTTTAATGATTTCTATTGTACGTAAATGGTCTAGTGAGATAATTATTCACCGTATATCAATCTTATACTTTATATTAATTAAATTAATTGCTATTATTTTACATCAAATAGTCTGGTGAGATAATTATTCACCGTATATCAATCTTATAGTTTATGTTGATTAAATTGATTGTTAATTATTATTTTACATCAAATGGCCTGGTGATATAATTATTCATCGTATATCAATCTTATAGTTCATGTTGATTAAATTGATTGCTACATAATTTGTGTTGGTTTAATTATTTCTTTTACAAGTATTACTTACTAAAATTGCAGATCTATTTTATTTAAGGTATACTATATGGTTTTCTTGATATATGTATTTGTTGGTCCCGGTGAAAAACCCATTTTAAGCAAATGACAAAGTATGCGCGTTTTTGCGAAGCTCATGTGGTTTGTTTTTGCTTAAACAAACATGACAAAGAACGATGCATATAAAAAAAGGGGGAAGGAGTGGTGATTCCAGTTTTTTTAAGCTTTTAAGCTGTATTTTTTTGCTTATAATCGAATGCATATGACAAGATAAGAACGAAAAGCAATAAAGAACACAATAATGTATAGTGGTTCGTGTAGACTCAAGATACTACATCCACTCTCCCTATTCCTGTGAAATTCCTTCAAACACTTCCTAAGGATCTTTTCGCACTACCTCCGTAGTTTACTAACCTTTCTACTTTGAGCTTTCACGACTACCTCTCAACCTTAGTTGTTTACTAACTCAAACGGACTTATCACCCTCTCTCGGACACTATTCACGCTCGTCTCTTAGATGTTTAACGAGTTCACACTCCTTTTCGAGGTTATAACTTATCACCCGCTTTCTCTGGATTGCTTAACAACTATATCACTTCACCACTAGTTATCTCTTATAAACGAGAATGGGGTTTTACCCAAAACCCAAAGTTTGGTGTTGTCTCCAACTATGGTGAGATTTTCCCTTACATTTGTTTCTAAGTCCCCTTGTGAGCCTCAAATGCTAAGGTTGGGAAAATTTCTCTAGCTTTGAGATACATGCGGGTTCTTTTGCTTAGATTCTAAGTTAAGACAAATAGAACACTCTTTGAATATATTTGTATATCTACAGACTTGTTTCTATGGTGGGAATGCTTGAATATAAAGCTCTTGGCTCTCAGAAAGATCTTTTGCATATTCTCCACACTTAATTTGATGGAAGATCCTCGACCTTTTTTATAAAGTGTGGATTTGAATGTTACCATTGAAAAGAATCACATTCAAATCCATACTATTCTTTTCAGAAGTTCTCAATTGATGAGTATGCAGATTTTTTTAGTGGCGTAATGGGAAGTTGTCCATCATCATATATCTCTCATTAGTCAAGACGCCACCGAATTCTAAGATTAAATATCTCAAAATCATATATTCCTTTGAAAAACAAGAAGCTTTATTTTGAATAAGCCTTCTAACATTCAACTACAAGATTATCTCTCACCAAGAAATGGGACATGAAGGTCAAAGCATTTCAAAAATATTGTTCTGGATCTGCAGGCTTAAAGCTCACGAAGTTCTTTTGATCGAAGAGGACAAAAAAGATGAAGACGAAAGCTGGCTAAAGCCTCAACGTCTAAATCATTTGCGTTTAAAGGAACCGAAAGAAATGGATCAAGGTCACCAACTCGTGGAAACATAATAAGTTAAAAAATTTAGACGCTCTCCGCTTATGGAAAAACTTGAAAAAATCAAATATTCAACTTGGTAAGTATCAAGATTCTATAAAGATTATCAACATAAATCTTGAATCCGATGATCGTCACAGAGATGAAAAGAAAAGAGATAACTTGAGAGAAGAGATATCTCGTGAGATGAAGTTGATTATCAAAAAGAAAAAAGACCTTTCCTACAGACAAAGAAGAAAAGGTTTCGTGGATCATGTGTTTAAAGCGGAGAAGCAGTAAAAAGGCAGACGGTCCTGTACTTGATTCTCGGGATTTGTTCATATTCCGGAATTGATGATTCCTCCGCCTACGAGGATTCTACCTCCAGATTCTCGGTCTTCATTTCTATGAGAATGAAGATCTGAGTTTCTTGAAACTTATGAGATTCTCGAAGATGGCTACGAGGACTCATCTGGGTAACCTCCAACCTTCGCTTTTGAGTCTTGACTGCAGATCTAGCAATCTTGATCAATGCGAGATCTATAGTCTCTAATCGAATATGCTACTATACATTGTGCATCGATAACATCCTGAACACTCTAAAACTGAATTCTGACTCATCTATCAAGATTATCCTGAACATGTCATACGCAGGGGTTTTGGGATCTAATCAAAATCTTCTTTATTAAATTCATTTCCCAACAATATTCCATACAAGACTCTTAATTTTTGTATTCGATACAAATGTTATATCTGATAAATAATGTCAAAGATGTGTATTAAATCACAAAAATATTATCGAAGGCAGCGTGCTCGGATTCAATCAAAACTTTTACAAAAAAATAGAAATCGAAAAGTTTATGTTACAAGGTGTATTTCAATGTTAATTATGTAATTTTGTAAGCATCTGTTGATGATATGATGTTTTTGAATATATTTACCCAACTATATTTAGTTACGCTTGATTATATGTTAAAATTAGCTTGAAAAATTACACATCTATTGTCAATAGAGATTGATCTTAATTAAATTAGTGTCTTCTTGAAACTTAATTACAGGAGAGAATTTTGTAATAATTAGTCAGGTAATTTGAAGTTATGCTTGAGATTTAATCTAATTCAAATTAATCAATAAAATTTTATTTCTATAAAAGTTCCACCAATTGAAATATAGTTATAACTTATACGTAAAATGATATGAATGTAAAAATTTTAATAACTACAATTAGATCTAATTCGTGAATGTTTTTCAAAGAATCAGAGAAAACGTTCATTATAACAACCTTTTCAAAATTATAGTATCTGACGATTTATCATTTTCGAATCGTAAAACGTGCATATTGCATTTATAAAATATTAAAAATTTAAAAAACATGACTAGAGTTGAATTAAAATAATAAAACTCATATTTTTTAAATATTTAATTTAAAAATAATATATTTTTTTTTATTTCATACCTCGTACTACGCAGGACTACATTCTAGTAGTTATTATGCTTAGATTAAAATTAAATTTAGTGATGACACTAGCTTCATATAGTTTATTAGATATAATTAATTTTTTAATAAATAAAGAATTTATTTGATGGTATTGTTGTACATGATTAAATATTGAAAAGATAAATTTGTGTCCAAAATATATCTCTCTCTCACATCTTGTCAAGGCTACTGTCTATTTCTCCGACTAAATATTTTCTTTGCGGTTTGGAAATACTAGTGGAAACTTTTTTCTTTTTTTTTTCGTTTTGGAAATACTAGTAGAATTTATTGGCATACTATTCATTAGCCCATTTCATTGTCAGGGACAATAAACTTTGGCCCATTTCATTTATAAGAAAGTGATTGAAGACGAGGATTGAGGGCTATAGGCGCAAGGCGTGTTTGATAGGTTATTTGTTTCTTTGAAACTATAGTTAAAAATCCCAACAAACTGATTTAGCTCATGTGGTTAGAGCACCACTACTCAGACAAAAAAGTCATGGGTTCGAGATATGTTGTCCCCCATTTAATGGGATTTAAGTGAGATTTTTCCACTCTTCTTGGGTATTCTCTCAAGGGGACAAGAACCTTGGTTTATTTTACCCATCGACATAATCTAGAGACTTTATGAGTTTGTTTGTTGCGAGGTATTCTTTTCAGCCTCTGGAGAAAGAAAATTGCACTACCAAATGATAGCAAAGAGGTTTAAAGAAAGATGTAAGCACGATAAAAGAAAGATCATCTAAGAATTATGCAGACTCCCTTTGTGGTGGTTGATTGTTCAACTGTCTTTTTAAGAAGATCGAAATATATGTCTTCTGACGTAAAGTGGATAATGCCTTAGTTTAGCAGAAACTTAAGTCATTAAACCAAACGATTCACAAGATTAAATCTGATGTCTTACATGATAAAAAAAAGAAATCTTGAGAAATCCCTGTGGTGGTTGTTTTAAGCGAGTCTAAGTAAACAAGGACCTCGAGATTAGCAAGACAAAATATATAAAAGATTGCCTATAATAATATACGGCGTGAAGTGGATAATGCCTTAGTCCGGCGGGGCTTAGTTAAATGTCTTAGACGGTGATATCTCATATCCGTTTTGGTTCGCTTCCTTTTGGTTTAAGCGAAATTTGCGTCATCCTCCTCCGTTTTCGACTTCTTGGTTCGTTTTTGCAAGTTCTCTCGAGTTAGCTCTCGAAGCTAGAGAAGAGAGATTTGTTGTTCTAGTTGAGTTGTACTCTTTGTAAAAAAAAAAAAAAAACTATAGTTAAAAATCTCTAACATATCTTTAAACTAGTTTTGTGCCGCGTTATACAGTTCTTTAATTAAAACGTACAACATTCCCAATAAATAATATATTTAATAATTAAAAATATAAATATATGTATAAATGTTCTAAACATGAATTAATATTTACTTAAGATGTATATTAATAAATTTGCTTAAACCATGAAATAAAATTATTATGTTAAATATTATTTATCTCTTTTAATATGAAATTAAAACATGCAAATCAAAATAAAATAAATCGATTAAGAAAAAAATTATAAGGAAATTTTTTTTGAAAAAAGATTAATATATTAATTAATATATAATAATGAGAAAAAATAAAAGTGAATGAATTATAATATAAAATAATTTTATTACACAAAATATATTAAGATCTACATAAGAGCAATTATAAAATAAAATAAATTACTAAAATTAATAATTAAATATTATTAATATTAGTATAAAATACATTTAGATTGAATATTTTATTTATATTAAATGAAGTCAAATAAAAATTAACTAAAGAAAGATGAATGAATAATATATAAAGTTAAATAAATAAAATTTAAAGTAATAAATATTAATTACACATTTTATAACATTCACACATACTTTAATTACCTAAATAATTAGAAACTAATTATATTGTGACATGTCATCATTATATATAAATCAAAATCATTATTTAATTTTCACATAATTCTCACTTCTTAATTAGACGACACATCATCGAAATGCACAATAATGTGACATGTAAGTAGTTGAGATTCCATATCAGTGGGATTGAGGGATGTTTAAAAAATTAATGTATGATAAAATGTTAGATACAAAATAAAGATTAGTACAAAAAGTCAGTGCTCAATAAAATAAATATTCAACATATTTAAAACTTTATAAATTGGCTTGGTTCAAACTTTAATTATTTTAATTTTTTTATTAAACCACATATTAAAATGTCACATATTAACTACAAACCAATAGAAATATAACATAACCAGTGGCGGTTCTAGGATTAAAATTTTGGGGATACTAAATTTTTAAGAGAATTTTAGGGTTACATTTGAGTACTTATTCCTAATTATACATAATAAAATACAATTTTAAAATTTTAACATAAGGTATACAAGGGGATACACTTCATTTTGGGGGTACAATTGTACCACCATGTACCCCCCAAATCCGCCACTGAACATAACATATCAATATAATAAAAAATGACATTAAAAGCAATAAAAGTAACATATCGTATACCGACTACATCAAATCTGCAAGCTCGGAATTCCCTGCCAGCCCATGCAAATCCCAATTGTGTTTTTTGCAATAACACTCCGGAAACGGTAGTTCATGTTCTCTTTGAATGCAATTACGCTTATCGTTTCTGGATGAGATGCATTGAGTGGCTGGGGTTGCAATAACCCAGCGATGAATCTACTCCTCTTTAGTAGATTGATCAAAGGGAAGGAAGGGAAAAAAATAGCGGTTTGAGAGTGGACGTGTGCGGTGTGGCTTTTGTGGAAAAAAAGAAATGCTGTTATTTTTCGTCAGGATTCATTGAACAACGAGGATATGGTGGAGGAACTCAAAGCTCGCCTCTGGAGCTGGTAAGTCTCCAAAGGGTACAAGGAATCGTCTATGTCTTATTCGGACTGGGTGAATAAACCGTGTATATTGAAAAAATAAGTGTTTGTGGTCTTAGCTTGTCTTGGTGGTAGATTTCTTCTGTTGTTGTTTCTGTTGGTCTGGAAGAATGACTTTGTAAACTATGTTGAAGGGTATTTCTTATACCCCTGAGCAATAAATTTTTTTCCAACCAAAAAAAATAAAAAGTGGCATTTCATTAAAACCTCAAAATGACATATTATTTAAATTAATCACAAGATGATACATAAAAAAAATCTCTATTAATATATAGGAGGTTTTAATATGATTTAGGTCAAATCATTAATTTTAGCATATATTTCTTAAGTTTTTATCAAATTTAACATATAATTTTTTTTTTACTTAAATCAATTTATACTCTTACTTTCAATTTATATTTATAAATATTTTTCGCTCAAATTCCGACGAGAAGCGTCCTATGTGGACCACCGGATTGCTATGATGTTGGCTGATTTGACATAACAAATGTGGTAATTGGTCAATTTTAGCTCATATTTTTCATTTATTAACAATTTTAGCATATATTATTTTTTAATTAAAAAAATACCTTACTCTTTAAATATAATCCAATAAATATTACTTTCTCCATCCCGCACTCGATTGATCATTTATTGTTTGCGTGATATATAATGTAAGAATTATGTATTAGTGTTTGAGGGGATAACATGATTTTCAATTGAGCGTATTGTATTCTTTTTTACTTTATTATTAAAGTAGGATAAAATAATCTTTACTATGTGTAAATTAATTATATGAAATGCTAAGAGGATATAATTGTTAAAAGTAATGTTGTTTTATTGTCATCCATGAAAGGAGAAAATAAGTATGAAACATGCCAAAATAGAAGATGAAAAATGAGCAGCGACAGAGAGAGTTCTAGTTTAAAAAAACTAGTATTGCACCCGTGCTATCGCACTGTCATTTTTGTAACATGTTTAAATTATAAAATATTATTTTTTATTTTTTATAAAATATTAAATAAACATTATAAAATTTTATATTGTCTAATTTTATGTTTATAATAATATAAATTTTAAACCAAAGTAATGTTTTTAAAAAAATATTTAAATTTATTAATAACAATATTGATTTGTTAAAAGAAAAACGTTTATACTTCAGATCTTTAATTTTAGACATTACAATATGTATAAGTTTTAATGTTTTAATGTTGTTATGTATCTATTAAAGTATATATATTTGAGGAATATTTAATTTTTTTTAATAATTAAATATAAACTTTTATTTAAAAAGTATATGTAATTTGCCATAATCTTTTCTATTAAACTTTAAGAAATTTACAAAACATAATTCGTAAGTACATTGTTATAAATAGTGACAAAAATATATATACTTATGTATATAAGTTATCTAATATTTTCATGTTGGGCATAATATTAAAAAAAATTATATCGTCATATGTAGTGTTACATAAACTATAATAATTTATTTATATATAATAATAATTTACTTTAACTAAATCTTGATAATATTTTTCGTATTAGATCATTGATCAGACTTTATATGACATTGATAAAATCTACAAATTATTGAGATTTGATAAATTTTACATTTCAAAAATTGTTGGAATTTAGAGACACGTAAACACGTAATACATGCACGGCGGAATTAAAGTTCACCAACAATGAACACGTAATTGCATAATTGAATACATATAAACATAAAGAGAAATCTTACAGTAAATCGTACGCATATTTCTCTACTATGGTATCCACGTAATTTTTGTTCACGGACTTGCACAGATTTGCCAGCGTTGAATATGAGACGGAATTTGCTAGGAAAATTTCTATTCTAGATTTTATGGAGAAATATGAACAACGTTATTATGGATTCCCAAGAGCTCATATATATAGGAGAGACCCAGCTTAAATCTTAAGCTAAGGGAAATAAAATCCCTAATTTTTATTTAAATAAATCTCTAAGATTTATTTCCCACATTTAAAATCTCTACGGATTTGATTCCATATATATTAAATCCTACAATAATATTCCATATATTATTATTGGGAATTCTTATTTAATTAAATCCAATTTAATTAAATATTAATAATAATTAATTCCAAATTAATCTATTATTAATTAATTCTCCATAAATTAAATATTAAATCCAATTTAACATTTAATCAACCAACTATAATCCGTAAAATTAACTACTTGTTGTGTGACCCATAGGCCCTCTCATATCGAGCGATTAATCAAACTAATGTGGTCTTAATTGAACCCTAGATAATAAATCAGACATTCTCAATATATGAGGTACGTTGCGAGAAACGTGCAACTACCTGTAACTGAAACATGGGCTATTACGATTTCCTCCTTTCATTAGCGAATACTCGATTAAGTCTTGAACATGATGAAGTGTCTATTCAAATAACTTAATCATATTATCTCTAATCACTAATTGATCATGTATGTCACACTTAGCCACAAAGTCTAAGTTGGCGTGCATCAACAAATGACTTTGATCCAATTATGACGAGAAAAGATGAGTATTCTCTCTAAATCCACTTTGAGGATGAATCCTATTCTTGGCTCAACTACCACGCACACGCACTTGAACAACGTGATGAACCCAATCAAATGTCTTATCTACCCATTCATCATCATGGTCCATCCCACACATGTAAAAAGTGACATTTCATATTGACCTCAAAATGTTTAAAATTATCGCAAGATGATACCCAAAAAAAATCTCAATACGTTTAGAGACACATAGTGGAAATACATCAAACGGTTTCTGGGATGGGTATACCAATACCCTCTAAGGTATTTGTGCATCCATCATGAGATATCTAGTATCTCTTAGTAAGTGAGATCTTACTACACTCTCTAAGAGTATGATCGGATCGCACACCAATCTCCATTGATCATCAATATCCCATTCTTGATGATCCTTGATCGGGGCCATTTGAGAATCATGCTTAAGTCATCTGAGTTCTCACAACCTCAATGACAACAATGACTCATGGGAACACTTGCATGAATAAATGCAAACAATCAAACATAATATTCAAACGAGTGTATTGTCATACATTAATATTAAGTGAACTATAATATTAAATCAAACTCAATATCATCGAAAATGTATTATGTCCTTACAATAGATTGTCTCTGGGACACTAACACTAACAATCTCCCACTTGGACTAGAGTCAATCACCTACATGTCTAACCCTTTATTACCATCAAATGTCTAATGTGTGTACATGAACACTTTTTTAATGTTATGGTGAAAAGATCTACCAAATTAAATATGTGGGAATACATTTTAATTCTATTTCTCCTATCGTTATGATCCATCGAATCAAATGATAAGCCTGGCTTTTATCTTGTCGATCTCGATTCCTTTTATTTTTTAATCGCACCATGTTGTCTCAATACAAGTTTATTATTTACAACCGGCAATTTATTTTAACTAAATCTTATAATATTTTTTCGATTAGATCATTGATCAACTTTATATTACCCTTATTTAATTCTCTTAAGAACCGTAAAATCGCATAACCTTCTTGAGGCTTCGAACAATGAACAAATTGAATGTACTCAACTTCTTGTTGAATCTCATGGCATCCTTTTAAGGACGCATAGAACTATTCCAACCGACCGCCTCATTATTGAGATTGGAAAATATTTAACGCAATTAAATTTGTAATCATCATATAGTATCGGATTGAAACTTTAAGGTCGCTTAGCGGAAATCCCTACTAGTTCTTTCCAAATAAATTGTTTATTTCCCACATATACAATATTAAACATTCTTTAGTTTAAATCCTACGAGATATTCCATATATTATTATGGTTCTTATTTAATTAAATCCAATTTAATTAAATGAAAACTCATTCCAAATAAATAAATTTTATTACATAAATTAAATATCTACCAATTATGTTGATAAACTACTTGTTGTGTATAAGTGAGGCCACGTTTGGCCTAGTGCAAGTCAATGCGCATATGATTGAATCCAATTGCATATGCATATTGAGACATCTTTCATGTGCTTGATATCGAATTGTTCATTAGAAGGACAATCATTCTTTGACAAATATGAGCATTTTATCCCATGATTTGCTTCTATAATAGAGACCCTCTCTTAGAATTCTCTATCGCAAAAAGATCAACTTCAACACCTTGTCTACATAAGTGGATCGCTGATGTCAAACAACATCCTCTTGGATCTATCAATGTGGATCTTGATCCCTAGGATGTAGCAGGCTTCACCAAGACCCTTCATCATGAAGGTCTTTAACATCGAATCTTTAACGGACTGCATTAACGGGATATTGTTTCCCAAAATCATTATGTCATCGACATACACGATTATGAAAACAATATTCTTCCCGCTGCGTTTACAATAAATGTAAGGATCTTCTGAATTTCTGATGAAGTCAAAAGGGACTTGACAACTTCATCAAATCGGATATTCCAACTCCTATAAGCTTGCTTCAATCTATAAATGGATATCTTTAGTTTGCATACTAGATTAGAATTTGACTTAGATATAAAACCTTCCGGTTGAGTCATAAACACTTCCTTATCAATGTCTCCATTGAGGAAAGTTGTTTTGACGTTCATCTGTCAAATCTCATAATCATAGTGTGCTGCTATTGCAAGTAAAAAATCGAATGGACTTGATCTTTGCAACTGGTGAGAAGGTCTCGTCATAGTCAATGCCTTCGCGTTGACTATAACCCTTCACTACCAACCTAGCTTTGTAGGTTTGTACTTTGCCATTTGCATTGGTCTCACGCTGGAGGACCCATTTGCAAAATATGGGTCTAACCCCTTTAGGCAACTCAACCAAGTCCCAGACTTGATTGGTGTACATCGAGTCCATCTCAGATTTCATGGCTTCATGCCACTTCCCTGAATCAATATATGATATTACTTCAGAATAAGTATTAGGATCGTCCTTATCCGGTATGTCCATATTATCGAGTTCCTCCAAGAGGTAACCGTATCTAATGGGCGGATTACGATTCCTAATTGACTTATGGAGCTGTGGTTGTGCAGTCTGTACATTCTGATCGTAAAAATTTTGTGGTGCATTGATTTCATCAATGTCCGAAGAGTCCTCAAGAGCTACACTTTCAGATGTCTCTTGGGCGGGAGTTTGAACTATGTTGTTCTCATTCAGCCCACTTGGAGGTTCTTGCACTGGCAAGCATACTCCAATTATGCTCCCACTGGCTGAAAGACGATCACCTAGTGAAAGATTCCTACCGTGAAAGTTGCTGAATGCTCCCACTGATTCCTTGTCATGTTTCTTTGACAAGATCTCAGTCTCTTTGTTAAGTTGTGGTTCTTGAATTTCTTCAAGTTCTTTCAGCTTACGACCTTGTTCCTTAAAGACATAGTCTTTTCCGAGGAACTTGGTCTGCCTAGAAACAATCACTGATTGTTTCACAGGTAGATAGAAGTAATATCCTTTAGTTTCCTTAGGATATCCCACAAAGTAACCCTTTTCACATTTGGATTCCAACTTGTCGGTAAGCATCCTTTTCACAATCACGGGGCAACCCCATGTTGATATGTGTAAAAGTTGGCTTCTTGCCACACCATAGTTCATATGGTGTATGCTCAACCGGTTTAGATGGAATCCTATTCAGAATGTAAATTAAGGTTTGTAATGCGTATCCCATAAGAATGTTGGAAGACAGGAAAAGCTCATCATGGACCTCACCATATCTAACAGTGTTCGATTTCTCCTCTCGGACACACCGTTCATCTGAGGTGTTCCGGGAGGAGTCCATTGTGACTGGATTCCATGTATTCATCTCCTCGATCTGATCGAAGAGTCTTGATACTCTTACCAAGTTACTTCTCTACTTCTGCCTTAAACTCTTTGAATTTCTCAAAAGATTCGAATTTGTGTTTCACAAGATACACGTATCCGTATCTTAAGAAATCATCAGTAAAAGCGATGAAGTATCCAAAGTGACCCCTAGATAGAGTGGACAATGGTCCACAAACAACGTTGTAGATTAACTCCAGAACTTCTTTGGCATGTACCCCTTTCCCAGAAAAGAGGGTGTTGATCATCTTGCCCATGAGATAAGATTCACAATTTCCATTAGACTCACTGTCGAATGGGGTTAAGTAGTCTAACTTTCTTAACCTTGCAATTCCTTTCTCTTTTACATGATCAAGTCTACAATGCCACAAGTAAGTCGGGTTTTCATGATTACTAAGTTTGAGTCTTTTATTTTGTATATTAAGAACATTATATCCACAATGCAACAAATACATGTTGCGAGTAATAGAAAGAACTAAATGACAATCATTAAGTTCTAATCTAAAACCAAATGGTAAGTCTAACACATAAGTCCCCACACGTTCAGTTAGCAACTCTTGCTACATTTCACGTGTAAGACGACTTCACCCAGCCTAACTGCCCTTAGACATATGAGACTCTTCACATTCATACAAATGTGTGAGCCACGTCCAGTATCTAATACCAAGCAGTTAGCGCCATTAGTGAACATGTTTATCTTAATAACAACCATAGACGTTCTAGTGCCAGAAGCACCCAGTGCCTTCCTTTTAGCAATCAGAACCTTATAGTCCTTCTTCCAGTGTCCTCTTCTACTCACAGTAGAGGCACACATCAATGTTTACCCGCTCTTTCTTTTGAACACCATCTTAGTGATAGTGAACTCAAAATCTTGAGCCCGTTGTGAAGTTAAGGCATGGTCTCATCCGTCTTATTCATATTGTAGTTTCACAATGAAGCTAAAATATGAACCCGAGAGCGACTGGAGGATGCATAAATGAAAACGTTGGTCTTTTATCTCAAAGCCTAAATTACCAAGTTCATCAATTAGGCCTATCATCTTAAGCACATGAGGTGAAATCTTCTTTCCGAATCTCTCATCACTTCATAAATCTCAGAACGAGATTTAGAATCAAAGAGATCCTTCAGATGCTTGAGCATTTAGAAGGGACCCATTTTCTCATGTTACCTTAAGCAATTTGGGAGTCATGCCGAGCAACATCACACTCTGCATCTGGGAAGCATCCTTTTGATGCTTCTTCTGAGCTGCTACGTCAAACGTAGCTGCCTCAGAGCACCAACTGCAAGGGTAACCGAGATAGACGTGTCCAACACGTACTCAATCTTTTCTTGCCTTAGCACCAAACACATGTTTCAGTGCCAGTCCAAAAAATTTGGCCTAGCCAATTTAGTCTGTTTCCAAAACACATCTCAATAATAGTTATACATTTCAACTAACCAAGAGTAATAAAATAAAACGGGAATTAAAACACATAATTCTTATGATCAATATTCAGCAATCAAAATAAACATGACCTTTATTTAGTGTTTATTTTGTCTCCATTATTTTCACACACTTAACGACCTCATCTAAAAGCATTTAATTTATATCAAATATAAATTATAATGGACTAGATCCACATTCCTACTATCATAATCCCAAATGGTACGAATGATCATTACAATAAAGATAACCTGTAGGTCTCCAAACCAATTGCAAAACTACAATCTAGTTTGTCGAACCTAGTTCGACTTATGTCCCTTTACTCTTTGTTTCCCCACGAGGGCTAAACAAAAACAAAGTTAAGTTGGTTTACAACCATCAAGCTACGACATTACATGTCCCTATAAAAGTCCTTAAATGTAGATCTAAGCAAAAGACGAGGGTCTTTAAGACTCATTGAACGAAATCTCCTACATTTTTTAATTTTGATGGAAGGCATCTTATCAAATTAATGAGAAAACCATATTTTAGTGAGGAACATTTGAAAGACGGGGTATTAATTGCTTAATCGAGATCCAACATGTTAATCTATATCACATTTGAGCATCTATTGGACGCCGCCTACCCAAACATGATTTACACGGACTAACATTTATATGGGCGCCATCTACCCAAACAATAATACGATCTGACAAGTATTGGGCACCGCCTACCCAAACATTTATAATGTGGACGTAAAATGCGTTAACAGAATATGAAACATATTAACCAAGTGGGAATTAATAATTCGTTTAATTCTCTAAACCAAAATTTTAAAATCCAATTTTAAAATTAAGTTTAATAATTAAATTCATTATTAATATTAACCTTTTAATTAATCCAATTAATTATTTCCGTCATTAGTCCAACTAATACGTTTTATTAAAACCCAAAATTTATTAATTATAATAAATTAAATCCAATTTAATTTTAATTAATAAATATAGGGGGCTCAAGTGCAATTTCTAAAATTTGCACGGTGGGGCCTATTTGAAAACCAATTTGCAAAATAGCCCCTCCCTCATCATAGCCCAAAACCGTCTTTCCAATCGGGACAAACGACACCAACAGTTTAACATCAGTTCATCAGATTCAATCCAATTAATCATAGAACAGTAAACTTTGGGATTCATGTTCATCAAACGATTCAAATAGTCCCAATTGAAACCGATTAACACCCAAAATTCAGCAGCAATAAATTGTGCAAAATCAGCCCCAAAACGAAAAAAGCACGTGGCGCGTGTCGGCGAGTCACCACCGCCGCTAGGCGCGTGCAAGCGACTCGCCGCTGCAGCCAATTTCAGAAATGCATACAAGCATCCATCACACCTCGTCTCAAATCGAATCGGAGACGAGAGATGCAGATCAAGAGCGAGACGGTGGGAACGGCCTGGAGTTCGCGAATCGAAGCGGGTCGAAACGACATGCGAGCAAAATATTTCAGAAAACGCAGCGCCGTAGCCTCGCGGTGGCGTGCCGTCGCGAGGTTCGTCGAAATAGGGGCTCGCACAATTGAATCATCATATGAAACGAGGACGCCGCCGTCTACATCGAAGGACACAAGGCAACGCCGCCATGCGAGGGAGAGGTGAATCGGGTTACGCCGTCGTGGATCCAATCCGTTCGATTTCAGGCCGACGCTGCGTCGTGAGCCCAACGCGAGCCACGCGGCTTCACCGCCGACTCAAGCGTGGTGCTCGGATGCACGCTGGGACAAAAAACAGCGCCGGAACGAGACGGTGGGGGGGGCTGATGGGTTTTCCCAAAAACCCTAATTCGGGCTAAGGAGACGAGTCAGGTGTGTAATAGGGGAGGGGTTTGAGCAATTAAAATCAACAACCCACAATTATACATAACATAATACACACAAATCAATATGTGTCTAACACATCACATGAATCAATCAATTGGTGCGGTCGTCAAATCGACCGTGCCGTGATTTATAAAAAAAAAAAAAATTTATAAATCTAACAATCATGTAATTAATTAATTTATAAATTTAGAAAGACTAAACAATCATGTAAATTAAATTAACAACAAGAATTGCGTAATTGAATACGTATAAACATAAAGAGAATTTTATTTGAAATCGTAACACATATTTCTCTACTATGGTATCCACGCTAATCCCCGCTTCACTAAACTTGCCGATTTGTCGGGAATGCGAGACGGAATTTGCTAGGAAAATTCATATTCTAGATTTTATGGAGAAATATGAACAACATTATTATGGATTCCCAAGAGCTCATATATATAGGAGAGACCCATCTTAAATCTTAAGCTAAGGGAAATAAAATCTCTAATTTTTATTTAAATAAATCTCTAAGATTTATTTCCCACATATAAAATCTCTATGGATTTAATTCTCATGTATATCAAATCTCTACGGATTTGATTCCATATATATAAAATCCTACAATAATATTCCATATATTATTATTGGAAATTCTTATTTAATTAAATCCAATTTAATTAAATATTAATAATAATTAATTTCAAATTAATCTATTATTAATTAATTCTCCATAAATTAAATATTAAATCCAATTTTACATTTAATCAACCAACTATAATCCGTAAAAGGGAACTACTTGTTGTGTGACCCATAAGCCCTCATATATCGGCGTTTAGTCAAACTAATGGTCTTTAATTGAACCCTGACAATAAATCGAGACATTCTCAATATATGAGGTATTTGAAAACGCAACTATCAGAATCAAATGGGGCTATTACGATTTCTCCTTTCATTCGCGAATACTCGATTAAGTCTTGAACATGATGAAGTTATCTATTCAAATAACTTAATCATATTATCTCTAATCACTAATTGATCATGTATGTCACACTTAGCCACAAAGTCTAAGTTGACGATCCATGACTTTGATCCAATTATGACGAGAAGATGATCTCTCTAAATCCACTTTGAGGAATGAATCATATTCTTGGCTCAACTACCACGCATATGCTAAGAAATGAACCCAATCCAAACCGTATCTACCCATGGAAGGTGCATGGTCAAAGTTCATCATCCCACACATGTCGTATCATTGACCTCAAGTATTCCATCGCTCCCACTAACCGGACACCCGTGAGACACATATAGTGGAAATACATCAAATCGGTTTCTCCGGATGAGTATACCAATACCCTCTATTTGAGATCCATCATGAGATACCTAAGTATCTCGTAGTAAGTGAGATCTTCTAGACTCTCTAAGAAGTATGATGCAGATCGCACACCAATCTCCATTGCATCATCAATATTCCATTCTTGATGATCCTCGACGCCATTTGAGAATAATGCTTAAGTCATCCGAACAACCCCAATGACAACAATGACTCAAACGAACACTTGCATGAATAAATCCAAACAATCAAACATAATATTCGAACGAGTGTATTGTCATACATTAATATTAAGTGAACTATAATATTAAATCAAACTGAATATCATCGAGTATTATGTCTTTACAATAGATTGTCTCTAGGACACTAACACTAACAAAAATATACATTACGGATAAGATAAAATTTAGTTTAAAAAAAAGTAATACATTTCCTATAAAATATTACCAAAAATATGCAAATAATAAAACGTAAAGAACTACAAAATTTTAACTAATACACAATTATGAATTATCAACAATAAATAATATTAATGATAGAAGTAATAATATGATAATTGAAAAAAAAATTAAACATCAAAACCATTTCATAATATGCAAACATCACAATTATTATTCAAAAAAAAAAAAACTCAACCAAAATTGTCTTTTGCAAAGTACCATAAAAAACTATAGCATAAAATAGTCAAATGCACTTATTCAAACACAATTTTTGTCTTCTTCTTTGAATCGCTAGTAGAACCACAATCTAGAAATTGTCTCTTAACACCTGAACTTGTTTGATCTACATCAATTGTTTCAACTCCAGAAGTATTAACTTGCTAGGAGAAATTCCTTATCGTATGAAGAGTCGTCTTATAATATAAGCATTATATAAATAAATAAATAAATAAATATATTAAAAACGGAATAGGATAAATATAGAAATAATATAATTTTTTTTATACCTTTGAGCTCTTGAAATCTTCAAATTCATCATGTTTTGGAGTGATTTGAAAGTCCAAAGTATTATTAAAATAAATTAAACAATAATATTTAATAATTAATAATTAATTACATTTATAAACCACTCTTATATTAAAAAAAATAACAATTTTGGAATAACGACTTACATATGAATGAGTTTTGAGTCTCGACATGGCGACGACCTTGGTTTTGGACGTGGAGACGAGTGAAGACTTCGTCGGAGATGAGAAACGACCAGTGTTTGCTCACCAGTTTAAAAATCTAATCACTAACTTTGCAGGCAACCAAATAAGATTTTCTGTCAACAAATCGTCATTGCCACCGATTATTCAAGTACATCGAGTATCTAATATTCAAGTACTTAATATTTAATATTCATGTTTAATGGTTTAGAAAAAATATTTAATAATTTTATATATTTTTATGTAATTAAGTTTATGTTCATTAAATAAAATCTCTTTTAATTAATAAATTATTAATTCATCAGTTAATTATCTCTCTAAATTAATGAATTTCACAGCCCTGACATTATTAATTTAGAGAAGTTTTATTGCATGTTTATGAAAGAGTTTTGTATGAGACAGTCTCATATATATCCTACCAACTTAATACTTTGATCATATTTTATTTTAAATTTAATTGGGATGGAGCTCCAAAAACTCACGGATTATATAAGATGAGTAAATTGACTCATTTCATGTATGAGACCGTCAAGTATATAATTGGTATACTATACTGTATTGAAATTGTTGACGCATATCATATATAGTACTAAAATTTTCGATAACATGAAAATATATACTGATATTGTACCGAAATTCTTGGTATATCGAAATTCGGTAAATAAAAATACTTACCGTTATCGTACCAAAATTTCAATATACCGAATTTCTGAACAATATTTATATATATTATCCCATACCAAAATTTTAATACATTATTTCATACTGAAATTTCGATTATACCAAAATTTTAAAATATGCATACAGTTACTTTACCAAAATTTACCATACCGTGTCCAAGTTCACTGTAATACCTAAATTTCCCGTATTTTTCTCACCCATGGCCTCATACTAGTTTTTGTGTATTTTTTTTATGTCTGTTTTGGTACCCTAGCACGCACGATACGCTCACAAGAAATTCAACTCCCAAGTCCCATCTTAGAATTACGTCTAGCATAGTATCAATCATATATGTAATTTCTTTGAATTGGTCAACCTGCCCCAAAGACCACGCACACTTAGAATCGACATAATTATACATGGCTAGTTCTTTTATATTTACGTCTATGTCCACTTATAATGCAATTTAAAAATATACAACTTATTATATTGAAAGATATAATTTGTTTATATTGAATTGTGTAATTATTAATATAAAAAAAATAATTGCACGATTCGTTATAAACAAGTTGCATGTTTCTAAAATCCAATACGAGTAGTCACTCTTTAATCTTTATACATATATATGAACACACACTCTGTTAGAGATCAATTCATAGATACAATCAAGAAACAAACAATATTGGGGCCATTTCAATGGAGTACTATTTCTTTATTTTTTCTCTTGCACTCTCCTTGTTATGCACCTCACCCACACCAATCTTCAATTTGACCACAGATGAATACGCACTGCTTGCCTTCAAAAACGACCTCACTTCAGACCCCGATGCTATTTTGAGCCGCAACTGGTCCTCCAAAATTCCCATCTGTAACTGGACCGGTGTTTCTTGCGGCACCAAACACCGTCGAGTTACGGCGTTAAACCTCTCCAACTTCCACCTCGGTGGGACCATTCCTCCCCATCTCGGAAATTTAACTTTTCTCAAATTTCTAGACTTGAGCTCCAACAATTTCGTAGGCTTGATACCTTCCTCCCTCTCTAACTTGCGCCGCTTAACGGCGTTAAAAATGGGCGTCAACTCGTTAGGGCCTGAAATACCGTCGTTTTTGGGCGAATTGTCTCATCTCAAACATATGCATCTGAATAACAACACGTTTTCCGGTAAAATCCCCATTTCTCTCTTCAACATTTCAATGTTGCAGACTTTAGATTTTGGGTTCAATTTTCTGGATGGAAATCTTCCGAATGAGATTGCTAATTTTACCTACTTGGAAATACTGAACATAGCCGGTAATAAAATTACTGGATCTATTCCAAACGGCGTGTTCAACATGTCTTGGTTGAGGGAAATTAATATGAGGCATAATGGGGTATCAGGGGAGCTCCCAAATGATATGTGCAGTAATACTGCGCCCAAACTCAAGAGAATATTTCTCTCTGGAAATCAACTTTATGGGAGATTACCAGCAAACATATACAAGTGTAGGGAGTTGGAGGATTTGCGCTTGCCCAACAACAATTTCAGTGGTAACATACCAACACAAATTGGGAATTTAACCATGCTTAGGATGTTATCTCTCTTTTCAAACCATTTCAAAGGTAAACAATATTTTTGGTCAGTAACTTTTTGCCCTTTTTTGCAAACCGTCTTAAAATATAAGGGGTGTTTTTAAAATTTTAAAAGTGATTATAGTTTCTTAAAATTGTGTGCATAAATAATTTTGAGTGTTTTATTTATCTTTTAATAGCTTAAATAAATTCTCATAAGCTATAAGTTAGAAGTTTAAAAAATAGTGCTTTTAGTAGCTTATTAGTCATTTTAAAAAACAAATAAATTTTTTTTACAAACACTATCAACTTATTTTTTTGAATTTTTTTAAAAACATTACTTCTACTATTAATAATTTTTTCTCATAATCATTAATTTTAATCACTTATTTAAAATTATAAATTTTTGCAAACACCTTGATAGTTAAAAGAAGGAACAATTACTGGGTATAAAATTTTAAATCAAGTTACTAATAGGTATAAAATAATTGCATGTATGCGATTCGAAATTGCACATACTTTGCAAATGTATCTGTATGCTTGTGTGCAATCTTTTTGAATTGTCGTTGTAGTGATAAGTCAACGCTCTTAAAATTCAGGTTTGTCCCATTATACATTGCGTAATCTGCGTGAAAAATAAAAAGAATGACGATATATTTTACTTTTCGGTCAAAATCAGACGCAAATTGAGCAGTACTTAGTTGTCGAACTATATTAATGATTTTTTTTAACCATATTGAAAAAAATTGTGAGAAAGACAAAAGTTATGGGATAAAAAACATTTTTTAACTCTATCTTCTTAGTTTTATTATATGTTTTTAGATACTGATTAAAGAATAAATTTAGACCTCTCTATGTATGCCTATTAACCTAATACATAATAAGTTTACATGGTTGGGAGCTCCAAATATTTGTGTTAATTTCACATAATTGGATTGAGACTCGTAAGTTCATAGGTTATACTAATATAATAAAACGATAGTACAAATATTACAATTCGTCCTATAACATTTGCCGAGTCAAATTTTAGTCTTCTTACGACTATGGCGGTTGTTTTTGATTGCGAATGGAATGAAAATTATATGATAAAAATTTATGGGAACCTGAGTTCACGATAAATTATATTTTTTTTAATATTATTGTTATGTATAAAATTTATCACTATTATGTATAAAAATTATCACTGTTTAAAATGTAAATTATTTTTAAAAACAGTGATAGTTTTTATGCACAACAATTACAGTTTTTGTACATAACAATGATAAAGTTTATATATAGATTTGGTTCACAAAAGTGTTACTTAAACAATGAGTTATGGAAAATTCAATGAAAATAACTTTTATGAATTCGAATTCACGTGAATTTTTTTCTTCAAGTATCATTGTTGTGCATATGTACTATCACTGTCGTGCATATAAAATATGAATATTTAAAAGTCAAGTATTTTTCAAACATTAATAGTAGATATGTATATCAGTTATAATGTACATACACAACAATGACACTAAAGAAAATGTTCACACGTAAACCCGCATTCACCGGAAATTTGTTCAAATTCAAATTGAGTTGGGAATTTGGGGCTATTTGATTTCAAGTAGATTTTCCTCGAAAAGAATCAAAATCAACACAAAAAATATTTAAGTAAAAAAAAAAAACTTAAATTGAGCTTTACAAAGTTATAGAAAAATTTATAATATTAACGCGTAAATAAGTTTGTCTCACGTATAAGAGAATTTTATACAAAGTTGTCTTAAAAATTAGATGGTCAATATTTTCTAGCACATTGATGGAATAGAAAAATCTTTTGATTTAATATTATTATCTTATATTAGTACTAATTTATAGGTGGCATACCTGAGGAAATCGGAAATCTCCTCTCCTTGGAACGTCTAGCCCTCGAAGATAATAATTTGACAGGTACTATTACAACGTTCAAAAGAATTAGGATAAATTCTTAGTCGAATTATGGTGTTTGCCAATACTAGTGGAACACCACAAAATACATCCAATTTAAAGATGGGTTTTAAAGATGGTTTTAACGATGGAAATGAGCTTAGGGAGGGTTTTAACGAGGGAAAAAATCCCCCATTAAAATGCTCATCTGTAGTTATTTAACGAGGGGAAAAAAATCCATCGCCAAATAGCGAGGGCTTTGGCGAGGGCCTGACATGTGTCAGTTTACCGAGGGCCCGCAGCCCTCGCTAATTTACCGACCAAACATCCCTCGCTAAGACCCTCTTTGAATTTAACGAGGGCCAGCTGGGCCTCGCCTTCTGACAGAGCAGGTTTAGCGAGGGGGCCGTGGCCCTCGCCAATTTTGCGAGTTCTTTGCCGAGGGATTTTCCCCTCGCGAATGTAATTCAAGTATTAAAAATGTTGCGCCCAGGTTTCAAGCCCGGGCTGCAAGGCTCCGAGTGCACCCGCGGAACCACTGGGACACGCGAGCCATGGTACTGTAGCAGCATATATGGGCGAAATTCGCCCCCCATGTCATTCGAACACACGACCTTCCGGTATGTGGAGGCCTTGCATGTTCCGCCTAACCGTTTGGGCTAGACGAGTTATTCGTTAGATTTGTATTTTTAATTGTATAGGTAGTATATATTGTGTTTTTACAAATTTTTTTCTTCTATCATTTATTTTAATTGTTTGTCATGCATATATATGTTTTGATTAAGTTAAAATATTTATAATAAAATTGTGAAATAAATAATTTATATTCTTATGCATTGTTTATTATTATGTATATATTTATATATATACTTTTATTAATTATTTTTATAAAATATTATTAATAAAATTTTAAATAATTAGTTTTATATTCTTATTAACTATTTATTATTATGAATACATTTATGTTTATATTAATTATTTTTTCTAAAATATTTTCAAATAATCATTTTAATACTCCTTTTCACTAAAAGTAATCCTAATACGTTTGAATTAAATTATTTCTAAGGGAAAAAAATTTAAATAATTATATTTACGTATGTAATATTTACTAACAAATATACATATTGATCATTATTTTTTAAATATTTTCAATAAAATTTTAAAGCATTCTCAGAAACTAATAGTAGAAATTAATCAACAAATAAACATAAAACACATATGCATGTGACGTTCAAATATTCTAATTAAAACATATCAAAATATTCTAATTAAAACATATCAAATATTCTAATTAAAACATATCAAAATGCGTGGCGTTCAAAAGTAATATACAACATAACAAAATTAATATTCAGTCAAATGTTTAATTCATCACATGATCATCGATCACTATCACCATCACCATCACCATCACCATCACCATCACCATCACCATCATCATCATTGTCATTTGCCGGGGGAAATTGATTAGGAGGAAACAAATTGGGATCAAATGTACCGACACTTCTCAACATTTCAGTGATTCACTGCCGAAAGAGTCGACGGAACGGCGTCGAGCACGAGCAGTAGAACCACTGGGACCTACAGGAGCACGAAATTGAGGGAATGGAGGAACAAAAAGACCAGGATGTGGTACGGGATCATAATAACCACCGGTCGGCTGGGGAAGCTGTGTAAAATTACCGGTCTGACTACCCCATCGTGGGAAACCACCGATTCCTGCAACCCTCGCCGGGAGTAACACCCATCTGCGGACCACGGTTCCTTGCCCACGATGGTTCTTTGGGGAACAACGGTTGATTGCCACATCGAGAAAAAAAGCTGCTCATCCGGTTCACTTGACTTTGCATTTGTGACATCCGGTCTATTTGCCTTTGTATTTGTGCCATCCGTCCGCCATTTCCTCTCGTTGTTGTCTCTCGAGAGTTCGCTCTGTGCGAAGCGCTCTTGATCAAACCGAGTAAATACGCCTATAGAGGTGCCCCAAATGTCCCTTTGGGCAGATTGAATCGCCCCAACTCCGGCATTTGGCCCAAAACCCTGTATTTCCGTAGGATATACCACTGTTGTGTATAATACGTCTTTGGCTTGTTTGCTTCATCGTGCTCAGTATGCATCCCGGGGAACTCGAAATTGATCCGTCCTCCACTTCTTCATTTGATATACAAATATTTTGACATTTAAAATTAGATATACTATTAATTAACTAAGTTATATATTGAATAAACAACGTTACTTCGAGCACTTACAAGTATGACTTCCATCTCAGCATACGTGGAATCTTTATTGTGAAAATTATTCACGAGTTCCCATGTCGTTGGAAGGCGTCCATTTTTATGGTACTGACAATTTTGTATAGTTTTGTTAATTACTATTAATTATTATGATAAAGTAATAAAAATATCAATTTGTGGTGGTGCAAAAACTACTTACAAAGGCATACGAATAATCAATCGCTCATTTTGATCCTCCATGATGCGTAGATTTTTTGGAGGCCCGGTTTTTGCGGCACTGCTCACTTTTAGCTATGACTTCAGGTCGGATCCAGTAATCTTTCAATGCCCTTCACACATCATCATCCCATGGGGGCACCTTTCCCTTCTTACGGTGTATCATCTTCCAGTTATTGAGAAGATCAACATACCGAATGCTAGCCCTCCGCATAAACAGATCTTTGATCTGTCTTGTGTCCTCCCGGCTTTGATCCCAAGTGACATCCCTCTAATAAAAAAATGAACGTTAAACGTTGATCGGCGTATAAGTAATAATATAATGAACAAGCTACTTAAATTAATCAAACGAATGCATACCTGGAATGTCTTCCACCACCTATTTTTCCGATTTTCAGAAACCAATGTCCATGTGTACCCGCCCAACTCCATATCTCGGGACATGATGTTCCTGATGATCCTCGAACATTTATTCGAGGGATACAACCTTTAAAATTAAAAGAGTGTTACACACGTATATATTATATGATATATAAATTAAAAGATATAGTGGTATAACATACTTCCCATTCCACACTTGTATAGGTAATCGAATCTGTGGTGGATCATGATTTGCGAGTTCCTCTTCGTTAATCTCCCGAGACCTAGATGAATCATCATCGCCACCTTCAGTTGATTCATCACGGTGGTCATCTTCAGTAGTACTCGTCGTCTCGACATCGGGTATCGATACCCAATTCTGCTCTTCCTCTTCATTATTTTCACGGGAATTTGACCCAGATCCACTGGATCTCCCGAATAGACGTCTGCTAAGCGTCTTTCGTATACCTCTGCCGCCGGTCATCTGTAACATTGGTTAAATAAATTAAATATTACAAGATGGATGATTAAAACAAGTACATACATCATCAATACGTTAATTAAAACAACTAATTTCACAACATATATATATCATCGTCATCAATATTAATAATTAAAAACAAGCGTACATAACAAATATATATCGTTCCTCATGTACTGCACCGTTCAAATATGCCAAAACGACAGGATCATCATCTATTTGTACAATCATTTGGGATGATATGTCGTCCTCTTGGAGTGGGGAAAGCTCTGGTGCGGTATTTCCATCGATTTCCACTAAGGATCTTGGTTTTGTGGTGCAAACAGCCCACCAATCTCGGCCCCGCACAGATCCGGGTACTTGCAATAATAAACTTGACTGGCTTGACTTGCTAGCACAAATGGATCAAAACGGTCGTATCGTCCTCTCGGATTAATGTCCACAAGCTTATAATTGGGATGTATTCTTGTTCCCACTGGCACAGTTGGATCAAACCACTCACACTTGAACAAAACTACTTTTCTTTCGGTAAGTTCGGGATATTCCAACACCACTACCTCCTCGAGTATCCCGTAGAAATCATTTTCATTTGAATCATAGTTTGTTCCCTTAATACAAACTCCACTGTTCATAGTGGCCTTAGATGCGCCATAAGCTCGTGTGTGAAATTTGAATCCATTCACTTAATATCCAGGGTACGTGGTGACACTACTAAGAGGACCGCCCGAAAGATCGCATATAGACTCATCCTGAATACGATGTGTCCTCACCTATATATTATTCACGAAATACTTAATTATTAGAATACTATACTATATATATATATATATATATATTAATTGAAGCTAACCACTAGCTAGATCACTTACAAGTTGATCAAACCACGATGCGAATTGTTGTTGAAGAAATTCATCTTTTTCAGCATTCGATAGATTCGGTCGAACTGTATGTAGTTGCTCGAAAAACACACTACAATTGTAAATTTTGATGAGAAATTACGGTTGTAAATATCAAATCAAATTAATATAGAATTAATTCACCTACTTAATATACGGTTGCACCTCGTTGCAATTTAGTGGCATGTACGTATGAGCTATTCGCTTCTCCAAGTCTACAATTGGTCTTCTACCCTTCTTACCAAGTGTACTACCAGGAGGCACAAATATCGAGAGTTTACCTCCCACTGATCGTGGTACTTCACGGGGTATATTGCGAGGTCTATTGTGTTTCCTCGTCAGCACATGTTCCTCAAAGTAATGGGAACAAAACATTGATGCTTCTTTTGTTAAATAGACATTTGCAATTGAAGCTTCCACATGTGCCTTGTAGGTCCCGAACGAGTTTTGTGAGGGCAGAAGTCTAGAGGGGAGGGGTGAATAGACTTCTGAAAACTTTTTCGTGCAGATCAGGCGTGATTGCAGTTTGCCTGATCAGAGTGCAAGTGAATCAGTTTAGACTGATATCCAACTTACTGATCGCCTGAGGGCAGATCAGTTCGGTGTCTATCAGTTTAACTGATTGTGCGGAAGCTAGTTTATACCCGTGTGAAAAACCAGTTTATAACAAATCAGATTCCGAAGCTGTTTTTAATCAGCTGACTATGGAGTCAATCTGATCAGATCAGTAGCTTGGTGCAAGCTGATCCTAACTCAGAATATGCATGCAGATTTAAGCAAAGTTGTGTGCAATAGTGTAAAGCAATTAATCAAACAGGTAAATGAACACAAGATTTATAGTGGTTCGGACAACCAGTCCTACTTCCACTCTTCCCTATCACAAGGGGCACCAACTTAACCAACTTGGACTTAGTTTATTGTGTTATTCCAACACATTACACCAACAGATATTTATAGAGTTATCACTCAACGATCCCAGAAATCAGAACTAGAAACCCTAGTCTGAAATCTTGCAAAAACAAACTTAACCTAACTTTGGTTTTTGGTAAAGGTTTGTTGTTTGTTCCAACTGGAAATCTATCCTAGTATTTGTGTAGCCTAAAAGCTAGAGGATGAGATTTTTGTGCTAAGAACTATGGGATGAACACTTAGAAAATTAATCTTAAAGGTTGTGTTCTTTGTGTGGAAATTTGGCTATAGTATGAGCTTCTTGATAATTTCCGTCCTCCTCACTATGAAGAGTAATCCCATATATATAAACCTCGAAATCAAAGAGTCGTTGGAGAGCAATTTGAATTTCCGGCTATATTTGGTAGATTTGCAGGATTGATTTGACGTGCTCAGGGACGGCATGGCCGAAAGCGTGAATAGTGTCTTTTGTAGCCGTTTTGACTTTGCAGCGCCGAATCCCGCATTGTCAGCCTTTTTACGTACGTGTCGCGCTCTCATTGGTTTAACAAGTACATCACCTCAGCGTTTGTTCCACCAACTAAAGTTTGACATTCTTCTTGTCCTGAAAGTACGTATGATCTGGTGTAACATCTAGTTATCACCAGGAGTGAGCTGACCTGATCAGATAACTGATCAGTCTACCTGATAGAGTCTTCTGATGCAGGTTGT
The DNA here is from genome assembly GCA_037126765.1 of Stenogyne calaminthoides. Taxonomy (NCBI): domain Eukaryota; kingdom Viridiplantae; phylum Streptophyta; class Magnoliopsida; order Lamiales; family Lamiaceae; genus Stenogyne; species Stenogyne calaminthoides. The sequence continues at coordinate 14,809,305 of JBBCBC010000004.1, forward strand.
CTTAGCACAACTTGCAAACTCGACTGATGTAGGTATTCTGATCTTCTTGAGTCATCTAATCTTCACGTCTTCTGAACTTGACCTTTATGTCTTCACCTGATCATCTGACTTCTTCTTGTCTTCTGACTTGTTTTAGTCTTGATCATCTGACCTTATCTGGTTATCTGATAATTTGACCTGACCTATACATATTGAGTTCCCCCTCAATATGTGACCTATCTTTACATCAGCTATCTATACATTTCAGCTGGTCATCTTAATCTGATTCTAAATCATTAGTCAGCTAACATATCTGACTGGTCCTATTACAACCTGTTTTGGAACTTCCATCAAAACTTAATACAAATTTCCCAACATGCCTTGTTACCCACACTTAACTTTAAGTTGTGAAGATACCTAATTCAATTGAATTGGTAAGTGTAAATTGTATTTTTTTTATCAAATAATTGAATGAGTTAAATAGATTACGTACCTCTCAAATGGATACATCCATCTATATTGTACTGGACCAGCAATTTTTTCTTCATATGCAAGATGGACAGGAAGATGCTCCATCGAATTAAAGAAGTTTGGTGGAAATATACGTTCCAACTTGCACAAGATCACTGGGATATCATTGTCCAACCGAGTCATATTTTCTACAGTAATGGTCCTCGATGTTAACTCCTTGAAGAACAAACTGATCTCAGTGATGGCTTGCCAAACCTTAGACGACAGAATCTCACGGAAAGCAATTGAGAGTAGTCTTTGCATAAATACGTGACAATCATGACTCTTCATCCCAAACATCTTCAATTTTGTCCAATCTACGCACCGAGACAAGTTGGACACATAGTTATCGGAAAATTTCAACTCATCTACCCATTTGCAAACCATATCTTTGTGTTTTTTATCAAGGGAATAACTAGCTTTGGGGTACTTTCCTGTGTGTGGACATTTCTGCAGCGAGGGTCGACGACAGTATTCATTAAGTTCATCCCTCGATTTAGTTGTGTCCTTTGTTTTCCCTTCGACATTCATCACCGTGTAGAACAAATTATCAAACACATTTTTTTCGATGTGCATCACATCCAAATTGTGTCGGATCAACAACGAGCTCCAATACGGCAAATCCCATAAAATACTTTTCTTCTTCCAACCACATTGTAAACCTTTGTTGTGAGCATCAGCACCGAACTCTGTTACTTTCTTCAAACCAATCCAATCAATTTGCTGGAGGATCTGATCACCTGTCAAAATGGGAGGTGGATCGTCATCAACTACTACATTATTTTTTAATGCAGTCTTGTTCCTTCGATACGGATGACGTCTATTTAAAAACTTACGATGGTTGTCAAACCACGATTTACCATGACTATGCCTCGGTGAAAGCCTCGGTGTATGTCTGCATAAAGTGGACAAGCAAGACTTCCAACTGTGCTCCATCCAGACAACATCGAGTAAGCTGGAAAGTCACTGATGGTCCAGATTAGTGCAGCCCGCATCATAAAATTCTACTTTGTAGCAACATCGTACGTTACCACTCCATGTTCCCATAAAAACATCAAATCACGGATCAGTGGTTGCAAAAATACATCCAATTTATCTTTTGGATTCTTTGGACCTGGCACTAGAACCGTAAGAAACATGAATTGATCCTTCATGCACAACCACGGGGGTAGATTGTACGGTGTCACTATCACTGACCATGATGAATATTGTTTCCCATGCTCCCCAAACGGTTGAAAACCGTCAGTGCTCAAGCCCAACCTCACGTTCCGAATTTAAAAAGCAAAATCGATCGCGATCGATCCAAGTGTTTCCAAGCCCGTGAGTCTGCGGGGGCGACGCATGACACCGCAGTGGTCATTCGAAAGCAACGCGTGCATGCCATGTCATATCCTTCGCAGAATATTAGATCGATCGACCTTTGCGCATTTGAGGATGATGGGAAAATAGAACATCTCCTTAAAAGGGCGATTCTTTTCAATCGCCCCGTTCACGCCACGCGTCTAGCAGGTTTGAACCTTGCCCGACTGCAAAACTTATAGTTTTCAAGTTCGCCGTCTGCACCCCAATATAACATGTAGTTATGTGCACAACAATGAATCCTCTCCACTGGAAGACCCATCTCACTCATCAGTTGTTGCTATCAGAAAATTTCTTGGGCACCAGACTATTCGGACAAAGAACACGAATCGCATCAACCATTTGATTATAGCCCCTTTCTGACAGTCTGTTTTCAGTTTTAATGTTCAACAACATGGCATTGTATGACAACCGTGAGTGCGATTCGCAACCAGGCATTATATCTTGATTCGTTGCACGAAGCATGTTATAAAAATGTGCAGCATGCTCATTAGGAGGTTCCTCATTAGGGGCCTCATCATCCACATTTAAGTGGGGACCAGAGGTTAAGTCCGTCATCATATCGTGGTACGAGCTAGATGCAAAAGTCTCATCAACCGGCCCGTGTGAAGTCGAAGCAGACGGATGATCGTATTCATGACCCCACATTTCCTCATCGTGAAAAATCCAATTGCAATAATTGGGCATGAACCCATTTCTATACAAATGTGATCTCACCTCATCAGGGTCATGATACGTATTATTGTTCCGACATCGAAATTTATTGCAGGGACACCTAATCTTGCACTGAATCATCCCATTACTAGTGGTGAAATCTATAAAAGATTCAAGCCCACTGCAGAATTCGCGAGATATATTGTCATTAATCGATCTAGGACCATACATCCAACATAAACAGATGGAATAATCCATATCAATTATCTGTTTAAAATATTTACGAATTAATTAGTATTCAAAAGCCTAATTAATAACTAATAATTAATAATTAATATTTTCTAAAAATTTCGGCAGAGTTTCGTCTTATTTTATCGTATTCCCCAATTAATCAAGATCCTACGTGCATCCATTTCCGACTTAATCAATTAAAATCAATCAAGTCGGAACGCACATGTTCTACAACAAACAATAACCAACAAATATTCATCAACATCAATCCCTCCACTCCAACGTCCAACATAATTAATATAATAAATAATGCTAAATAATTAAACAACTAATTAATACTATATATATATACACATTAATACTACATGCATATATGCATAATTAGATTAAATAAATTAAATTAACATAAATAAATAATACTACATGCATTATTAATATTTAATACTAAATAATTAAACAACTAATACTACCCAATATATATACACATTAATTTAAAATATTAATACTAAACAATATTAAAATAACTATTACTAAATAACAAAACAACTAATACTTATATAATAACGATTAAAATAAAAAAATACATACCTTAACTCCCAAAAAAGAGGTGAAATTGCTCTAGTTTCGCCGTTCACTCAAACGTCCAACTAAAAATTAAAATAATACGAAAATAATATTAAAACAACTAATACTAATTAATTAATAGTAAAATAACTAGCTAATACTAAATAAATAAACAACCAAATTTAAAATATTACACTAAACAACCAATTATCAATCAAATTTAATTAAGCTAAATTAAATTAAAACTTAATCTAATACAACTAGTACTAGATATATAAACAAATAATACATACTAATTAAATACACAATATAATAATACTAAATAATTAAATAACTAATACTTACCAAATTGACGAAGTGGACTGCTCTCCAAAGCTTTCGTCTAGCTCCACTCGATCTCCTCTCCTCTAAAATAATTAAATACTAATTAATACTAAACAATATTAGAACAATTATATAATACTAACAATTACATAACTAAAACAACTAATACAATATTAAAACAATTCAAATTAAAAAAAATTCGTACCTGCTGCTTCTCCAAACTTATATCTGCTGCTTCCTCTCCAAACTGAGCGAAATGGGCGAAATGTGGGTGATATATATAAGGGGGCGAGGGCATTTAAGAGGGGCATGTGTCCTCGTGAAACGCACCTCGGGCAGTGGGTGTAGGCGCGTCAGAGATTCGGGTTGGCGAGGGCGGTCTGCGCTCGTCAGAGCCCTCGGCAAAGTGCCACGCATTTTTAACGAGGGCCTGGTAGCCCTCGTTGAATCAGGCGACGAAAATAGCGAGGGCTGTGCCCTCGTTGAATGGGCCGAGGGTTATGCCCTCTCGTTTATTTTGTCCCTCGTTAAATCCCTCGGTAAATACCGAGGGTTCCTATACCCTCACTAATATCCCTCGTTAAATCACTGTTTTTTTGTAGTGGAATAAGCCGTAACACTTATTTTCTTAATCTGTCCGATTTTAATTTTTAAAAATAATTTTAAATTATGAATAGTCTTTGCCAGTATTTTCATAACCGAATCGACGACCAAATCGGATTGGGGACCATTTGGCGGTTCAACCGGTCGGATCGGTTGTCCAACCGCTAAAATAATTTATAAAATAAATATACATTTAATTATTTATTTAAAATATTTTATAGTCATATTATAATTTTTATTGAAGATTCATAAGCTTTTGAGATTTAATTTATATTCATCAATAATAGTCCAAGCCCAAGCCCAAGCCCAAGCCTAAGCCCTTCTTTCAATGCATCTACTTTTAACCCTAAAATACCGGTTCACCATTCACCAAATGAATCTCTTGTGCGTTCTCCTTAACCAAGTTTTTCTACAGGTGTGAAGTTTCAAATTCTTTAATCATGGACGCGTTTTATGGCAGCCTAGCGCCTAGGTCACCTAGACGCCACCTAGAATTTTCTTTTTTTTTTTTTTTTTTAAATTTAGACAAAAAAAAGCAGGTGTGTTATTTTATTTCCTGGGCCCAAATAATTGGGCCTAATTATATCAGAACAAAGTCCAACAATTAAAAATTGAACCCCTAATCTCCCTCCACATTCACGTGTTTGTCTTCCTGGAAGAAAATTGAAACCTCCGCATTCAAGAAATTCCTAATTGCAGCACCACTTTCAAGAAATCCCAAATCTCCTCCACAAAATCCTGAAAATCGCCGCCCAAATCACCTCCACAAAATCGCCGCCCAAATCCCTAACTGAGCAAGATGATGAAGTGATGAACACAGGCAGCGGGCGGCGCACGCTTCAGGAGTGGCCGATGGGTTGCGGCGAGCGGCGGGATGCGTCCTGCAGGCTGGAGGAGACGGGTGTGCGGCGGTGGCTCGACGGCAGCACGACGGCCTGGTTCTCTCTTCTCCAACTGTTTGAATTTTTTATTTATTTAAAAGTTGCAGAAACCGCCTAGGCGGTGGAAACAGAGGCCGACTTTGGCCGCCTGGAGGGGAAAACGATTTTTGAGGGCGACTTTGGATAAATTGGGGCGGCCGCCTAGGCCGATTTCTGCATCTCTGAGTTTTCCCCATCAAATGTTTTGGTTTCACCAGAAATCACTTCGACTTCCTTTGCCTCGCTTCTTTCTCACTCTTCCATTGACCGCTTCTTTCTCACAATATCTCCTTCCATTAATCTAAAAAAATATCCGTTTAAAAATTCTTGGAACTTAAAGATAGAAGAAGCATAACTCTGTTGGAGCTTTCGGGGAAGACGGTGATGTGGGTGGAGAACGGGACTGCGATGGCGACGACGACTCAGGCGAGTTTTGTTTAGAGGGGCCAGGGTGTCTTCTTTCTCTCGAGCGGCGGTTTTTTCTCACGCAGTTTCTTTGTGTTTCTTTTAGGGCTGAACTTAATTAGATAAAAATAAATAATAATAATTAAAAAAAACTTGGTCCAGCCCGGTCGTCCGATTCGCCGGTTGAATCGGTTTTTAACGGTTGAACTCGGTTTAACCGCAATAACGTGCCTAATTGGACCGGTACACCGCCGATCCGATTCAATTATGAAAACATTGGTATTTGCAAACATCCCAATAGAATCATTTCAAAAGTGATTCCAAAATGCCTCTTTTGAGCCTCATTAGATATTTTTTAAACAATTTGGTTTCCAGTAATGCACTAACTGTATCCATTTTTAAATGGGTAAATAATTATATTATAAGTGAGTGTTTTATGTGCCGGTCCAAGACTTGTAAGATTCGTTAAATAGATTTTAAAACCTGCAACTTGTTATATTAAAAGATGCAATTTATTTACATTGTACCGTGCAATTATTTTTCCACATTAATAGTTGCACGGTTCAATGTAAACAAGATGCATATTTCAGTATAACAAGTTGCATGTTTCTAAAATGCATTTTGAGTGAACGGTGCATCCAAATGCATACAAGACTTAGTCTTATATTATTAATTTTTAAAATTTTCAACTTATTTATATTAAAACGTTAATTTTTTTTATTATACTAGCTAAAATGGTCAACTTTTTCAAAGAACATAAATTGAATATTTCAAAGTAAATAAGTTGAACATTTTAAAAATACACTTAAAATGCACGGTGTACCTGATACACAAAAAACCTACTCTATATACATTAACTTTTGTTTTACTCATATCAACATAGTTGATTAGAATTAAGCGTAGACTAGTGCTCGATATGTAGGCGTTGCTTATGGATTTTTGGATTTGTTTGAAAAAATAGTGCTCATTTTACTCTCGAACGATCTAAAAATAAAATTAATAGTTAACTTGTTTTAGGTCAAGTCTTGTATACATACATATTCATCTTGTATTTATATTGTATTTTAAAATTATACAACTTTTTATATTGAATGATTCAATTTGTTTATATTGAATCGTGCAATTATTAAAATAGAAAAATAGTTACACAGTTCAATATAAATAAATTGCATCTCTCAATATGAGAAATTGCATGTTTTTAAATGCCCTATAAATACACTATGCACTTTAATGCATGTGAGATTACTCCATTTTTTATTATCAAATAAAGCAAAGAAAAAGTGCACGTGTGCTTGCTTGCAAAGGAAATTCTAGAAAGAGAAGAATGCGTGAACAATGAATAGTGGGAAATAGCCAGATTTTGAATATTTGTATAGTAGAAAGACACACTTGCATGAGACCGTCTCACGTGAGACGGGACATAAGTTGGACATTGACGTTTTAACATTCTGAGAGGGGAATGTGTGATTTGTCTTTGATTTTCTTTCGCCTCACGTGTATTTGGCATCGCCTCATATATGAAGTTTTTCATTGTTAAAATAGTCAATGTGAATGGGCCACATAAAACTTAGATTGGGCCAAACTCCTTGTGCGACCCAATTAATACTCACCCGAGAACATAGTAAGGGCTCGGAAAACTTGGAAATGGTAGGCCTTGGGTCGTCGCCTCGAAGAAAGGATTCTCTTATTCGTTTCACAAATAAGAAAACATGATTGGTTTGGGGACATCGCGTTAGCGTGCGAAGGCTAAATAACAAGGTTGAGGCACAAATATTTAATGTTGTGTTACACCTCATTAAATGCATCCTTAGAGGCAAAAAAGCTCGGTGATCAGTCGAAAAATATTGAGTCAAGGATCCTTACCCAACAGTTAATACCAACAGAAGCCCAATCTCAACTATTGGACGGAACATATGTAGCTAATGAGAAAATAAGAATATGCCTGCAACGATGTTAACCACACTATATATATGTGTCTGAAATCTTAGGACATGTGTAAGGATGTGATCCTTAACCTAAAATTAAGGGTTAGGATCAACCTCATATAGTACATATTATACCCCCTATAAACAGGGGGAAATCCTTAGTAAATGGAGGTTGGTATCCATATTCATTTCACATTGAATATACAAGAAAACTACAATTTAGTGGGGAATTCTAACATTCCCCCAACTCTTGTCTCATCTTTAATTCGTTAAGCATTTATTTCATATTTATGTGATTGTTGGTGTGTTGGGCTCGCCTCAAAGCCGGAGTCCTATGGCGAATCCATGCTTCCAAAACAGGGGTATTCGGCCCCAACTGGGAGGGCCCATATCTCGTCGTCCGTAGACTCCTCAATGGAGCTTACGAGCTCGAAGATGTGGGTGGAGTTGCGACCTAATACCTTTAGAACTCGTAGAACCTTAGGAAATTCTACCAGTAGGCCCCCAAAAAAAAAATTGGTGTAAAGAAAATATGAGCTCGAGTCAATATAGTCGAGCCCACAACAAGACGATAAAACCGCAAAGCTCAACGACAACCTGTCATTTTCGATAAGAAGGAATGACGTTGCTACTCTCAAGGAAGGCTCACTAAATCTACACGACAGTGACGGGGTCCAATCAAATCAAGTCAAATTTGGGATTATGTTGGCCATTTTCAAAACGACACATGATGAAGATTTAATAGGACACACATTAAATGCCACAACACTTAAGTGACCCCTTATATGAGGAGGCAGTTGGAAGTCACTAGGGTAAACACACCTCCCCTATAAATACCCCCACTACCCAGGACTATGATGATAAAAAAGGGGTAGACTATAAGTCACAAGAGCAGTCCAAGTTCAATGGAAAAAAATGTCAAAACCATATTCCGTAGAAAACACACAAATTCGACGCCATCTACAATGACCACTGGACTCCCTTCCATCGGTGAAATATCAAAGACGATGAACCACTATAAGAAAGGGCTAAACAAGAGTACTTCCTAGATAGAAGTTTTGACCAGTTCCATATCCTCCAAAAAGCCTTGTGGCAAGGGTTATGTAGGACTGCACCAATGCGGCCACCGAACCCCGACTGAGAGAGAGAGGATAATAGTTACCTCTCTTGCCTTGTACCTCGTGGGCCCTAGAGCTGGCCCAGATGGGACTTTCTCTGAACATAGCGGCGTAGAGAGAGCTCAGATAGACTGCTCGGGTAATAGATTGACCGAGCAGCCATCTGGACAGACTGCTCAGCCAAGAAAATCACTAAATGGTCTGCCCTCCGCTCAAATATCACAAGACTGGGACAATAAATAATAGAAAATTCTAAACTCAACCTACAAACTCAGCGTAGGAGCTCAACGTCCCTGGAAACCTATAAACATACAAATCACTTCTACCTAAGAGGAGTTCGATAACAAAGTACAAGAAAGCTGTGGAAAATTTAATATATCAAGTTAGAAATAAAATGTAATAGAATTAGCTTCTGCAAATATTAAAAAAGATTTTTAAGAGTTAATAACGATATAAGATATTTGAGCAATCAAACGATATCATTAGAATCTTTTATTATAATATTCTCTAGAAAATAAAGAAAAGTTCAAGACTAGCGACATAATATAGCTCAAATCTCGAGTACAGACAACGAAGGAAGGAAAAACCTTCCCAAAAACCAAAATCGACTTGAAAAAGAGAACTCGTTAAGAGAAGAAGGTCACTAAGGTCGGACTTAAGGGAATAACCCAACATCCAAAACTAAATCGCAAGCCGCAAGTTGAAAATGAAAAAAAAAAGAGTGTGGCTGTCTAAAACCGGGTAGGGATCCCGATCCCTGACCCCATCCCAAGGTCTTGTGTCACATTAGACTCATTGTTCCATCCCTACAGCGAAGACGTCTCACCCTAACGTCCAATGGTCTCCAATAAAGGGACACGATCAGTACAATAGACGTACGAGTTCATTCCCATAGTTGACAGGCCCTTATCCGACTCACAATGATAAGATCCCTAAGCGGAGCCACACTTACATAAGCGGGGATCCTATCAGTGTAGCCCTAGATGCACGAGCTCATCCTCAAAGAGGATGGGTCTCAGCCCAACATTGAACGGTCGGGTCTCAGACCAGACCTAAGTATCCAACGTGGGGACCCGACTAGGACACTAGGCGCAAGGGTTCATCCCACAATGGATGAACCCCAGTCCGACGCACAACGGTTGGACCTCTAAGCGGAGCCACGCCTCCATAGCGGGGGCTCGATCAGTGCAACCAGCAACTGGAGAAGAGTCATGGCCAACAACCTAGGACCCCCCCTCATCCACGTCGATGGTTTCCAGCGACGCGATCTAGGTAATCCAAATGGGGAGCTCGAGTCCCATTCTAGCCGCAATGTCTCCATATGAAGGTCCAAAGAATTCTTCACCAACTTAACCTAGAACAACAACCAAATGGGTTCTAGAGCGACATTCAGGAAGATCCTATCCATCACCCAAAAAATCTACATGATAGACCCCATGAGCTAATTCATCGGTTGTGCGGTCTGACTCATCTACTAGAACATACCTTTCCAAGGCCCCAACCTCAGTGAGCTTACCGACTCATTTTTTGACAACACGGTCATCTCTTTGTAGCCATCTCACTCCCTAATAACTTGGGAACGTTCAATCTCCCACAAAACTTGAGAAACTTCTAACGGAAACACACTTTTAGTGACTGGTTTCGCTTATTGGCTTCTAGTTGTTGGGCTCGGGCCCAGACAAGAAACATTAAAGACTCTGCTACAAGCGAGACCCTGTACATAAATTGTCAATATCAACCATCTAATTGTCACCAAAATTGTAGATATCCCGTGGTAATAACTTCAAAGAGAAAGGCCATCGCCGCCATCACATGATCGTGGACCCCCTCCCCTAATAAGGGAGGGTTTCAGGCAGTAAAAAAAGCTAAGCAAAGAAGATGGGACGACCCCCACAGATTGGAGTGGTCTCGGGACCGCCCTACATCTACCCCAACATACATCTCAACAGTCTTCGGAGGAATAAAAGTTGATTGTCGTGGAGGTAAAGGCTCGCGGGCAGGAGTACGCATCAGGTCAATGTGGTCTGAATCCCATTGTCTATTCTTCTTTGGAAGGGTCCGGGGCTTCTTAGTGGGCTCACTTCCACCATACTGCTTCTAACGCCCCCTGGTCGGATTGAGCCTTGAAGTCGAATAGGCCCTAAAGCTTGGCAATTTCAGCATGCTTTTCTTTGTGCGGCTCAACATCTCCTCAAAATCGGTGATAACAATCTCAATACACATGGGAATATTTTCAAACGACGTGGCCGGTCCTTGCAATCCCTCAAATTCCCCAGTTTCAGATTCATCCCTCTCCTTCCAAGTTCCGTCCTCTTCCCTGTTATGGTTAGAAGCTACGACTTCTTTAGTCCCGATAACAAACACTGTCACAAAGTCGATGTTAGAATGCAAACATGGAAGAAATAAAGGTGACTTCTAGACATACTTAGTACTTATCAGATAAGGAGCACTCTTGTATTAGATGGCAACAATTTTTAGGCTCGCATTCTGAAAGTTATCATAGGTAATAATACCCTTGGTGCACCTCTTCTCTATAGAAAGATTCTTCAAAGCCTTGAAAACCCCTTGAAAGCTCGCATTAGACCGCCCTCGAGTCGAAAGCTTGTTACTTACAAAATAAAATGAGAGATTAAAGGTCACATCAGGAAATCAATAAACTCTTTGCGACGAGATCTGGTAACCCATAAACAAACAAACCAAAATCTCATGTTTCAAACCAAAGATCTGGCCCCCCGAAGGCGATACCGTCCAATTTGGGGACAACGTCATGAAGTATGACAACTCAGAGACCCTTAGTAGTTGTTGAGCATGCTGATGGAACAGAACCAGGGTTGCCATCAAATTGAACCAACCATTTGTTGAAGGCTTCGCCCTACCGGCACAAAATGTGGGTAAGAACTGGAGGCACGGGTAAGGATAACCCATCGGCTATCGAACCCTCGTACACAGTGACACACCCTGGAGGGGGGTTGTCCACCCTAAGGGTATCTTATGGAGCACACCAATATATAGTAGGTGGACAGTTATAGTTGTTACGGAGGTGCTCTAAATGATGATCCTAGAGGACACTACTAAAAACATCTTCGACCTTCCATACGATGATATCGCGAGGCATCCCAAGTTGAACAATCACTAACAACCTTTCCAAAAATTCCATAGAATGACCTTGGCTACTCGAAGACGCGACTTCTCAATTGCCATCGACGGGCTCGGCTCAACCATCTTGTGAACTCAATATCTCCAAGGGAAGGAGAATGGGTCGCCTGGTTTTAGGAGTGGAGCCCCAAACGCTCCCCGACCTGCAAGCAACAACCCGAATGACGAACTAGAAATGATAAAAGGAGCAAGGGGACCGAGGTCGCATTCTCTCGCCCGGTGGGTTGGCTCCTCTATAACTACTATGACACTATTCACTTCCCAAACCAAATCCTCTACAATTACAAGGCTAGGCTCCCAGGACATAATTATCCACTCACATTTAGACTCGATGAGGCGAGAGATATCCTTGGTGGAGACCGAGATCCCTGGTAGATGAGATGCTTGGTCCGATCGAGAGCCGAGGGCCACGAATCGCACCATCGTTGCCCCTTTGTACCAGATATACCCTACCAAGATGACCACAAGATTCTCTCCGATAGTTAATCCGAATGACCCTCAAAACCAAATTCCCAAAAGAAATTAAAAAGAAAGAAAGACAGATGAAACTCTTACTTAACGAAAAATATATTGCTAACGATGAACCCGAGCCGCAGACCTTTTGGGGATTATGTAGGAATAGAAAATATTTGACAAAGAGTGAAAGAGATGGAAGGTTGGGGTAAAACCTAATTTATAGAAGAATGAATCAATGTCAATTCAAGAGTTATTTCATAATTAAGCGTCCCATGCGCAATTATTGGGACAAAAATTGGTAGTTCTAATTCAACTATCGCACGTGCAGTCACGTGTGGTAGTTCCGTTGTTGGTAAAGGTCTCATGGCGCCCTTCACGATTAGACCTAGGGAAAATGCGCGACTCGAAGCAAAAACTGCCAGCCAAAGCAAATTGATGTGACAAGTCAGGAATTGAAACACCGATCACAAGTTAAGAGTAGAGACTCGACACATGTCATTCCACCCCCAATGATCAGTCCACTTAAAAAGGCCGAGCCACGACCTCTCTATCGAAGCTTGAACTTGGGGGCAATTGTAAATAGTCGGTGCGAATGGAGCATATAAAACATAGATTGGGTCATAGCCCTTGCACATTCCAATCCATATTTGGTTGAGAAAAAAGTAAGGTCTTGAAAAGCTTGAAAATTGCAGACCCTGGGTCGGTCGCCTCGAAGAGAGGAATCCCTTATTCGTTTCCCTAATAAGGAAACATGATCGACTTGGGGATATTGCAACATCGTGTGAAAGCTAAATTAAAAGGTTATGATGCAGGTATTTAATGCTACCATACCCCTCATTAAATGCATTCTTAGAGGCGGTGATTTGTCGAATAATATTGAGTCAAGAATCATTTTCTAGCAATTAATACCCAAACAAAAACCTGACCTTAGCTATTGGACGGAGCATATGCAACCAATGGAAAAATACGAACAAACCTACAATGAAGTTGACCATACCATGTGTATGTCTCTTTTGTCTTAGAACACGTGGAGGTTGTGATCCTTTAAAATATCAAGCGTTCAGATTGGCCTCATCTAAGACATATTGCAGCTTGTATAAAAAGAGGAAAAATCCTAGTAAATCAAAATTGGTCTCCACATTCATTACACATTGAATATACAAGCAAACTACACTTTAGAGGGGAATATTTAACATTCCCCCAACTCTTGTCTCACACTTTGATTCGTTAAACATTTACTTCATATTTGTATGATAGTTGGTGTATTTTGGCTCGTTTAAAGCCACTCACTCCCATAGTTTAGGTCCAACAAACTAGTAATCAACATATATAATATTTAACTTGATTATATTTATTTACCTATCAGAAGATATATATTAAACTCTTTTTTTTTTTGTGAACATGCTTGTTCAAATATCTGTGAATGAACAATTAATAAATTAATGTGCTTGTGAGTTTATAGTAAAAAGAGGCATTTAAGTGAAACTGATATTAATCTAATGAGGTATTGCAGGTGCACTACCACAAGAGCTTGGAAATTTGGTACACTTGGAGTTTCTCAGTGTGCGACACAATTCCTTATCAGGCTCCATTCCATCCTCCATCTTCAACTTATCAGCATTGAATTATCTAAGTCTTTCTACGAATCAATTTTCCAATACTATTCCTTCAAACATCGGTAATGCTTCAAGACTTACTATGTTGAACCTACAAAACAACTCACTCAGTGGGCCCATGCCCAACTTTAGTAATTTAAGACAATTACGGAAACTTTATATTAGGGTAAATCACCTAACTGGAGCAGAATCCTCAACTCATGAATTGGGATTTCTCTCCTCATTATCTAATTGTCAACATTTGAAGCGCTTGGAAATATCACATAATCCACTTAATGGTATTCTCCCAACTTCAATTGGCAACTTGTCAACTTCTCTTCAGTTCTTTGGTGCAAATGGGTGCAACATTAAGGGTGTTATTCCATCCGAGATCGGAAACTTGAGCAGTTTGATAGATTTAGTGTTGTATGAAAATGAGATGACAGGATCCATCCCTAGAAGAATTTGGAATTTAAAGAAACTTCAGGGATTATATCTTGATAATAATCATTTGCACGGGGTTATCTCTATTGATCTTTGTAAGATGAGTCATTTAGGAGACTTGGGCTTGAGTGGGAATATGCTTACAGGTTCAATACCTGATTGCTTAGGTGAAGTTATATCCCTCAGAAACATTTACTTAGATTCAAACAAGTTGGGCTCCACCATGCCTTCCAACGTCTGGAATCTTAGGGATATCTTGACTCTAAACTTGTCCTCAAACTATTTGAGTGGTCAAATTCTACCTCAAATTGGTAATTTGAAGCAAATCTATCAGCTAGACTTATCATCTAACCAGTTTTCAGGTGATATTCCCACCACAATTGATAGTTGTGAATCATTGCAATTTCTGTCACTGTCAAACAATAAGCTCCAAGGATCCATCCCAAAATCATTGGGAAACGTTACAAGTTTGACCACATTGGATTTATCTAGTAATAATCTTTCTGGATTCATCCCAAAGTCTTTAGAAGACCTCCATTATCTTCAGTATTTCAATGTATCTTACAATAACTTGGAAGGTGAGATTCCGAATGGAATTATTAACTCCACTGCTCAATCTTTTGTACACAACTCTGCTCTGTGTGGTGCAGCAAAATTTTTAGTGCCACCTTGCCCAATGAACCATGGAAGATCAAAGACTATTGTTCTAATTTTTTTAAAATACATTGTGCCCCCATTCGTCACAGCTACCATTGTGGTGGTGGTTGTACTGATGCTCATAAGGCGCCGAAAGCAGATAATAATGCATCCAGCTGCTGATATTTCACTTGGAAATATTTTTCCGAGAAGAATTTCGTACATAGAACTCGTTCGAGGAACAAACTCTTTCAGCGAAACAAACCTTCTTGGAATAGGAAGCTTTGGTTCAGTGTACAAGGCAGTACTTTCTGATGGGTTAAATATTGCAGTAAAAGTGTTCAACTTAGAGTTAGAAGGAGCTACAAAGAGCTTTGATACCGAGAGTGAAATACTGAGCTCTATTCGGCACAGGAACTTACTTCAAGTAATCGGTTGCTGTACTAACCAAGAGTTTAGAGCCCTCATTCTAAAATACATGCCAAATGGAAGCCTGGAGAAATGGTTACACTATGATTGCTATTTTCTAAATCTGGTGGAAAGAGTGAGAATAGCAATAGATATTGCATTAGCCTTGGAGTATCTTCATCATGGTCATACATTTCCCATCGTTCATTGTGATTTAAAACCGAGCAACGTTTTGTTGGACCAAGATATGACCGCTCATGTCAGTGATTTTGGTATTTCCAAGCTTTTTGATGAAGGGGAGACTATGACTCACACGACAACCTTGGCAACTATTGGCTACGCCGCACCAGGTGATCGATTCTATTGAATTTGGGTAAACAAAATCTAATTTTTTTTAGCATTTCAAACAAACAGACTTATTCACTACTACTCAAAATTATTATTAATTATTCATTGTCATCCAGACAAATCGTAACATGTTAATACGATAACTATTCGTTGCGAGGTAGGTGACATCTCATTTCCGGGCAATAACGAATCTACATGTTGGTTCGAATTGCTAAAAAAAGAAAAAAATAATAGATTTTGTTTACCAAGATCCAAAAGTTTAGTTTAATTGCAATTTACAAAAAAAAGTTTGATTTGATATGCAATTTATGAGTCTTAATATATTTTTAGATCTTAATTTTGTTTAAATGCTTGGCTTGATGATGATGAACACATTAGAGTATGGATCAGAAGGAAAAGTATCCACAAATGGTGACGTATACAGCTATGGAATATTGTTGTTGGAGATGTTCACAATAAAGAAACCAACACATGATATGTTCAGTGAAGAAATGAGCTTAAAGGATTGGGTGAACCAAGCACTACGAGATAATTCAATCAACGAAATCGTGGCCCCTGGTTTGCTATCAAGAGAAGGTGAACATGATTTCAGTGCAAATGAAGAATGTGTGTCATCTATTTTGGACTTGGCTATGAAATGTTTAGCGTTTTCACCCACTGAAAGGATTAACATGATACAAGTAGTTGTTCATCTCCATAAGATCAAAGCCAAAGTTACAGCAGCAACAAAGGTCAACAACAGGCTTAGCAGAAGATGAATGAAGAAATTGATTGGATTATATTTGCAATAAAAATTAGTGCATGGTTTGCAACATGCATATATATGATCTTGTGGTTGTATTCCCATTTGCAATTTATGGTGATTTCATTACTATCCTTGCCGGATGGAGAATGGGGAGATTCATTGGCTTTAACTACTATTTGAAGTGAAATTTTAATTGTTGAGCTCTGTATTTAATTTAAGGGAAAATTGATCTTTTTGTTCTGTAATTTTAACTCATTTTGATTTTGATCCTACTAATTTACGGTTTTTTTATCTTGGTCATGCAATTTTACAAAATTCGACTTTTTCGTCCTATAACCAGTTGGTTACCTGCAATAGCAGGTACATGACTAAAAACTCAATTTTTCTTAAGTTTCGGGACTAAAATTAAAATCCGCAAATTATGATATTTGTTCTGTAACTTTACAAAATTCGACTTTTTAGTCTCATCACCTGCTATTGCAGGTAACTAGCTGGTCACGGGACAAAAATGTCAAATTTTGTAAAGTTACAGGACCAAGATAAAAAAACGTAAGTTAATAGGACCAAAATAAAAATGGATCAAAGTTATAAGACAAAAAAAAAATATTTCCTTAATTTAAAGCCCAAAGCTAAAGATTATAATAGATCTAAACACATTATATAGAGTAATAAAATAAAAGTTTGATAGGATAATTTGCCGCAGATGAATCCTAAAAAAGAGATTGGCATTCAATGTAATAAATGATTGGGAAAGCTAATGGTCAGATTAGGTGTGACTTCTTCAGCAAGGTTTAAATGTGTTCTGAAAAAGTGGGTTCTTTACTCAAATTATAAGGACAATTCATGTGAAATAGTGAAAACATACAAGAATCCTCAATTTTAAATGCCTTTTTTTTATCCAATTTTGGAAAAATGTTCTTTCTTGCCCTTTCTAGACTATTTTATCATTGACAAAAACTTGTATGCAATATTGCATACAAGTGATATGTGCAATTAGGTTTTTTTTTTTTCGCGGGTCAAATAACAGTCGGGTTAGGGCAGATTTCATCTTCACGCTTTCAAGCAAATCCAGGCGATTTTTTCTTCTTCCTTTCTCGCGTTGCGTTGCAACAAACGCGATCAGATCGCCGTTGATTTTGATGGCGGTGCGTCTCTAGGTTTTTCCTCTTCTTCTCTTGTTCTTCATTTTCTCTTTCTCTTCCATATTCTTTTTGTTTTCTTCAATTTTCACATCCTCGCAAATTTACAGGTGATTCCCTATAATTTTGTGAAGCAGTCTTTCAGATCCTTTTGTACTCTTTTCACGCTGTTCTGTAAATCTGTAATTTTATACAGATGATTTTTTTCGCGATTGTACCGGTTTTTGTTAATATAGTAACATGTTTTCAATCATAGGGTAACATTTTTGTTCATGTACTTTAACACATCAAGTTGTTATGTAAAATATAAAATTTTGAATATTTAGGATTTCTTTTTAATTTAAAAAAAAAAAAAAAAAAAATTTGTTCTAATTTTGTTTATGTGGTAACACATTTTTTATTCATATGTTTTTGTTCATGTAAACACATGTTTTTATAATAAAAACAATGTTCATATATCGTCAAAATTTATGTAAATATATATTTTATAACAATTTCATATTATATTTTATAACCCTTTGTTACCCTAGATAAATCAATTTTATACTCTTTATTGTTACATATGATTTTTTTTTGAAAAATGTACCTTGGTTTTTGTTCATGTAAAATTTTAACTCTTTGCTTAATAAATTAACAATTTAATTTGTTCAAAATAAAAAAATCAAGTTGTTATGTAAATCTGTAATTTTGGACTGAGATTTCTTTTCGCATTTGTTCTGATTTTGTTTATGTGGTAACACGTTTTTCTTCATATGGTAGCATTTTTTTCTTCCATATTCTTTTTGTTTTCTTCAATTTTCACATCCTCGCAAATTTACAGGTGATTCCCTGTGATTTTGTGAAGCGATTTCAGATCATTCTCAGTTTTTTCACGCGGCGGTTCATCTGAATTTTATACAGATAATTTTTTTCGCGTTTGTACCGGTTTTTGTTAATGTAGTAACACTCTTTTGCTCATAGGGTAACACTCTTTTGTTCATGTACTAACACATCAAGTTGTTATGTAAATCTGTAATTTTGGACTGGGGATTTCTTTTCGCGTTTGTTCTAATTTTGTTTATGTGGTAACACGTTTTTATTCATATGATAACACTTTTTGTTCATGTAGTAACACATGTTTTTATAGTAATATGTAACAATGTTCATATATCGTCTTAATACTATGTATTACCATATGAACAATAATGTGTTACCTTGTGACCCATGTTACCTTATGATAAATCTGTAATTTTATACTGATGATTTTTTTTCGCGTTTGTACTGGTTTTTGTTCATGTAGTAACACTCTTTTGCTCATAGGGTAACACTATTTTGTTCATATAGTAACACATCAAGTTGTTATGTAAATCTGTAATTTTGGACTGAGATTTCTTTTCGCGTTTGTTCTTGTTTTGTTTATGTGGTAACACGTTTTTTTTTTCATATGGTAACATTTTTTGTTCATGTAGTAACACATGTTTTCACACAAAAATTTGACAAAAAAAATAATAATTATGTGTACAGTAGGAATCGAACCTACGACCAAATTCATTAGCAACAAACTTGAACCACTAGGCTACAATACATATTTGATAAATATATCTTTCTATAAATACATATTTTCTTCAACCTTTTCCACTACCCACGCCCGCCTGGTGATTCCGACCATTGAAATTTGTGCAACTTTTACTAATCATTATTTATGTTGTATTATATAACACTTATTTAATATGAATATTTTTTTCTCTTTATCCTTAATTCCTACTCTCTATTTTATTACTTCATCCCATATCCATTCTTCCAATTTCTATCCTCTCATTCTATTTGTATATTTTCAGAAAAAAAGTTAGGGATTTAAAAATTGGGTTCTTCCCTGTCTATCCAAAACCACTGCCCCCCTCCCCTCTACAACAGTGACGCCACCTTTACCAATTCCCACCGCCAGAGGCTTCTGATATAAAATGTCATTCTCTTTTATTTTTCTTTGAATATTTACTCATATTGTGGTTGTTTGGTGAATATTATAATATTTTTTGTTAAATTTTGGTTCATATTTAGGATTTCAATTGTTTTCCAATTTTCTAACTATTTTACAACTTGCTTCAAACCGGATTCCAACTTTGCTACAACCTCGACGAAAACGAAAAAAACAGAGCAATAACAAATCGAGACTAAACAAACAAAGCAAGGACATACTGTGATTTTGGACTATGAATTTCTTTTACGCATTTGTTCTAATTTTGTTTATATGGTAACACGTTTTTCTTTATATGATAACACTTTTTGTTCATGTAGTAACACATGTTTTTATAGTAATATGTAACAATGTTCATATATATCGTAATCTTGTGAATACTTTGTGTGTTATCATATGAACAATAATGTGTTACCTTGTGACCCATGTTACCTTATGATAAATCTGTAATTTTATACTGATGATTTTTTTCGCGTTTGTATTGATTTTTATTCATGTAGTAACACTCTTTTGCTCATAGGGTAACACTCTTTTGTTCATGTAGTAACACATCAAGTTGTTATGTAAATATGTAATTTTGGACTGAGATTTCTTTTCGCGTTTGTTCTGGTTTTGTTTATGTGGTAACACGTTTTTCTTCATATGGTAACACTTTTTATTCATGTAGTAACATATATTTTCACACAAAAATTTGACAAAAAAAAATTTGTTTATGTGGTAACACGTTTTTCTTCATACGGTAACACTTTTTGTTCATGTAGTAACACATATTTTCACACAAAAATTTGGCAAAAAAAAAATTATGTGTACAATAGGAATCAAACCTACAACCAAATTCATTAGCAACAAACTTGAACCACTATGCTACAACACATATTTGATAAATATATCCTTCTATAAATACATATGCGCTTAAAAGCCAACCTCGAACTGAACCCCCACGCCCCCCCCACGCCCGACCCTCTCGACTTGACCATAAAATTTAAATTTAGGCAACTTTTAACTTATTTATGTTGTATTGCACATAACACTAGTGTGCAATATTTTACACAAGACTTTCTCTTTATCCTTAATTCCTACTCTCTATTTTATATTTTTATTACTTCATCCCATATCGATTCTTCCAATTTCTATCATCTCATTCTATTTGTATATTTTCAGAAAAAAAGTTAGGGATTTAAAAATTGGGTTCTTCCCTGTCTATCCAAAACCACTGCCCCCCTCCCCTCTACAACAGTGACGCCACCTTTACCAATTCCCACCGCCAGAGGCTTCTGATATAAAATGTCAATCTCTTTTATTTTTCTTTGAATATTTACTCATATTGTGGTTGTTTGGTGAATATTATAATAATTTTTGTTAAAATTTGGTTCATATTTAGGATTTCAATTGTTTTCCAATTTTCTAACTATTTTACAACTTGCTTCAAACCGGATTCCAACTTTGCTACAACCTCGACGAAAACGAAAAACACAGAGCAATAACAAATCGAGACTAAACAAACAAAGCAAGGACATATTTGGGAGGGGGAGGAATAGGTGAAGGTGTTGGGAATCAAATTGAAAACCAATATAATAATATATAATTATTATTTTAATGTATTCACACATGAAGTGAATAATGTTGGTTGGTTGGAGGTTATCTAAATAACTTCTATATTTGAATTACATACGAGAGATGTGATAAAGAAAAAGAAAAAAGATTTCATTATTATCACCATGATACTCCCGGTATGAAAAATAGATGTGGAATATCACATGGTGATTCCTCCTCTGAAAGGTATACACATCAAAAAAGATAAAATCTAAAAGACATTTAAAATATTGTGGAATAAGAATAAGTTCGTAGATTTTTTCACGTGATTGAATTCTGACAACGAGGATCACAATACGTACAAAGGATTTAACCGAGTTCGATTTATTCCGCTGCAATTATGAATTTAGAGGTTAGTGAATTTCTAACCATATTGTTCCAACAATGGTATCAGAGCCATTGCGTTGGATTGTCATATGCGTTTATGATTCTCGCTCGTTATATATGCTTGATATGTGATTTGACATGATTTCACGTAGGAGTGGCAACGGGGGGAGGGGAGGCAGGGCGGGACCTGTTTATGCCTCCCCCGGCTCTGGCCCCGACGGGAAATTTTCGTCCTCGAACCTCGATGTGGAATTTTTTTTAATCCCTATCCCCACCCTAACAGCATCGGGTATCCCCGAACCCGACTCCAAAACCGACTAATCTATTTAATTTTTATTTATCTATTATTAAAATTATTTTATCTCCCTAAAATAACGTTAATTATGTCATTTGGAGTCAATTATATTATAAAATTATTTTTTATAAAATAAATTAGAAGAATAAAATATAAATAATCAAAAAAAATATTTGAATATATATAGTGATATATACATATATAATATAAAAAATATTTACATAATATATCGGGGCAGGTTCAGGGCGCAGCGCGGGGCAGGTCATATAAATATCGTCTGAGCCCCGTTCCCGATTTAAATTTTGTTGGTTTTCCCCAAAATTGAAAAATAGTCTAAATAACCACCCCGGTCGGGACGGAGGCGGGGCGGATCACTGCTGTTCTGGTGCTTTCACATTGAAAAGCTTCTTATTTGTTCCTCTTCTACTGGAGGGTTGGCAAGGAAATGGAATTGAGGGATCCCCATTTACAGATCGAAGGAAGGAGTGGGGCCTGGGGAATCGTCTGTTCAAGAATCACTTTAGTGGTATCCAGTTAACGGTGCAGAAGCCTCACGATGGGTTATAGGTTCTTCTATTAAGTTATAACACAAGAATGCGGCAGCAGCCATTCTCCTTTGATCATTTTTAGGAACCTTAAGTTTGTAACTCTGAAAGCCCCAATACTGGGATGTGAATTGAAAAGAAGTGGAACTTCAGACCAATGATTCTTGTTGGTGAAGTGATCGATTTCCTTTGGTAGCTAAGAAATTCTATTTTTATTTAGTTGTCGAAGACCGAGTTTAGCCAAAGAAGGGAATTGCCTTGATGATGCGAAGAGTTCTAATTTCATTTACTTAAGCCGATAGGTGTCAATTGATGCAAGCCGCTTTGTCGAATCCCAACCGGGGCTAAGACCCTGCAGCTGATCAAGCTAAACATCTCCGACATCCGTCTTTCCCGGGGCTGGGGGAATGTGTCTCCACCTTTGGTCGAAGAACAAGAGTACGATTGAATGTTAAGACAGAGAAAGAAGGAATGCCTAAAAAGAAAGGCCTGCGCTTTTGCATCTTGACTATTAAATCTCATTAAGAGAAGAAGGGTGAAATTCGTGCATAGTAGAGGACAACATTGGCAAGCGCAGATCGCATTTTCCCTTTATCGAAAAGAGAGAGGTTGTACAGAAAGTACATAGTTGGCTCATCGAATCATAGGTCGAAGATGTGCATAGTCAGAGATTCAATCTTAAGCTGAAGCTCTCGTAATGCCCCATAAGCAGCAAGTATTCGAGAGAAGCTTGGTTTGATCGGAGTTGATTACATCGTGGACAAACCTGTTAGAATGTGCTAAAAGACGGTCATAAGGGCATCCGCATCAGAGGACTCTCTCGTCGAATAGGATACATAAATGGCTTCAGAGCGGGATCGAAGAGAGAATCAATCTGTAACTGCCAAATTTGCTATATAACTTCCAGGAAAGAAGCGGAAAAACCATAGTTTGAATATAACGAAATAAGGGCTAAAGCCCAATGCTGAAGTCGTTTGCAAGGGGAGGAATTGCTTCCGAGGTGTCTATTTGTTAGGTAAGGTGTGGAAGAATGCAAGTTAGAAGTTACGAAGTGAAAGTACCTTTACTAGATCCTTGTAAGAAGGGCAATTCTCATTCTTATTCTCTATCTTAGCAGTTAGCTCCGCTATTATCGAAATATGAATGAAGTGTATATATTTAATTGTAAAAGTGTAAGAGAGATCTCTGAAATACTATATAAACTTGGTCTTGAGGGAAGTATAGATTTGATTAAGTCTGAAACTTATACTATGTGTTTTGTAGGTCGAGTTGGATTAAATAGAAAAGGACAAGTATATGTTGAATATAGTTAATAGAATAGAGGCAACCCTCGTATAATATCGATAAAATAAAAGGTTTGATTAGTGCTTTAGTGTAGCAAAAGGAATGTAACTCGCTTAGCGCTTGTACTAAACTACGGCAATTCCATTGTGGCTAACCATTGTTTGTGTTATTTCTATACTTTTCTATAACTAAGCCTTTAAATAACTGTCATTTATAATTGTAAAAAAAAAAATCTTCTTTCCTTTATTTCAAATAGTTATATACGTACACGAAATATGCACCCATCGGTCAAAGTACTATAATAATACAATATGACTAGTCCAAGGGCCAACCTGTATAATGTAATTATTAATGCAAAAATCGATTTCGATACCCATTTATACCTTACACCGCGATTATCATGTTAACAGGACTAGTGACTTCGTCTTTCCTTCATCACATCCATCCGATTTGTCAATAGAGGGAGACCTATAAACGACTGACTGAAAGTCTTCTTGCCTTAGAAGCCATAACTCATAACTAACCCTTAGGCGAGCGAAGGGACTCCCCTTCCATTTCTTGATTCGATACCAGTCGCAGAATCAAAGAAAGGAGACGAGAGGAGATTGAGGCAGGATAGAGACCCACGGGGTTCATGCAGTAGGAAAGGAACAAAATGAGTACGATGGAGTTTTTTAAAATTTTCTGCAATTTTTTTAAATTTTCTATTCTTTCAAACGGTGGAATTTGGGCATGAATATTTTATTGTACGTTGGTTGTATAGTGTAGATGATGCATGTAAAATTTTACAATTTTTGGACGAACCGTTAGTGAGAATTAAATCGGTTTTTGAATATTTATAGAAACTTTGACTGTCGATTACAAACACTATAGAATCAATTGTGTTTTGTTCTTATTACTGGATTGTTCAACGTTGAAAGACGATTCTATTGGTATATAATTTGTTAACTTTCTTTATGTCTCCCCTGTTGGGAAATAGTGTGTCCAGATCTATTCGAGGTGCAATTAAATACATATTTAAATTGAACAAATATTTCTAACATGAATTAACCTATTAATTCAATTAGCAAATACCAACAACAATCATGCGTACAATTTATTCCACGTAAATTCCTACACATGCGGAATCTAGGAGTTTACGAGAAATATACCTCTCGAAGTGACAACCTTTGAGTAGATGGATCAACCCAAATTCCTTCTCAAATATGTTCCACGTCCTTGCTCGTAATCCGGTGGAAGGATTCCCACGAAAAATTATAGCAAAGAGAGAAAGAAAAAATATTGCACCACCTTTGTGGATTTCTAATTTTTCCAAGACTGGAATTGTGTTGGGGATGAAAAATTCATCCCCTATTTATAAGATAATTGGGGGGGGGGGCGAAAATTTTGAGTGATTTAGGGCTTATGGGAAATTTTCTTGTATCTTCTTCAAGATACAATCTTGAATATATCTCATATATTCTATTTTCCATATAAATCACAAAATATATTTTCCTCCCTTATCTTATAGAATTTTCGAAAAAAAATCAAGGAAACAAGAATCAAGATTTGATTTCTTGAATTTATGAGATAATCTTGTATTCCTAGAATACTTATCTCTTTTCATAAAATCTTTTCAAGAAAATCAAGAAAATCTTTTCTCTTCTTTTTCCCATAATTTTCAAAAATAATAGAAAAAATAGGGTAATAATATTTTCTTCTCCTTTTATGGGAAATTTTCTTGTATCTTCTCCAAGATAAAATCTTGAATATATCTCATATATTCTATTTTCTATATAAATCACAAAATATATTTTCCTCCCACTAATACACATTTGGTCTTGGACAGCTGTGAAAAATGACCTTGGAGAGCGGTTATAACCGCTCTCCAAGCATCAATCGTCTAAGCTTGATAATGATAAAAAACCGCCCAAGAAAAAAAGATTTCGACAACGGTTTTTAACCGCTTTTGAAGTTTTATATTGAATGATGGTTGATAACCGTCGTCCAAGATGATATTTTTTTTTATTCGCTTTTTATTTTACATAGGCATATGTTTTGAAAACCGTTGTCCAATATCTTTTTTTTTTAATTATTAATTTACATTTTAAAAATCCCATAATAAAACTATATACGTCCAATACCATATAATAAAACTTATATATACGTCCAATACCATATAATAAAACTTATATATACGTCCAATACCATATAACATAAACCAAAAATCCTATAATAAAACCATAAACCACATATATATACCAAAACATCGAAATATATAAACATACAATCATAAACATACGTCTAATACACCAAAAACATGAAATATATATCAT